>UCOJ01000201.1:600000-945145 GCA_900474305.1 Cecidostiba fungosa | reverse complement strand
CTCTGCTACCATGTTAGCAGAGCGTTCATATATTACAACAAAAATAATTAAAATTTTACCTGTAAATAGTCATATTTCGGCATTTATTATTCGGCATTTTTACCCGTCGTGACTTTATTTTTCGGCAATTTCAAATTTTGACAATTTTAACCGTTTGCACTTGTACATTTCGGTAAACTTACCCTTCGGTAAAATATATTCGGCATTGATATCCATCTGCAAAATTAGCTTTCTGTAAATTTCTCCCCACCCCACTCCCTTCCTCCACTCGTCTCTTTCTCTCTCCTTCTTAGCCTCCTACCCTCTTTCATATCTTTCCTTCCTCCCTTCATACTCTGTCGCCCTTCCCCTTTTCTCCTTTTTCCTTTCTTCCTTATACACCCTTTCACTTCCTACCGTCTCTTTCCATTCCTTCCTCTTTACCTTCCAACCTTTCTTCCTACCTTTATTTCCCCATAACCCTGCCCTCCTATTTATATCTCTACCTTCCACCCTTTCTCCCTTCCTCCCTCTTTCACAACCTTCTTCTCTCCCTCTTTCTCTATTGACATCTCTTCCTCCATTCCTCCCTCACTATTTTCTCCCTATCTCCATATATCCCTTTCTAACTTTCTCTCTTTCTCCCGCATTTGCTTCCTCTCTCCCTTGCGAGACTAGATGCGACAGTAAAAAAAATAGGTTGTTCCTTGCAAGTGAGTTTACTGCCATTAGGAGAACATTCTTTTCTTAGACTATTACTGCCCTCGTTTCGTACAGTCGGAACTACTATGCTCGTTCAGGCAGTATACTCACCCGCAAAAAATCTTCTGCTTTTGCCCTTTTTGCTCAATTTACTATTTCTCAGCGTGCGTAAAGAACACGATTTTACGTTTGCAGATGTCTCGTTCACAAAAAAATTTGGGTGGAGTTGATCCTGCAAGAGCTGCATCCAACCTCATGGCAGATTTGGAGAGGACAAAGGCTGAAAACGCTAGATTGTTCCAACAACTACAGAACTTAAATATACCAAACGTTCAAAGGACGCTGACAAAAAACAACACGAATGTAAATAACACGACAACCAAGATGAAGAAGGCACTTGACAAAATACAGAATCCAAAAAAACTGAGTGCGAAAATACGCACAGTCAACGAGTCAATGACAACTGATACTGTTGACAGAAGAACCAGCCAACCCGAAAAAATGCTTAACAAAGGTAATTTAAAAACCGCTGCTAACTAATTTTTAAATTACCTTAAACTCAAAGTGCCTGCATTCATTAATTGATGATAAACAGAGTCAACGTCCAATCTTACTACGGGAGAGTTTCAGAGTCAAGTTCTCGAGATATTGCGGTAAGCAATGAAAAGTCTAGAATTGCTATATAATAGGTACTAATCTATCATTTTCCTTAAATTACAGTAATCTTGTTACAAGGGTATCTGCCTGCGAGGATATGATTACGTAAGTATCACTATACAGAAAGGGCTAAAAGAGGGAAGGAGAAGCTCGAGATTCTTGTTTATTAAGATAGTTTAATTTTTTAGGAAAAACAATGGGATGTTGTTGAGTCTCACGAATAAAAAGAAAACGGGAGAACAGAGTCGTCCAAGCTGCTTACCATTTGAGACAGTTAAGGATCTGCTTTCCTTTGAAAACGTAGATGACGAAACGTACGATCAAACTGTAAGTGCAAAATTGTTAATTTATTTATTTAACAATCAAAATTAAAGTATCCATCTATAAAAGGGAGATAGCGATTATCTCGAATTGAAGCTTAGAAGCAAATTTCAGAGCTTTAGGTCGAAATAAATGCGCTATTTTGTTAAAAAAAAAAAAAAAAAAAAAAAAATCAAGTTCCTACATGTCTTCTGCGCGCGGCGCGCGCAGGAATAAAACGCTAGTAAATAAATATAAAATTTGTTTTTAATAAATGCTATTTTCAGGTCCAATATCTGGCGTATTTGGGCGGTCACAACGTCGACGATTGTGTCTCCAAATGTATGAAAAGCAGCTTCGCCGTGACGGAGGCTCTGTTAAAAAACATTTCTTGGCTTGGCCTAGCAAGTAAAAATATTACAAAGCTTTCTGGCTTGCGATTCATAACAGCTTGTGAAGGTAATATTATGTTTTTGTAATAGTATTAATCTCTCCTCGCTCCTTACTCCTTTCCCTTCCATCCATCCTCCCATACTTCCATCCTTTCTCCCTTTCCCCCTCCCTCCTCACTTTCTGTTCCTTTCCATCTCCCTCCCACCTTCTCTACATTTCTTCATCCCTTCTTCATTCCCTTCTCCCTCTTCTTTTCTTCCCTCTCCCTTCCCTTTTGCCTCCCTTTTTCTTTCTTTTTCTCTCTCTTTGTTCCTTGCTTCCTGTCTTTTACTCTCCTTTCCATCATCCATCTACCCCCTTTACCTTCATTCCTGGATCTCTTCCCCCTTCTCTCCCTCTTGCACTTTGACGACCTTGTTCCATCCCTCTTACCCTCTTTCTTTGTTCCTCCTTCCCTTCCTACCATCCTTCGTTCCTCTCTTCTTTCCTTACTCACTTCCTTCCTCCCTCCCTTTGTTCTCCGTATCATGTTGATGATATAATTTCTGAACTTTTGCAGAGGCGCTGGCCCAACAGCGAATCAAAAAACCCAGCAGTACGGAATTTTCGGACGCCGTGACCAAAGCTCTCAAGGCTCTTAAGGAGAACTTGCGGCGCCAAATCGCAGCAAAAGCTGCTAAAAAGCAGCAACCTCGGCGACCCATGCCACAATCGTCGAATGGGTGCCAGGATTCCTTGCAGCCCAGTACTCCGAAGAGAAGGAGAGTGATGGGGACAGAAGAGAATGGAAGCCAGCATCTCCAAATCACGGCAAAAGCTGCTAAAAAGCAATCACCTCGGCGAACCGTGCCTCAATCGCTCCTGAAAAGGACAGTGATGGAGCCAGAGGTGGATGAATCCTTGCGTCGGAACAATACCTTATTAGTGTGAGTAACAGTACAATTGCTTGGCATTTTTATTATAACGATAACATTATAATAACATTATCTCCCCCTCTCTCTCCCTTCTATCGTTCCTCTATCCTCGCTTTTTCCTTCTCTCCCTTCCCTCCTTCTTTCCCTTTCCCTTTTCTACCTCCTTCTTTCTCTTCCTTCCTTTCTCTGCCCCCTCTTCCTCCTTCCTTCTTCACTCTCTTCTCTTCTCTCTCTTTCTATCCCTTGCTCCCTTCTCTCTCTCCTTCTTGCTCTCACTCTTTTTTCCCCTCTTTCCTCATCCCTCCAACCTTCTCTCCCTTTTTCCCTTCTTCCATTCCTTCCTCCTCCTTCCCTTCCTATCTTCCACCCTTCCCTCCCTTTCCACCTCCCTCACTTCTTCGCTCCCATCTTCCCTATCTTACTTGTTTTTCACTTTCTTTTACCCCCAGTTCTTCTTTCCCTTTCTTTCTCGCTCTCTATTTTTAATAACGAAAAAATTGATTTCAGTAACAATAACGTGATAACTACCATCGCTGATATTCATCGCGTCAATACTGACGAGGATGTCCTGATGGATAAAGGCATCAACGACGATATAGTTCCTGAGTGTAATAAGGAGAACACGCATCAAAACGAGGAAGAAACTGATGAAGAACGCTATTATAACGAAGAAGAGAAAGAGCAAGAGCTGAGCGAAGAAGTGGGAGAGCAGGAGCTGCAGGACGATGAAGTCGAAGAAGAGCAAGAGCAGCAGGACAATGAAGAAGAGGGAGAGCAAGAGTTCAGCGATGAGGATAAGGACATAGAGTTCCTTGCAAACGATCCAGATTTTCGGTCCTACATAATTTCGCAGAATAATATTAAGAAAAATTCTTTTAAATATTAATGTAAAAAAATAAAGTTTTTGTATTAAAAATTATTATTTTTATTATTTACAAAATATAATATTATTAATAATAATAAAAATTAAATATACAGCTGCCCGTGGATGGCACGGTGTGCCAGCACGCTGTGAACGCAATGTGCCGGCACAGTGCTTTCACGCTCGCCGGCTCCGATATAATTTTGGCGACACACAAATTTGGCATAGTGACGGCACATGGGCAGCACGCGTGCTTCCCACGCGTGCTGTCACTGTGCCGTCCTGGGAGCGGCGCAGGAATCAGTCACAGTGCAGTCACTCATGTCCCACGCATGTCATCATTCTGCCGTCACTGTGCCGACATGATGTTATCTGGGAATTTGATGACAATTGACGCCATATTGAAATTTTGATTGGCGATTCGAGCGCGCACGATCAGCAGAGAATGCGCGCGCATTGGCGCGCGTGGCGCTGCTAGATATGAAACTTATTTTGCTTGAATAACAGAGTGGATTTCATAAGCAAGTTGTTATACGTGCTTAAATCATGGCTTGTTCATTGTATAAATGAAATAAGTTAAGATAACATGAATTCGATCATAATATGCCCCTTATACTATTTAATTTAGAATATCTATAAAGAATAACATAATTAAATAATTTAACTTAAAACTATAGTTATTTTTTCACCTGGACTTGTTAAACATGATTATGCAAGACTCAATATTTTAATGCTTTTTTCGTATTTAAAATAATATTAATAGTTATATGAGTATCAATGAGTTACGAAATCCTTGCAAATCGATAATTTTATGAACAAAACGTCGTGCATGTATAAAAGACGAAATCGTTGAATAACATTTGTTTTTCGTAATAATTTAAGCACCTTGTTTTCATTATACTTCTACAAGAACACTACTAAAATTTTAATCATCGCTCACATAGTAACAGTTTCGAAAGGTTTCAAAAAATTGTGTCTCCAGCAATAGAATACATGAATCACACTTCCAAGTAAACACCCCACACCATACCGCTCTCAATATCGTTTAAACGCCACTCGGTCGGGTTTTTCCATCCCTATACAAATATATAAGCGTCTCGCGTCAAACAGGTAATTCCGCTCAACAGCATCAACACAAAACTCATCCTATAAATATACGACGCGTATATCCCACCGCATTCCCAAGTGGGTTTTCCCCCTCAAAACAACGACGCCACCATTTATACCTCCAAGGGCTGATTTCTCCCCCTCGAAAAAAGAAACAATCGCATATATTCACTCTACATACGAACTTTTATATCCCACAAAGCGCGAATAATACATTTCCTCAGTTTCAGCTCGATTCATTGTCAGTTAGCAACTTGTACAACGTATAATACCGGACAGGACACGATTCTCTCTCTCCCCCCCTCTACGCGACGAGTATAAATCAATAATCCACTCTCATAAATGCAAACAAACAAAAAAGCCCGGCTACGCCTCCCGAAAAAAGGAGAGCACGATATTCGCGCGCGGTGTGGTGCATTCTAGAAGTGTCGACGCGCGCATGCCGCGCGTGTGTGTTAAAAAGGGCGAGAGAGAAAAGGACGAAGTCATATATACCTATATATACGCACGTGACTCCGCAACGTTGTCGCGCGCAGATATGTGTATGTAAGTATATATATAGGGAGGAGAGAAAGAGAGAGAGAGAGATAAAGGATGATGCTGCTGTGCTCTGTGTGTACTTATATACATAGGTGCCTACCTACTCGCGAAAAATCTGCGCGTCGCTTACGGGAAAAACGAGCCTTGCGCGCACTGGGCTCGACCCTTTTACGCTCTGCGGGAATTGATTTAATTGCGTGTTGTTGCGGTTGAGTCATATATAATATTATACATACATGCGTAGATGCTTGTTTGGAATGTTGATACGATTATACTTAGTTTGAGGATAAACTTTTTTTTTATCAATTTATACAGTTTCGATAGATCGATCCAGACAACGTTTTTTTAAATATTCGCGTATAACGTGTATATTTTTATTATTAATTTGGCTCGAGCCTTTTACAAAATTCGAATGTTAACAATATTCATATTAATATATTTTCATTAATTATAAATAATGAGAGCGATTACATATTTCGCTCCAAAATGTAGTTTGGAACTGATTAGTCGCATCAAGTAATAATTACTCCGAAATCCATTTCGGAGCAACGGAAAAATACGGAGACTCTATAATATAACTCCATTCACTTCTATTCATTCAACATTATAAATCAAACGCTAAATTTTCATCGCACTAAAAAAATTCAAACTCCAAGGAAACATAAAACTCAATTCTCATAATCCAGAACCGGTTTCCGGCCCTACATATAAGTAAGCGGCTCATTACTAAAAAGGACGAAAAAGTTCGTTCTCTCTCCGCTGCACCTGCCCCCACACCCGGATTCATTCAAAATTTACCACTCCACCCTATATGCATATAGGTATAATACACAAGTATATAACGCATTGCGAATCTCCCCGTATCATAACGCAATAACGCGCAAGTCCTTAATAATATATACCTATAGGTATACTAAAGCGTGCAAGGGGCGACACGCGCCGAACGTTCGTTCAACGTCCACAGCCAGAAAACGGCCGCCGCACGCGCAGCAGCTGCCGCGACGTAGTAGTGCGTAAAAACACGCACACACAGGCATCAGAAACAGAGAGAGAAAGAGAGAAGAGAACAACTTGCCCGCGAGTATGCCGCTGCCGCGCAGTAGCTGCTGCTGCGGAGACACGTGTAAAAAGTGAGCGCGAGAGAGACGAAGCTAGTGTATACGCGGACGTTCAACGTCTACCTATACGGAGGTAAAAAAGAGAGCGGGATCGCAGAGAGTAGTGGCGCGCCGTCGAGAGACGACGAGCAGCTCTGAGTGAGAGAGAGAGAGAGAGAGAGCAAAACACGCGCTAAAGTATATACGACCGACATAGTATAGGTGTATATACTCAGCTATAGTAAAGTCTAAGTGAACGAGAGACGATCGGGTTATCGCGTATCATAAAGTAAGTGCGCGAGAGCTGCCGAGTGCGTATGTACCAACAACGCAGTATCGGGACAAAGACGGCAGAAGTCTGCTGCGCTGTCAGACTGATGCTCGCGGAGGAGATGTCACCGAAGTAGGCCGTCCCTCATCAGCAGGTAAATTTAATCCTGGAGCTGTCTTAAAAAGTATACGAGTCAAAAGAGAGAAGCTGTGTGGGCATACGCGACTTCCGAGGCCGGCCTTCGGCAGCTGCTCCGCTTATTTGCTGCTGCTGCTGCCGCGCGCGAAAATAAGAGAGAGAGAGACTCCGAGGCCAAGGTAACCTTTCGTCGCTCCGCTTTTTTACCGCAAATATCAACTCTCGCGCGAGAGATGGGACGTCCTTCTCTTTCTCTCTCGCCCTCTCTTGCTCGGAGTCGCTTTTACTTATATATGTAGGCTATACAGCCAAGGTATGTAGGTACCTACATACGTATGTGCGAGAGGTATTTCGCAGACGGCCCTTATATATGCGATATAGCAGTGTCAGTGCGCGCGCGCTTCTCTCGGTGCATGTACACTACTTATATAGGTACACCAGTTTGTGCGACGGTTGTACTGCAGTTTCGAAAAGTCGAGAAGGGCCGACTCTGCATATGTACCAACGCTCTGTGAAGCTCTTGCCGCGCTCCTTTGACAATTCAGTAACGAGAGCCGTGAAGAAACGAACTGCTGAATGACTCCAATATGGCATTTAGCTTGACTTAAATTATTTCTTTTCAATTTGCAGAATAGTCTGACGAATGCAAAGTTGTCTGACTCGGCATCATGGTTGGTTTTCTCGAGGAAGACAAGGGACTCTTCCCTGTCCAGAGCATCTCTTCCATTGTACAACTCTTCCAGAACCAGCTGGAGAACAGCGCAGAGCCCGACTTGGCTCTGCTCTCCATTATCGTAGGGGCCATCGAAAACTCCCTGACGTGCAACAGGAATTTTGTGTCAGAGGAGGTGCCTGGCTACGATGAGCCCAAGCTTCCACCTGTGGAGTTTCAGATGGCTGAAGCCATGTACACGAGGTTCACGTCCATCATCAAGAGTGCCGTGGATCTCACTGTGTACAATACTAAGTATGCCACAAGAGAGCTGGTCAAAAGAGTGTCGGACGTTATCTGGAACTCTTTGACCAGGAGTTACTACAAGGATCGTGCCCATCTGCAGAGTTTGTACAGTTATTTGACGTCCAACAAGCTGGACTGTTTTGGAGTAGCTTTTGCTGTTGTCGCTGGCTGTCAAGTTTTAGGATTCAACGACGTGCATCTGGCACTGTCAGAAGACCACGCTTGGGTCGTTTTTGGAGAGAATGGAGAGGAGACTGCAGAAGTTACGTGGCATGGTGAGTTTTAAAATTATTTATAATGAAACGTTTTATTTTATGATTGGGTTCTAAATGAAGATGTGCTCTTAGGGAAAGGTACCGAGGATAAACGTGGACAACCTGTTGACTCTGGAATAGCTTCGAGGTCGTGGCTGTATCTGAATGGTCAACCAGTAGTATGTGATCGAGCAATGGAAGTAGCAACAATAGTTTCAGCTATAAATCCCAGTTTCAGTGCTACTGCAGACGCAATCGAAGTTGCTTTGCTGCAGCAAGAGTTGCTGTGGTTGCTGTATGACTTGGGACATTTAACAAAGTACCCCATGGCTCTTGGCAATCTCGGTGAGTTAGAAGAAGCTGCACCAACACCAGGCAGACCACCAGCGATCAATCTTTTCCAGGTCTGAATTGTGAATTCTTTTGTAATATTTTGTCATGAACATTTTCTCATAAAGTTATGTTGGTTACTAGGAAGCCATTCGATCAGCAAGAAAGTATTATGGGAATGCTCATATCTATCCTTACACATACCAAGGAGGATATCTCTATCGACATGGACTACATGCAAATGCTTTAGCATCTTGGGCTGATGCTGCAGATGCTTTGAGAAAGTGAGTTTTACAATGTACCTTTAATCGACATTGAAATATGTAACATATCTTGTTTTATAGATATGATTACTCGCGAGATGACGGAGAGATCTACAAAGAATTACTCG
Source organism: Cecidostiba fungosa (assembly GCA_900474305.1). Classification (NCBI taxonomy): domain Eukaryota; kingdom Metazoa; phylum Arthropoda; class Insecta; order Hymenoptera; family Pteromalidae; genus Cecidostiba; species Cecidostiba fungosa. Next base: position 936,252 of record UCOJ01000201.1, on the reverse strand, counting down.
AAATTGCCAATGAATTAATACCACACACAGTGCGAGCAGACGAGAATTTACTGCGACAACCACGCTGCTTTGCTTACCTTCTACGATTTTATGATGGTATTTGCCAATGGGAGGAAGGTGCGATTACTCCAGTTTTACACATTGGCTGGGCAAGACCACTTGTTAACACAATTTCCAAATTTGATGCCAGTATTCGCGCACAAGTTATCATCGATTGTTACGAAGACGACAAAGGTCTAGAAGGAAGTTCGGACGAATCCTTGAACAACAACAATAATAACAACAATAACTATTACAAAACAAAGGTTTTTTTTAAATTTTTAGCGTTCATCAATAATTTGTCATTTAGTTAATACTGAGTAGTATTCATGTAAATACATTTTTACGAAATACTGACAAAATATTTCACTTCTTAGGAAAAATGTACGCGCGATCTCATCAAAAGCCTGGAATCAAAAGTACCTGAGAATCCCGAGCCAATGCACCCGGGCATCCAGGCGCTGGCCGCCGCTTGTGGCGAGAAGATCCTAAACAGGGATTACCTGCTACAGGGCGACGGCGAGCCGTTCGTCGCACCAGCCGATACGATGCTCGACTTGCCATTGTCAACGTCCTCGGTCTGTGGCATCTCGACACCTTCGACCTCGCAAGACAGCCTCGACGATGGCATAAGCGAGATGGACCTTGAGTTGGACTCAGACGAGCACGAAAGTCCCCGAATAACACTCTACAGCCAAAAGATGAAGGGCCTGAAGGATTTGTTACTCGCAGAGAAGCTGAATACGCACGCGGTTTCGCTGCAACTAACTGCTCAAAGCCAGGTGCAGGTAGGTAAGAAGACGAGAGGTAGCGAGGAGTCGACTGTAGTCGGGGCCGGGCATAGGCCCAAGAGAACAAGGAGAGAATAATGATTAACCGGTGAGAGTTGGCATGAAGACTGATGATCTTCCTTTGCGATTCTGCATCGAACAGCGGTTTCGACGTTGTGTGGAAAAAAGGCTTGCTTTTAAAGCGAGATGGATATTTGGAGATCGAAAAACAATGAGTTTTTTCATTGTACAGATTTTTTTTCAAAGTGTATGATAGAAATTATCATTCTTGAGGCGTGTTTTATCTAATCGAAAACATTATTTTTGTCAATGTTAGTATTATTTATTGTATATTTGTAAAGAGAAATGTGAATTTGTCTGGTTTTAAAAGCATGTCTCGAATCTTTGTAGTAAGTAAACCCATGGCAGGTTGCATTAGAGCTACAAAAGTACGATAATTTAACGACGACTGGATTGTCGAAATAAATGTTCAGACAAAGTGGAATAACCGCGAGGCAACAAAAATTTGTAGAAGAGTACAAAACAAAAATTAATCTTACATTGTAGTCAACCGCTGCGGGCATTCGTGCTTATTGTCTTTTTTTTAATCGCTTCCAAAAGATATGTCGAGAAAAGGTTTCAGTAAAATGTATTGCGTACCTAATTAGTAGGTATATCTTTTGAACTTATCAATATTAATACCTTTTAATATTTTGAAAAGTTTTTGATAATTTATAATTATCTTCTGAATGAAATCGAGATTTCGATTCCTATATAACGTTTTACTCGAATCTTCACTCAGCATTGAATTTCACTGAGACTGGCGTGTTCGCACGATTATTTATTTTGCGTCACGCGCAAATAAATATTTTTTATTACATATTATATATCTGTGTCTATTGTATTGTTGCACTTTTGCTTATTTATTGAAAAGAGTTCTTTCCTTTTGACTCTGTATACATATATATCTCTTGCACTATCGATTTGCGATTGACAAGTTGCCGTTAATGTTTTTTACATTTACAATATTGTGAGACATAGTGGAGAAATTTCTATTAGAAAGGCGCTTTTATAATCTAGTTAGAAACCACAACATTCCGCTCCTTTTTAGGTGGTGCAGAACTAATTAAGTTTTGATCCTGTAAATTACATCTTAAGCATGAAATGCTCGCTTATTTTTATAATTATTTATTTTCTCATAACTCTAAGTGCATTAAGTAGCGTAAGTTTTTTCTTCGTCAACTTTTTTTTGATGTTGCTCAAAACAACAATCGCACGATGACAGCAATCATATAGGGTTCTATTCGTTTACTTTGAAACAGACGCTTTTTATTGGCCACATACTTTACTATTCTTAACAGTTCTATAATGGATAATCAAGTTATAAAGGGAACTTTAAAAAATCTGTTTCAAAATATTGAAATAGTCTGTATTTCACTCATTTATCAATCGTTATCATAACTTTGCTATTACTTGCATTCTCAAGTGTATTTTTTACATATACAATTTGCTTACGACTGATTGCTTTGAATGATCCACGTATTATAATTTATATATTTGCAAAGCTTGCCACTTCTTTATAGTTTGAAAATTATCGCCTTGTCTGTACGATATGTTTCATTTGTTTCTCTCCTCTCAGTACCTCGAACAATCACGATGATACGTAAACGCACCTCGACGTTAAAAAGCGTCGCGGCCAATAATAATTCGAAGGGAACTTCGTCAATGTTTTGATGGACTGTTATTGTAGATTAGGATTGTTGAAGATGAATGAACGAATGGTTATAATGATATAAGGGTAAGAAAGAAAGAGAGAAAATGTTATAAATGGGTGGTTTTGCATTGTTGACTTTTGGAGATATACAGAGAAATTAGATCTTCTCGTTTTTGTATTCTTGAGCGCAAAACTCCCATTAAGAGTGAAACATGGTCCGAATGTATCATCGACGATCGCGTAAAAAACTAATAGAAGGCGCTATCATACTGTGATGCTGAATATACTATATATTATACTTGATATAATAAACTATTGATAATTGTAGTGATAATAAATTGATATGCAACGCGACGCGGTGTGCAAACATGATTTACATTACTTACCACAGGTGAAGTGATAAAAGTTGAGTTGGGGAGCAGATCTGAATCAAAAGCATCTTTTCGGCGACTTCACCTTGTACTTTTTGTTTCGCGAAGAAACATCTAAAATATCCGCGCCGCGCATAGCCATAACTACTTGATGATAAAGGATAAAAGGATACAGACCGTTGAGAGATCATGTTTAGGAAAATCGAAGCACATGAAACTTAATTTCTGCTTGAGGCTTGTTGGTATACTTTTATTTTCTTTAATGTAAGTTATTATTAGGTCAATGAATGAGCGTTTATGTAAAGAGAAAAAATTGTGATAAATTAACGCTTCTAATCAGGTAGTATTTTTCAGTGGCCTTCTTGTTCGTTATTAAACCTTTTGATTAGTATTTTAGGATTTAAGCTATATATGAATTGCTAGAAACTAATCTATATAAAAATCGATATTTCTAACGGGAGATTATATTTTAAACTTTATTCTATATTCTGAAATGTTTTCTTACATAATAGTAGTTGTAGTCTATCTTAAAGACAAAATTTGTACGTAAAGAATTAAATTTTAAATATATAAAAAAAATTACTTAAGGTATTTGCGTTTGCTAGAAGCAAATTTTATATAATATTCACTAAAAACATAGTCGTTGAATAGTCCACGCAGTGCGTGACGTAGTCATTTGATGTTTTTAGAAGAGTCTTGTATATAATTAATACTATGGCTGATTATAATGCAGCATATTAATAGTGTAAGATATAAAAATTTAAAAGAATGATTAAGCCACTATTTTTTAAACGATCAAGATCTGACCACTTGAAAAATTGTCTTGGATCGCTGCATTTTTTTTCAGTTTAAATACATCAATTGCATTTTAAATCTCCGAACCTCGCACGCAAACTAAATACGTAACGATTTGATATATTGTAAAAGGACAAAATTCAAATCCGGAAATATGTTTATTCTGACAAATTAATATATACATTGTGCATAAGAAAAAGCAAAAACAAGCCTCAAAGGAAATTTTGATTTTTTATGCTTCGATCATAACTGATGTGCGTATTCCCACGAGTCTTTGCCGGAACCGCGCGTGCCCGATGGATTGATCATGTTGTGATTTTGCGATCGTTGCCTCTATTTGGAGAGATTTTTTTATCCTCCATTGTCTTGCCATAAATATTGTCATGGTCATTGATGGAAAAGTAAAACATTCTTTTACGTTCTAAAAACAAATAGAACGACGTGAATTCTTTTTAGATCATACGACGCTCCATCTAGTAATCAAAATCTTTTGAATTCTCAAACACATCCGATGAACTTTACAGAATAGTATTAATTATTTGAATTGTTGGCGATTGCATATAACTTTTGGTTGTCTGAGAAAACTTATGCTATATATTTTTTGTATTATTCGTAGATACTTTTATTTATATGAATTATTGGGTTGACTCAATAGTGGGCAAATATATATAAGCAAAATCTTTTTGAAATATAAATTATTTATTAGTTGATAAAATTATTATGTGTATAATTGTAAAAACAAAATTTGTATAGTTCAAAATTAGTAGTATGCAGATGAAATTTTAATATATTGACCATTTTTATAAGTAATTAGCAGGTCTGTTTTAGTTTTAAATTTAATGTTCAAAATAATATCGCATTTTAGTCGATGACGTTTATTAATTTTAATATATTTAAAAATGATTAATTAAAAAAAATATTAATATCAAAATTATCCCTTTTTATATGAGAGAAATCTATATAAATATATATTTTTACAATATATTGGACTTAAAAAGAAAAAAGCATAATATATTAATAATTTTTTTAGCATATAAGTTTCTAAATTTTTCACAGCGTCGTATTTCTCGTCGCAATTAGAGCAGGGGCTTTAGTGTAGTGAATAGGATGAAAGCGATTATCGTAGGGAGATCAGTATTTTTGTATTGTCGTTCTCGTTTGTGTGAAGAATCTAGCAACCGTCGCATAGATCTTAACTTATCCATAGTTCTTGATCAAAGAGAAGAAATTGATTAATGGTTAATAAAAAAAATATTAATAATGAGCCAAGTGAAATTTGGAAGATTGTAGTAATTAAATTCAGAACAGCAATTTATATTGATATGATTGGTCTATAAAAATTCTTGCGAAAACCAAACATAAACGTTCCTAGTATTGATATTAAAGGCATGAGAGAGTTTCCGGTTCCACTTGGTTCTGCAAATTTGGGCATCGTGGTATAAGAATTAATGTACTATAAGATCTGTAATAAAGTGTTAAAAAGGATATTCTGTATTGGCCGTATAATTAATCTACAACGGTCATGCCGTATATAATTCGTCTTGTAAACTTATATCTTCATTCGCTTGTTAGCATGAACTTAAAAAAAGAAATCTCCTTAAACCAGTGTTAATGATGTTAATGACGAGAAAAAAATAGTTACTATAATAACATCTTGACATTACCTGTAACTCAAGCAATTACTAATTTTATTAACTTCAGACATCAATGTTTAACCCGGTGTATTTTCTCAGTGAAATAATTAACGTATGGGATTACGCTAATTCTGTATGTAAGCGACAAGTAACATCCTACATTGTAGAACGTGCGTAAAGGATTCGTGCCATCTATATTCACTTCTCGAAATTACACAGAAAAAGTGAAATTTATTCATCATTTCGAGACTTTATAAATCCAATATCGCTAACTAAGAATAACGCGTTATTCTTGGCGCACAAAGTTTATCTGGTTGTGTAGTGCATAGTGAGTTCAACATGGGCCAATTCATAGTAAATACACTCTAATGTGCGTATGTCGAGCTCGAAGACCGATGTATCTTTACTTTTCTAACAATTTCATCAAAATAAATTTACGAAAATCTTGTTTTTATTGTCAAAGTTAAAATGTTAAATTTGAGTACAAAGCCTAGAACTAACGTTGTAATCGATGGTGCACTAAACCAGATTAAAATAGAATATTATGTCTTCGAGCTCGGGTCAAGTAAACGTTAGGTGTTTAATCAGCAGATAATAAAAGAAAACATTCTATTTCCAAGGGGGCATAATAAACTAGACGTACGGTATACGAGTACATAATTATGTGTACTTAAACACAAATAAAAATAATAAATTATACAAAACTGAAATAACAGGTATAGAGATGTAAGAAAAATGTTCAATCATGTGTGACCAAATTTCATTTCACGAACGACCAAATTTTTTAACAATTTATGCCGATGTATCAAATTTTTTCATAGAGATGATAGAATCAAAATTGTAAATTTGGCAATCCTCTACCTTTTATTGAAGTATGACATTATCAATCAAAATCCGAAAAGTGACTTTGTTTCCGTCCCTTCATATGTTTTAATCAACACTAAATCGTCACTGTTTCCGACTGGACTCATTTTCATTGTATTTTTTTCAGTATATTTTCATTTTAATGTGCATCAAGCAATGAAAACGAGCTCATTTGAATTGCGTAAATGAAGAATATTATAACGAGTAAAAAAATTTGTCATTATTACTTTGCTCTGATTGTAATAGTAATTGTACCAATGCAGCAGCATTGATTTACTCAAATTCTGTATTTGTGCGTTCGGTGAACATTTGCGAGAGAAGGAGCGAATGAGAAAAAGTGAAAAAGAGAGCAAAAGGGACCGAGAGATTTTTCAGAGATATTTAAAAAAAATATATATATATATTTAAAGAAACCCCGAAGTTGCTTCCCTTTACAAGCTAAAGAGCCGTAAGTTACATTTTCCCAATTTTCGGAAGTTGCCGAAGACACTATAAAATGGGCTCGAGTAGAATATGTAAAAGCAGTTATATTGTTGACTGACAGAACAGTGATTTGTAAAGGCATCATGAAAATGTCTTGTTTTTTTGTGGATTATAATAAACTATTTTATTCTATTCTTGACAATTTAATTATGCACCTCACACATATATTTTTGTATGAATTTAGATTCCAGCAAGAATTTAAAATTTAAATAATATTCAAGCGTAGTAATGGTAAAACAGTGGAGATCAGTCGGTAATTCAAAGCGCAGAGTTATATTAATAAATGTGTATGTGAGTATACTGGAACATCGAGAGATGGTCACCTTGCCACAAACTGGTATACAGGTAGGTATCAAGCGCTCAAGGCCGCGACTGGATACTCGTTTCCTTTTCTTTTTTCTTTTAACGACAATACGTCTCGCACATCGAGCTCAAGAAGGTCGTGAGGAATTTTTCGCCGAACTGAGAGAATCTTGGATTGTAGTGGAAGAAGTCAGAACCGCTGAACTACACTGCTTCTTCGCAGCGTCATTGAATTTTTCGGGCATATAACTTGATTCGCCGTGAAATTGTAGTGTTTGTAATTATATTGATTAAACTAGTGAGTGATAATTTCTAGTTAAATAATTTAATACAGCGGTTTTAATTAACTTAAACGATTAAATCGATAAGGTAATGTCTGTAAATAAACACGTTCAAATAATTTTATGTCGATATCTTTTCTTTATTGCAGGGTTGTAAAATTTTTTCGCTATGACGCACTTACAATATAAAACGTGTAATAAATTACAGAACGGTTACATCTTAAAGTAATAATGCTTACAAAATACAGGTAATATTTGGTCATTTTTGCTTTTGTGTAATAATGTATAATATATATCTATGAATAATCAAATATATAGCTTACAATTCGTTTTTGTCTCTTTTTGTTACAATAACGCAATCTCTCTCCTCTCGTAGAAAAAGTCATCTGGCGTCCTTACTTACGATGGTAACACTCTATACTTAAAATTGGAACTGCTGCTCTTTTTTCGTATTATTTTACAGTGCAATCGTACGAGATGATCGACGGAAGTTGACATTAATACTGCATTTACACGCGACAAAAGAAAAAATACAAAACAAGGACTTGGTTTACAATACAACGAGGTGAAAATAAACATAAAGGCGAATTTCACAAAGAATCTAGGTACGCAAATAAGATAAAAAATAACAATGGGGATCACATCCCGAGTAATTACAAAATCTACTTACAATAACGCCAAGTAAGTAATCGGAAAGAAATACATAATAAGTCTATACTATAATAATAACTATAACGTGCAGAGGACCAAAATTGATTATAAAAAATAATCTAACTCTTCATTTAAATAAATCTTGTTTCGCTAGGTCGAATCGAATAAATTGATCTTAAATAAAAAAAAGGTATGAAAAGAAGATAACGCAGATTTAACGAAGAAACTAATGATAATAGATCATGAACCATTCGGTGAAGCGTTTGATGTGTTGGGTGGCTGCGTGGTTCTCGTCCTGAAGTCGTCGATTTTCATCCCGCAGCCGGCGAACCTCATCCTCCAATGAGAGTCGACGGCGTGTTTCGCGCGCTACGCGCATCTCAAGGCTCGACAGGTGACTCTGCAGCTCTGTGACCGAAGTCCTACAGGAAGAATTATTTGTTTAACATTGGTGGTCATTTACTATATTGTTCATTACATGACTGAAGGATTGTATAAATTGTAAAAGATGTTGAATAAAGCTTACGGAATTGTGTTTGATCCTTCTGTCAGTCTGTCTTCTGACCATTCTTGATTGTGTTTAGATATTCTATTATTCGTGTCATCTTGATGATTCGTCGTCCAAGACTCAGTATCCACCTCTGCTGAATTTTTTATTTCTTTGTTTATCAAGTTACTTGGAGGTTTTGTTATCTGTTGGGGCGTTTTTGTGACTCGTGGAGAAAGTCTGTAATATTGGCAATAATTAACAAAAAATATAAGACATTCAATCGAAAAATTAAAACGAAAGTGCAACAAATCAGTCTCTTCTACAGTCTGTTTATTACGTAGCTAAACACAACGTATCTGTCTTATTTTTTTTTAGATGTCATGTTAAATATAAAACGCTAAATAACAAAAAAGATTAACTATGTTTATTTATTACATGTAATTTTTCTAAAACCGCACACGATAAATTGTAGAAGGTAATAAAGCTGAGGGGAAAGGGGGCATACAGGGATAAGGGCAGTTTTGCTAATCAGGAATCTGTCGATCAATAAGAGATCAATAAAATGCATACTTATTGTATGTGCTACCGTCATTTTTAGAAAACTTTATTTAAAATACAAATAAGTATTAGGTTGTACAGCTATAATTTTGTTAGCATCCAAACATCATTGAAAATAAAAGTATTTTTGAAGCTGCCTAGTGGCGCCATCTATTTGAAAAATTCTCATACAGTAGATGTATTTCCGTCAACATTAAAAAAATGGCATGATGTCATTGTTTATTCACAAAAAGTTTAAAAAAATCTATTTCAAAGTAAACATTAATGATCAAAGATTGAATCGTTAGTCGCTAAATCGTTATAGTTGTCAAAAAACATTCGAAACTTTATCAAGCGTGTTCAAAATATAAATCTATTAGTTCATTTTGTAAAAATTTAATTATCAAATTAAAGCAATTGCACCTAAGGATTCAATTATGATACAATAGCAAAATTAACATCGCTTGTTAATAATTATCACCAAGTTAATTTTTTGCAGTTTTGCGTTATCACATTATAACTAGTTCAGAGAGTAATATAGAAGAATTTAGTCGTACAAAGTAAAATGTATATTAAAAGTCGACTGCGAATGGTAATTGACTTATAACATAAAAAAAACAAGATAATCACCTTGTATCCTCTCTGTCCTAGTTTACTTTAATTAGTAAAAAAAAAGTTATTTTTCACGTGTCAGTTAACTTATTTTGTTCACTACCAAAATTCACCCAAAGAAGAATCAAACTGTGAGCACGACAGATATATTGCTTTCGATCGTAAGTATATTGCAACCGATGAAGTTTAATCTATTTTTCATAATTTATTTACCTTTCTTCTTTCGTCATTTTGTTTTCACTAGGAGCTGGGCTCGATGCCGTGCTGGCATTCGAAATAACAGTAGCTGGCCTCGCCATTGTCAAAATTACTTCAGAACCTGGATTTCCATTTTCCTGCGAACCATTCGGCAACACGCTCAGAGTGGAAGAGCTGTTGCCGCAGAGGTTTTCGCGCGATCTACATCTGTTTTGAATCTCTAGTAAATTGTTGTTTACTTTATTCGAATTTTGATTGTTTTTTGAGTTCTGATTATTCACTGGATGTCCATCATCTGCTATGTAATCGGGGTTGATGAGCTTCATCAGGTCTTCTTGCAATGTACTGGACGTAAGATTTGCAGAATTTCTGTGTGAATTTCTAGCACCAGATTTTGGCCGCGGACTTTGATTACGAGAACCAGCACTCGAAGGAGTTAAGTTACCGGCACGATGTTTGTTTGCTCTTCTTAACCTGTGAACATTGTAATGAGCAATTATTGCTTCGTCAAATTAAATATGATATTTAATTTTATTTCCACTAGAAATACGTTAAATGGGTTGAATTTAAATAGCGAACATCACTTATACGTACCTAGGTGAAATACTTCCCGATCCATTGGACAGTTCATCTTCACTCGGCAAAGTGGAAATATCGGTAGCGTTCCCATCCGAAATTCTGACCTCCGGGGGTAAACTTGTCGTAAAATCTTTAGGCCTGTACTCGATGCTAACTTTGTGTGGCACTGGCCTCTCTGACATCGTTGTCTTAAGGCACGTCACTTTTTCGCCCACTTTGAATTCTTGAGTCTGTTCCTCCTTGCGATCACCGTTTAAATCCATCTGCTGCAAAAGATCCGACTCATATTTACTTCTTCGTCGCTCATAAATTTCCTCGTTGTTCACTTTGCTCTCTTCGTACACGTCGTACGACTTTGAGCTACGATCTGCTTTGCTCTCGCTGTGAGCTAACGATGAACCTTCATACTCGGTGTAACGAACGAGATTGTTATTGCTACCCGATTTTGGAAGACTGTAAGTCGCGTTCTGAACAAGCGGTAGCGAGTTCGTGACCGAAAGCTTTTGATGACCTACAAAAATAAAATTTGAGGTATTAGTTATCTTAATGTAAGGAAGCATTAAATTATCACATGATCCTTTGATCTTTATTATATACTTTGATTTTTACCCTCATTTTTATGCAGCTCTCGCTGAGAAGCATATATATTTTCCTGTTTCGTTTCATACTTTTCCTTCTGGAGCTTGACGTAGCTAGTCGACACGTGTTCCTGATTGCGATGAACATTTTCGAGCCTCTGATAATTATCATGTCTAATGCTCTCCTGGATTGCTCTGGGTGAAACGTAATTGCTCTCCTTAAGATCATGATTATGGAGATGATTGTGATGTCTCAGGTTGTTTCCAGTAGCGTAGTGAGACTCTTTTTCCTTTTTTGGCGTGCAAGAGCTGGCTTTGCTCGGCGTACCGCTCTGATAGTTTTGCCGCGCAGGCAAAGGCGGTGGCGTGCCGTCGTTGCGATGGGACGGGTCCTGATCTTGAGGCTCGAGAAGCTCGTACCTAAAAATTTAAAGCCGTCAGTAACAAATAATTTGACAATTCTCACAAGTACGTGCACTTCAAATTCAATCGTCATTAGTCACAATTTGGAGAAAGAAAGTTAGTCAGTGGATTATTGAGTGGCAAAGTTGAAGTTGGAGTGCATGTACCCTGACGTCTGGCGTTGTCGTTCAACGATAAGCGGTTTCGCAAAGCTATCGTGACTGCACACGCGCACACAAGACTCACCATCGATCGTCAGCGCTACTGTGTCCGCTGCTGCTGCTGGTCATGGTACCTTCTAAGGGAAACCGCGGATCGTTGAACGACCTGGAGCTCGAGCCCGTTCCATAGCCGGAACTGTTACTGGAGCGCGGAGGACTAAAAGACCGTTCGTACCTCCTTTGATGTGGCATCGCCGTCTGCTGGCTTGGCGTGCTCTCTGGGTTGGTTACGTTCTCGTAGTCCCCCTCGTAGTTACTCGATAAATACTGGCAGTTTTGAAGCGTACAACCTCTGCAAAGCAAAAACCGCGCGTAATTAAAACTATTATACAGTCTTTGAACAAGTTGAGCCAGAATATCAGTTAAGCCGGACAAATGTTGCTGACTTTACCTTCTGGGCAAACCGTCGTTGCTGGGCGGAATAACGGTGACTGTGACCTGTGCACTGGTCTTGAGCAAGTCAACCATTTGGTCGTGGCTGAGCGTCGAAACGGCTACCTTGCAAATCTCGACGAGTCTTGATCCTTGTCTGAGACCCGCTTGCCAGGACGAACCCATGCTCTCGACCTGAGTTACCACGCCGTCTGGCTGTACGTGAAAGCCCAGCTGGCCGAGTGCGTTTCTCTTGAGCGAGAGTTCGGAGGCTGGAGCTCCTTGAGTGACAGCACGCAGACGGGCGACTATCTCCATAAGCTCGTCTCGGTCGCCGTAGTCACCTCGCACGTGAATCGTTATACACTCGCCTTGGTGATGATAAAGTCGCAGGCTGTTCGTCTGAGCATGCCATCCTAATACGCTGATGCAGGGCGTGACGAAGACAATCTGCCTCGAGTGCTCCTCGATCAAGACTATCGTGTCAACACTGATCCCGAGATAACAGTCCGTGTTTTGATTACTGTCTTCGAGAATCACCTGCCAGCATATTGCGCCACGCTGAGAGGCGTCGCACGAGAGCCGCGGACGAGCTGCGGTCTTTTTCTTGCTGCTGAACGACAGCATTGCTGCAAGAGAGATTGAAAAATATTAGTTGTCGAGTCTCATCTCAATATCGAGTGAAATGCTAAATTGAGCAACACTTACAGAACTTTTGTCCAGTCTCAACCAAAGTAGTTGACGAATAATTTGTCGCGAGATCCTTCAGATACTCCTGGCGAGTACGCGTGGCCATGGTAGCGAACTTCTCGGACCTGTGTGCAGCATTTTCGGCATTGATCACCTTGGCCAGGATGAAGTCAGCAAAGTGCTTGCCCTTGGAGAATGTAGCTCCAGCGGGGACCGGCGGTCCAAATACCGGCACCTCTTTGCTGCGCGACACCGAAACGCTGTACTGCGTGTTCTCCGTGCAGGGATTGATGGCGCGCACGATGATGAACACGTGCTGGAACTGCGATCGTATCCGCTTCGGACTGAAGGGCAGAGCGCCTGGCTCCTGTAAATTCAAAGAGAAAAGAAAAAATTAGCATGGACTGTTCTCTACGGATAGACACTGTGAGAAGATTGTAACGAGGGGAACGTCGTACCTGGAAGACAATGGTGACTATATCGTTGCCGATGTGCCGCTTTCTAAGTAGCTGCTGACGGTTATTCGCCGTGAAAGGAAGCATCGTCGAGACGTGAAAGGTGACTTCCGCTCCGCGGTGCGTCGCTGCGACCGCGTGGGTACCCGTCGAATCGGTCCTCGTGTCCAGGCCCGCCTTGTATCCTTCGAATCCTCGCAGTCTTATTCTTTGGCCTGTTTCGTTAAAATTTACGATTAGTTTTTTCGTCTCTACTTTTCTTTTTGAAAACGTGATTAATAGAAGTGGGACTTGCCAATTGAGTCTAAGAATTCGAGAAAAGCTGGACCAGCGTGCTCGTTATTGTACATCTCCTCCTCTGTCCTCTGGCCAGCTCTGCAGTAAAGTACGCCAACCTTGTATCTGAATGGAGAAAGAAGAAAAAGTTAGAATACATGAATCCACAATCAGCTCCACAGAGTGGCAAGTCACTCGAGAAAAGTAGGTTTGAATTAATTAGCCACTCCGTTACATCGTTTTCTTCCTACAAGCAGACTACTCTCACCTGTTGGACAGTCCCTGCTCGTCGAGCCTAGCCAGCGACTCCTCCGCCTGGGAATTGCCCAGTCTCAGGCAGTTCATCTGCACCTCGGGTGCGACGAGCTCGAGTATCTCCCTCGTGGGAACTTTGTTCTGCTGCGGTCTGGCGCCACCGGGCAGTGCTTCCTCTGGTACGGAGCCTCTCAAGGTCAGCAGTTCGGATGTCCTTACGACGATCCGATACTGCTGGCCGTCCTTGCGTATACTGATAGCCACTGGTCCCAGCTGCTCGTCCATGCCGAACCAGTTTTGGTGTTCACGGCCCAGGAAGTAGCGCCGGTAGTAGTGCGCGCCCTCGTCGATGCTCTCGATGGGCAGCGGCCGTTTCTGCAGTGGACAGGTGTGCTTCCAGAGACTCTCACCGGGACCAGGCTCGAGAACGGATACGCCGTAGGCCAGGGCTGGACGGTGGAGGCCGTTGCCCTGGGTACGGCGCGTCAGGCCTACCTCGCGTTCGCCCTCGCCTCCAGTTTCGTTGCGGAAGAAGGGACAGGATTCGAGGAGCTCGTTGCCTGCAAAAGTAATTATCGTTCTGAAGTTTGTACGATTCTTTTTTAAAATTCACAATACGAATACTCACCTTTACCATCGCCAGAATCCTCCTCGGGAGCCTCATCGGGTGTGGACGCCCTGAGCGAGCTAGCTGCCGATGCACCAGTCGCGGTGTTCCTCCTCCTGGCCAACAGTATTCCCCTGAGTTTGGCCGCATATCCCAAATTGGCCGTCAACGACTGGCAGTCGTAGTGAGCGAAAGCCCTCCTCCTGTGTCTCTCCTCCACATCGGCGGAGACGACAGGGCTGGTGCAGGTCTGCTCGTCGTTGGCACTAGAAGAGCCACTGGCTAGAGAACTGCTGTTGGTACGAGGTGGTTTACTGCTGCCCCAGAGTCTATTGAGTTTGAGCCTGAGCTTGGGACTGGAACCACTGGGACCGCAGACCTCGTCGACGTCCGGCGACTGGGCCTCGGATGTGATGTGATGATGTTGTTGTTGGTGGTGGTGAGACGCACGACGCATCAGGAGCTCTGAGGCCATGGGGCCGCGCATCACGGGGTCACCTGGTCGGAAGTCCTGCAGCATCGCCAGTAGGTTGTCGTTCATCGAGACTGACTGGGCTACAACGTCGATGCTACCTGTTGAGTCGATGGAGATCGTGGTGATTAGTAAGAGAGAATCATTGCGGTGTGTAGGGTGATTATTTACATCGTTGGGAAGCTTGCGTGATCGTATAAATATATAGTAGGTGCTTCAACTATGAATCAAACTGCACGTAATGATGCTATATATACAGTATGAACGAAGATTCGGTGTGCCAGGGATTTTACAATGATGTCACTTATATAATTGTTCTGATTTAATGTTACTATATATAAGTATAAGTATACATGAATCTGATAATGTGCATAGATGGTAAGCTCAATCAATGAAAGTGAACTTCTAAAATTCGTGTCTCGTTGCCATCAATTCAAAAACACTAATTGGTCTTACCGAGCATAACTCCTTCTGTCGTAGCGAGAGAAAGCGGTAAACCATAATGAAAACAAAAGGCAATAACGATTGAGTTTATCGCGGCATCACACGAAACCCAATTTAAATATAAAAGTATAATAAATACAGTCTTCTAATATACATACCATGTGAACCATATTCTCGTCTGAGCGGCGTCTCGGGTACTCGTGAATTTGGATCCGGACTGTGTGGCAGTTCGAGACTCGAGTTGGAACGATGTAGAGCCAAACCTCGGCCGACGCGGCTGCTCGGTCCAACGCTTCCGCCGCCGCCGCCGCTGCCCCCGTTAACCGGTAGGCTCGCGATCATCTCGTCATTCTGAAACACATATGGATAAATTATCAATTTGAATTTATTATGTACCTACAGCTCTAGTTTACATAAAACGGTAAAGATAATGATGTAATATAAACCTAGAAGCTAATCTATAACACACTGTATATATATTTTGGGAACAATGAGAGTACTAGAGTCGCTTGAAATTCGGCAGATAACGTACTATCTGAATCTAAAAATAACCGTCTCTCGCTCATTATTATAAAATAAGAAAGAAAAAAAGAGCGTCGGTCAGTCATCATCATCATAATCCCCGATGCACATTCGATTCAAGTCAATCGATATACTATACGAGACGTATATACGCTTATCGTCCTCTATTAACTCGTCGTCAGAGCGCGCGGGTACAAATAGGGTTATGCAGATACGACGACGACAAATTCCAACCTGTACAGTAACACACACATGCACGGCTGATAAATATTTATCTCACCGGCGGAGTGTCGATAAATATTCATAGTTCCGCAACGGAAAGCTCCTCCTTAGAGCTGCGACGAGCAAAACGAGAAATGTCATGCAGAGCGGATTTAATCATCAGCGTCAGGTTATAATAATCGTCGCGATCCAAATTTGCTAATTGAATTACGTATACGTATGCTAATAACGCGTGCGTTATTGTTTACTATTTTTTATTGGACGCGAAGCCATGGGAATGTGCGACGAGCTGACGATTGTTTATTGTGCACATCGTGACTTTGCGTGCAAAACGCGCTAATGACAGATTATATAGGAGAGAGAGAGCGGCTTAGAGGATAATTCGCGCGATGTGGTGTACATGTGGAGATGTGCTTCATTGTGCGCTCTGTTGTTCTCTCTCTCTCTCTGAGGTATTGTGTGTTTGCTTATATGCTCTGCATGATTATGGAGCTGTGGAAGGAAGGATGTGTATAACGATTTTTCTTTGTGTGTGGAATGCGCTGACAGATCTTTAGAATAAAACGATTTTAAAATAAAGCAATATATACACCCGAAATTCTACGTCAAAACACATCCGCATAACTGTGGCGCCGTCTGTACTCTCGCGTTAATTAACTCCGAGCCAAGCGCTCTAACGTTTCTCCTCCTTCGCATATCGCCCTTCCTGGTCCCCAGTACCTATATATACTACAGTCGCACGCATTGTCCGAGCTTATATAGCGCGCGAAACTCGAGCTACTATGATGCTTCTCTCTTTTTCTACTAAACTCTGCGCAGAAGGTTATTTTTTTATTATAAATACAGTATACCGACGACAATTCACTGGTTTTGACCTACATTGAAAACCGCGACGGTTTGGCAGCATCAATTCAAACGGCGACTGTATCAATCAATGAAAACCGCCTTCGAAGCAATTAAAGTCCATCATCTACACACATAGCCTCTACTACAGCAGGTCATTCGCTCCTCAGGACTGAGTCACACACACAGAGCCGCGGCTAATGCACCTACACCCCATTAAAAGCCGCAGCTCTGCGCAGAAAAAAAAGGCGCGAAAGCGAATTGGAATTCCTCCCTCTGTATATACATGTATATAGCAGAGCCTTCGAAAGATCGAGGTATGCGTCACACACCGAGATTTCTACTCGAGAGTCTGGTGTATTCGGTTATATGGTTGAAGAGAGAGAGAGAGAGAGAAGGTTTCAGCAGTGCATTCCGCGCGTTCCGCGACTGCATCACGCGGGCTGCTGCTGGTATTCCGGAACATTATGTAGGGACGATTCGTCATGCTCGAAAGCTTTTCCGATTGTCTGAGATCGGTATTTCGCGGGAGGATATATTTTTTGCATCATCGATTAGCAGCTGTCAATCACGCGAACAATAATGCAATCGTGAACTCTGTATCGGAAATGCAGTCGACGGTGAAATTCGATATTAGCTCTTATCAACGAGTGTAATCATGAGAAATCGGTTAGCTCGCGAATCAATATCGATAAACAGCTCGTAAAAAAGTGAAAACAATCGAGAGAATTGCGATTCTTAATTCATCTCCGGCGGCGACGATAAAGACGCTCTATATGCAAGCGATAAGCGCTACTGTATGTATATATACGCACTGAAAAATATCGTTCCAGAAAGAAACGACGAGCTATATACAGGCGGATGTATAAACAAGTCGAAACGGCCAGATGCGCGAATCGATATAAAGCGCGTGAGAAAATATAAGCGGTATATATGTATATAAAGAACCGTGCGCTCATGTAAATAAGCCTCTTACGGCTTATACATGTTTATCTAGCTGACCAATAGATCCGATCTTCGGCTCCCTCGAAGGTGTCGCAATTAGACGGACACGATTCTGGAAAGTTCGAGCGATAAGATCGGTATCGGGCGTCAAAAATTCGCGCTATGCGAAGTATATAATAATTAATCTGGAAATAACCCCGTTGTTTCTTCATTTGTGACGTCTTAACGATCATGTATAAAGCGAGGAATGGCAAAACGCTATAGTGTGTAATGCGATATGCGGCACGGGGTTAGCCGGTTGTTAAGTTAGGTGCAGCGTCTGTGTAAATGACGTTACATATGAGAATTTATTTTCTAAAGTGTCTAGAGAGCTGACACCGTTGGAAGGCTCTAACGTTATTACTAGAAAAAAAAATCCATCGAAAATAATCTCTCACTCAAGCATGCAGTCGAACTGCATCAAAGCGGCTATATACATAGGATGTAAATTAGGATCGATGATGGCTTTGCCTCCGGCGGCGCATCTGCCTATAAAACTTTTCGGCATGACTCAGAGCTCGTGGAATGCGGCTATTTGGGCGGTCCCCCAAAGCAACAGCAGAAGCAGCGGAAGATCTCGTGATGTGGGACGATATTCGCGCGGAGATCGGTAAGGAAAGACCGCTTTCCGGTATTTCCGAGGCTCGTTAATCGCGCCGCGTGTATTATTATTTCCAATATCGGCGCCTCTCCTTTTTTTTTCTCTTTGAAGTCAGTGCTGCGACTCGTTTTTTTTTTCTCATTCTTCGATCGGAGGTATAGTCATGCATTATTTATGCTTAAACCCCGACGTGTGAGGCTGTGTTTATTTTCTAATTATGCATGCGAGAGCTCGGGACTAACGACGCTGCGGCGTATATAAGTATCGGGATTTCTCTGTTTGACCGTTTGAAGAATCGGTTATCCTCTTTTATTATAATATATCGCACAAGAGAGAGAAAGCTTCGTAGAATTAATGCACTTATCCTCGACGATTGACTCTTCGGAGACCTTGACAAAACAGCACGTCTTACGCAAAGCTGCTGCTGCACGCGAGAGAGCCTCGCATATATACAATCCTCGGGTTATCTCGCGCGGATCGGCAACTCCCCTTTTACGCCGATAGAAATCGAAAATATCGGCGCTGCTCGCAGAAGCGGAACACTCGGTAGCAACGACCGGTGCACTTAAGGTTTCTATCTCTCGCGATTATCCGCAGCGCGTAATTCCGGATATCGTGGGACGAAAGCGAAAATCGCGTGCTGTAGATAAGACGGAGTGTGTATTATGTTAGCAGGTTTAGACGCGAAAGGAGTCGTCGGCGTGAAATACATATGTGTCTTCATCATCGAGATTTCAGACACGTAGCTCTCTGAAAACCACACATTCCACACACGTGAGCGACGTGGTAATATTATAGCTCGAAAACCGCTGGATCGCGTAGCTTCTAGTCATTTTACCCTTTCCCTCGAAAAATATACACTCGCGTACGTTGTAGTATACGAGTGTAGTTCGAAGGATCGTCATCGAGTGGCGCTGTGTATAGGAGCATCAGAGAGAGCGAAGCGACGGAGAGAAGGTCGAGGGCCTGAAATCCGGTCCCAACCGGAAGTCAGGCGTGTCCGCCCTAAAAGAGAAAAACAGCCGCTGCTGTGGTGTATAGCGAGGGAACGAGAAAGAAGAGAGGACAAACTGGCTGCGCGACTTTGGACCGATAGCCTGATGTCGACGACGTTGACTTAATCTTCGACGTTTATTTCCTGCTGTTTACTCTATGCTATAGTTTGTCGTTCTAATAATGGGATTGATTTGAAGCGGCTATATACTGTATGCAAATTATTGCGATGCTAGTTTTGTGCAAATTAGCAGAGAGCATAATTGGAACGATTGAATATGTATCTCACGTTTTAATGATTTCCAAGAACGAAGTATGCAAATTTCCATTCGTTCCTCCCTCCTATATATGTCCTCTCACTGTTTGTAAACAGATCGACTCTTCATCATACTTTCATCATAATAAACCTCTATATGTGCAAGAATTTCACATTACTCAACGTGCATCGAATCAAAAGAACACCAATTTCGCAAGTACATCCAATCCAGCATCTCCCCCTGATAAATACTAAAAATTTACGGCAAACGTCGCAACGACAACTCATAAATCGGAAAATCGCCGCCAACGTTTGCGCAAGCGCGATCTCGCTCCGTACCATAATACAGAGACTTTTCACGCTCGCAATAATAAGAGCGCGAGAAAAAAAAAGAGAGAGCTCTTCCATTTTTCACCTCTCTTTCTCTCGAGGTTGCACCAAGATATTATTGCCGCACCGCCGAGAAAAATTCGACGAGTTCAATGGGCTTTAAAAACCTTTGAGCGAGAAAGCGCGTCATCGCAAAACAATCGTACATTAATCCGGCGTCTTCCAGGAACCATAAAAAAAAGATAACACTGCGAGAGAATCACTTGCACTGCTATATATACTACTATAGTGCATACCAGCAGCAGCAGCAGCAGTTCTCTCGTCAAGAAAGAAAAACGTCCCTGGGAATGCGCGCAGTGCGTGCAACCGCACGTGCAGCTTATATATATACCTGCTCTCTTTTGCAGGTTGTACATTAACGTGTGTAAGTAGCATCCAGGCTCGTTCGGATATCTGCTTCGATAGGTTTCACGGATGACGTACTCTCTACACAGGCAGTAGTAACAGCGCCCTTGAAACTCTACGGCGGCGCTTTCGCTTTTCGCCGCTGCTGCAGCTTCGAGGAACGGTATGCGCGTTCTCGTGTGGTGGCTGATAAGACTCGTAATACACACAACAGAGAGAAAACTTGTGTGTATATTTAGTTTAGAATCGCTCCGGTAAGTAAAACTTTTCCTCGGCAGAAATCAGCTGACAAAAACGTAGTGTGTTTTCTGTATAAATCCTGATGTACATACATATACGAGAGAACGCAACCGTCTCTCTCTGGATGATTAGCGTCTCGCACACTCGCGAACTAGTTATGTAAATAAACTCGCATTCTTCGACGCGATTCACGGGCAATTTGCTACTGCGCGCTGCTGATGCACGAGTTTCGCGTGTGCATGTGTGTGTATATATAAACGTAAGCGCTCGCCGTTTGTTTCTGCGTTTAACGAGCCGAGCAGTAGGCTAAGATTAGGCCGTCTGTTTGTCTGTGATTTTTTTGCCATTGCGCGAATTGCTATAAGTAGAGAGAAAGTGCTATATATACTGTTACGTCGAATGAAGAGATCGTACGACAGTGACTTTGGGCGTGTGTTTATATATAACTGTTTATTTATATATCAACGTTGAACGGCGCTATAGTTAATAAATTATGTAAGGGATCATCGGCCTGCCTCGACACACATACTTTTCCGTCATTATATTCGCACTGAGCAAGCGATTGTTCAGAGAAAATCGTCAATGCTTCATTCTTCGAGCTTTGCACCGCGCACGTTTAGAGCATTATTGTTCGAGCAATTAGCGGGATCTATATACGACGACGCGCTCTGTGTGGAAACTGTTTTCGTCACTAAAACTCGCTCTTATAATTACACCTTACTCTCTCCTCGTGTTCGTTTTTTCTCCGCTCTCTACGTACTGCGCGAACGATAATTGCGATGTCTGCAGGCTCGAATTACGTCCGATGCTTCTGACTAATCGTCTAACGGCATGATTCGTTATACATTATATAGTCATATTACTTATAAAACGGTGCAGTATATACTGCAGCGGCGTTCGGAGAGAAAAAAATCTTTACGGAAATTTGCGTGAGCGCCGAGGTATTACGAAATAAACCCGGCGCATAAAGCGCGCAATGCACTCTCTCGGCCAGACAAAGCCCGGTATATGTATGTGTATATAGACACTGCGCGCCAAAAGCAAAACCTGATATTGCGCAAAGTCGCGCAGCTGCCGTCGCGATATGGAACAAAACGATCTCGTTTTTCTCCCAAGTATATTACATATATACACTTAAAAGGGATAACCGTCATCTCTTTCGCGCGCGCAGCGGGAAAACGAACTTTCGGACCTGTGTGTCTCGTGTGTGTGCATAATATGGTGATACGGAAAAAGTAGGGGAGTATACAGCAGAGAGAGAGAGAGAGAGAGTGAGAGGGACTGTGTACAGGAAATCACGAGCGATTGTCCGTGTACGGGCTGTACATTTCAAGCCTCTCGTCGTTGTCGTCGTGTCTATATGGTGTGTTTTGCTCGTGATCTCGGCCGCCGGTTTCATTTTTTTTTTCGCTCTCTAGCTTTTGTCTCCTTATTTTGCTGCACGTGTATTATTTTTCTGTAATTGACGCGTTTATGGGTGTAATGAAGGTTTTCACGTTGCGGAGTAATAGATCGGTCGTCATTATTACAGTCTAGATTTCAAAGTATGGACACACGGTGAATCGTTATGATGCAGAACTTTCCATTTCGATTTCTCTCTCCTCTCTCGTTTATAATTCGATTAATCGACGAAACGCGTCAAAATATATAACTGCGCCAACAGAAGATTAATCCTTCCAATTACTCCTGATTTTCACTTTCGTTTCGTTAATTTCCATTTCGTGCTAATCCCTCGCTATAATACACCTATATATGATACAGGATAAGGTCGATCAGAACAGAACTACAAGCTCTATAATAACACATATACTACGAAACTTTCTCTCTTTCGATTTTGCGTGTCTACAGACGCCGCCGATGATTATTGCTCGCTATACTACTACCGCGGGTGTGGCTCTGTGTGTGTGTGCAATGCACCGAAGGCTGCGCCGCTCGATCGACTTGTGCCGCTTTTTAATTGCGCGCAAGAGAGAGAGAGAGAGCCTTAAATGATAATACCTTCACGGCTTGTCGTTGTCTCTGCAGTATTATAGTGCGGTTTCTCGGGCTTTCGACGCCAGCAATGTGGAAAATCGAGAGAAATGCGCTGGGAAATTGTTGTTGTTGTTTCGATCGTGTGATCCGCTTATTAAGACTAATGCGAGAGCAGACATACACTCGTTTCAATGCGTCTTAACGGCTCTTGACGCAACAGGTGTTACATCTCGGCTATATTTATACCTTTGGCTTCGTATATTATGTACAAAGAAAGATATCGGAGGATAAGTATGTATTCCATACAGCAATAATCGTAAATTACACATTGGGCAACGCGTTATCAACGTAAAAAACCGAGAGAGGCATATAAGGGAATCCATAACCGCGCGCGTCTCCAGCAAGACTTCAAAACCTGTACACTTGGCGTTCTCTCTCTCTCTCGATGATGATGATAATATCAGTGTTTCGCATTTATGCGCGCGCGCAACAACAAACCAAATAAGAATACTTAATTACATCCCGAAGACGATTTTCCCGTAAGCATCACATACGCCTCGACGCTAAACGACTTTGCGCCGTAAGAAAAAAATTAGTGCCACATCGAGCGGCGGCTACATTAAAGTACAGTTATATAGCTGATGCTCTTTCTGCACGCGAGTATATATATATATACTATACACATGAAATCAACTCGAAGCTGTCGATGCGGATATTATTTACTGCTTTTATTCAGAAATGCTGCGGCGGCAGCTGCGCGGATGCGTCGTCGTTTTCTTTTTGCTCTGTATGATATATGTTATGCGCATCAGGTATATTATATACACGTTTGCGGATGATTCCTGTAATAGAACGTGACTCGGCAGGAGTTTTGTTACTGCAACGCGCTGCAGTTGCTGAATCGCGAAATATAGGTGTATACACGATTGTGTGCAGTGTTGAGAAGGATATATAATAATCAAACGTTTAATTACTAAATCTTGCTCGTATATCTATAAGTATATAAGAAATAAAAAAACTGTAACGAGGCAGTATAATATTTGACACGACCGTTAGGACGATCGAGCTGCGTTTAATTAGCAAAGCACATAAGGAAGATCCTATTCCAACTCGGCAACGACGAGGCTGTTTACGTTCCGCAAAGAGAATCTATTATTAAGCGTAAGGTGCTGCTGCCCGGCAATGTCACCCTCTCTCGCATAAGGAATCGATCGATCGATCGGTCTTGCTTGGTGTATCCATTAACGGTCCTCTGACCTCAATGTGTTAGAGACAATACCAGAACGAAAATCGCGAACTTCCTGTCGGACACGATTTATCAATTATGCACGCCTCTGAGATGTGTGTATTTCGAAAAAGCGAACGCGAAAAGTATCCTCCTAAACTACATTATATACACCGAGACTGGATCTACATATCCTGCTGCGAAACAATGACAGCGGCGAGGAAAAATCGCGAGAGCTCATCATGAATTATTGATAACCCGTTTTTTTCCTCTCTGTATTGTCATCATCATCATCATCACCATTGAGGGAGAGAAAACGGAAACGCGCCCATAGTCGTGAGAAATCGCGAGTCGACCTTCCCGATGCTCGCGTAACGAGTTAATTTTCTCATGCATGCGCGAGTTCCCTGCACTTTTCTGATTTGTATTCTCGACGGGCGACGACGAGTCGTGCTGAAGAGAGAAAAAGGAGGATAGCCGCGAAGGCCGAGGACGAAGAAAGAGAGCTCAGTGGAGGGGTTTTCTTGTGTGAGCGGAATTAATTTTTCAGGTGCTATGAGGTGTGTGACAGACACGTTTATCTGTTTTTTTTTTTATAGATGCTCGACTTTTTTATTACTTACTGTATAGTGAACCAAGCATCTGACGCACTTGTGATGGTGAACTTACCTGTAACAGAAAGAAAAGAATAATAAATGATTTTATAAGTATATTACTGAGTATACCTATTACTTAAAATAAAAACCTATTATACGCGAACAGAGAGCAGAGCAAAATATGCATGTGTCAACAAGACACGCGCGCACATTTGGCGACGAGAATAAGCTATAACGTCGAGGCTAGCAAAAAACGAAGCAGTGGAGAAAAGAAACCAAAAGGAGAAGTATACTATACAGGGGGGACTGAGCGAGGATGTCACAAGCGCGCTATCAGGCCACACCAGGATTTGCAAGAGAGCCGTGCCCTCCTGCCTACACACGTATACCTAATTGATTCGATGCTTCGTTATTTCATTCCCTTTTCTTCCTCGTTTAATCAAACAAAGTGTCTCCCTCTCTCTTTTTCAAAAAATCATCGTAACCTGTTCGTATCAGATTATTGCTTAATACTTGGAGTCAATAAAACAAGCATATAACCCATCATCCGATCCATCACGTCGTCGTCGTCGTCGTCGCGCATGATTATAAAAAACGCGGAATAAGCCGCGCCCGCGTATATGTCTCTCTCCCATACTGCGTGTGTATAGTATGTATATACCCGGACGAAAGCCGCGCTTCCGCTTTTCTACGAAGAGGCGCGTACCAGGGGGGAGAAGAGAGGGGGACATCGAACCCACACACCGAGTCGAGAGCGTAATTCAGCTAGTGCGTGATATATTCCTCGAAATTATTCATTAACCAATATATACCTAATACTACACGGCTGTTTAAATAAGATATATTATTTCGCATTAGCACAAAAAGTGCGCTCGACTGTATAATACGTGTCATCGCATATTCTAAATTGAAAACCTGCTTGTTTGCAAATATTTTTCATTTGAATAGTCTCAGGTGTATATAATAGAATGCCATTATTCTCTCTCTTGTTACAAATAAGTCCTTCGTCAATGTATATATATTCTGCGCGTCTATATATCCACAAACGTTCTCGAGAAAGGTAACGAACGCGTGCATTCGATTCACTCGTCGCAAAACAGAGAGAAAGAGTAGAGAGCCTCAATGAGTTTTTCAACGACGTAACTGGTTTCCAACGTAGTAGTACTACTATACTACTCGTCGGATCCACAGGTGTGCGCGTACAGGATGATCGTACTCTGGTGTACACACCTTCCCTCTCTCTTTCGATATATCTCCTTTACTCGCCTGCGATATATATACAGCACACTATAGAGTATTACATGGAGAGCGGACTCGCTGACCCTGATCTTCGCAGGAGTAGTGTGTGCTATGCTGCTGCTGCTGCTGTGGAGAGGGGATATCGGCGGCCATTAGCAGCCTCGACGCACCGCTGACTTTATTATTGTCATTCTCTGCAGTGGCTGTCGAGGCTGTATTGTTGCTTTATCGTTTCCGGCTGTCTTGATTTGGCTGGCGAATTCTGTTTGGAGAACATATAGCTTCGTGACATTTCGATGAATGCGTCCGTCTGTCTTGGTTATAATCGCCACTTGGAGAATGAAGCGACTGTGTCGACTTTGCATTCCTGAATATTAAAGTGTACTGCGTATATTAAAACATCGATAGCTCAAACCCTACGGATCAAAAGATTCGCAACAAAGCCCACAGCTATACGCAGAGGATTTGGCACACAAACACCATCACAAGTCGTCTTGCCAAAATTTAAAGACCTTCCCCGCCACTGCATATACTTATAGGCTCTACTATATAACGTAACACGAGACGCCTTTGGAGAGAGAGAGAGAGACTTGGTCTCGTCGTCGCAAAGTTCACTGACCATAAGACTACTACACTGCGTTTCTCGATTATTTATACTTCTCTCCTTAAAACTTTCTTCGCTCTACTCTCTCGCGCGTATATAAGATATAATATCTGGCCGAGCGCCAGCCACGACGACTATTCTCTCCGTGGCACTTTCGCTTACGTGTACACGCTAGAACGCGATCTGTCCTTTTGCGTTATACATACGCCGCGTAATTCATAGCTCCGTAGCTTTATACGGACTTTCTGGGGGGCTCATAACGGTCGCCTTGACACCGAGAACAGTGATCGATTGTGAATTAAGGACGAGCTTTCGTGCCAAGTAATTTACTGCTGGATGTAAGAGAGATCGAGTTTTCTGTGTGCGATACAATAAGGAATAATTCATTCGGAAGAGCTTGCGTTGCAGTACTACTACACGCATCTCTCTCAATTCGAGCTTGCGGTTCTTGTATATATCTGTTTCTCCTCGTTGTTGTCACTCGTAAAATGTTTAGTATCAGTATTTCTTTTTCTGGAATGACGGCCGAGTTAACGATCTCTTTGAGAAAAAGAAAATTAAAAGACCATAACGACGTTACACAATGCATCGTATACATATACCCTCGCGCGAACATCTCTCCAGCTGAAGAACCCATATACGCCACATTCCTCCACGCACACCAGCACAGAGATGAGAAAAAAAAAATGCAAACACGTTGTAGTAAGAAGGTCGCGTTCGTGTGCATACGGCTTTTTTGTCCGCGTCAAACGCTATGGGAACGAAGTCTGTACACTACCACTCTTACGCCGCGCACATGTGCGCGGGTGTATGGTATATCGGACTGGGGGATCGTTACGCCTCGCGGATCGTCTCTTGTCTCTGTCTCTCTCTCACACACACACGCCGCAGGAGACCAAAGTATCATCGTCTACTGGGGCCTTTTACGAGAGGACTCGAGGGACTGCTCGGCTCGTTGACCCGCTTTTTTCATACATAACGTCGTCGTCGTTCTCTGTGGGGGGATCTTGAGAAGCTATTGTGAGGAGCAAGGGTTGTGTTGGATAAACAAATGGCTGTGATGATTTCCTATGGGAGAGTGGGTGCAGCAGCAGCAGCAGCGTAGTTTGACGTGTATGTTATCTGTACACACGCTGCTGCTGCTTAGAGCGGTTCGCAGCTGTAATTCACTGGAAGTAGAAACTAGTTTGAATATAATGGTTTACGAGAGAGTTGTCTGTATGTTATATGGTGAAACTGCTCGGACTGGATCGGTTCTTCTATTGGCCAACTCTTGTGGAAAAGTAGACGCGGTTTTTGCATCGCGATCTTTTTGAACTTTCAACGTGTCAATAGTCAGTATATCTACTGATACAGTGTAGTTTCTAAAGCCCAAACAAAAAATTAATTAACGGAAGTATAGCTACATAACGCATACATTAAAAATATCGTACAGAGCACAGCGGCCTCAGCAAAAAACAAAATAGGAAACTAATAAAGTGGATTCCTCTCTCTAAAACGGGGGTACTCGGCTTCCCTAATTAGACCATCGCAACACACACACCGCGCGCCGACTTCCTCTCCTAATCAATTTTCCCGCGAACTTTCACTCCGAGAACCGACAAGCGAGTGAAACGAGGATGCGCGGCGGGGAAAAAAAAGTTTGAAGCATTGTTGCACCGCACACGCCTCACGGGCGAGATCGATTTGCGGGACTGTTAATGAGCGCGCTATACTCGCGGAAGAAGAGGGCGACGCGAGAATTGAAGAAGGTGCTAGGAAGTATGGCTTGAAAGTGCGGGAATGGCTATTCTTCTTCTTTTGAAGTGTGAGCGCTCAAGCGGAGGAGGAAAGGAAGTGATTGTGGGGAAGGATGATGGCCTTTTTGTTTGTGACAATCGCTTTGTGGTACTTTTGAAGAAAGGAGATTTTTTTGTGGGGTAAAGTGGACTAGGAGGCATGGCTTGGTTTATGGAGTTACTGAGTTAAACTCGAAAAATTTTGAGGATTTTTCAGATAGCAGCATCTCAACGACATTTATACGTCTTTTGTGGATTAATAGATCACCCAGATTACATCCTAGTATACAACAAATCAGAAGAAAGCCATATAGTAGCGCTATTCATTACACAAATAGCAAATGGTATCTCGGTTCATGCATATTTAGACGACCTTAAAAGCGATTCCTTCGCTTTCTATACAACTTCACAGCAAGAGCGTATATACACACAAGGCAACAGTATACACAACCCAGTGCAGTGTACATCTGGCAAATGAAGAGAGAACGTTTGAACTTGAGATGGCTCTAATATCGCTTGCAAATACCAGTGTCGACATGCATCTGGAGGAATAAGGATCTTAACGATCGCCGTATGCATAATCGCAATTCTATATGCGCAGACTATATTTTCACCTCTGCCTCGTCGTAGCTTTCTCTTCGTGTATTTCGCGCTCTCTTACAATGTTGCAAAGAGTAGGTGGTAACACCCTTTCTCTATACGAGATGATGACTGGGATTATATGGCCGCGTTAATTAATTAGCTAGATAAAGCGCTGGGACTTTCTTCGACGGCCAATTTGCACACGTTAGCGTGTATGACTGAGAAGCGATTGTTATTGCGAGATGAGAAAATATTTTTCAAATCCTGTGTTTACTTTTGTGTTAACAATTCTATATTTAAATTTTTAAGGACCTATCGTCACCCAGACACTGTACAATCAGCTCTTGGCAACCAGGAACCACGATAAATATATAATCCAATGACTATTATCAGCACGTGCTCCTCAAATTTTTTCTCTCTCACACCCCACAGAGAGCAGCTTTCTCTTCATTCTACGCACGTGCACATGCAAATTCGCAGAATAAACACAAAGCGCAGAATTCATATCGAAGCTCGGCGAGGAAACGCGCGAATTCCATTGTCGCTAAAAGGATGCGCGCTCTTTTCAAATTTCCCACAGCCTCGCGCGTGTGAAAAGTCTCTCTCTCTCTCTCTCTCTGCTCCGGCGTTTAGTCGGCGAGTTACGTTTTACGAGTATATGCTCGAGGAAACTCCGACGTCTCCCTTCGGAAATCCGGTGAATTTTAATGCCGAGAGCGCGTTAATACTTTCATAATGCGCGGCTGATTATGAGCATATAGTATATACGAGGGGGCAAAAAGATTGTGGGTAAGTGGGTTCTCTCGCCGTGCGATATGCTATGTTTGTAATGACTGACTACTGCTGCTGCGACTTTCTCAGCTATGTGGGGGAATTATTCTAATCAGTTTTTTCTCTGTGAATGTGCATCAGTTTAATTATGGATTTACAATACAATGTTCTGCCTTTTTTTATGTTAGAAGAGAGGGAGTAAGTATGTGTGTAATGAAAATCGCGGCGGTGAGAGCCGGTTGTGAATTTTTGCGCGCAATTTATACCGCGAAGCAAATATAAAGCACCGATAATCGCGGAGGAACGGCTTCTTATCTCTCGCTGCGCCCCGACTTCAAATATTGACCCGCGAAATCTGTATTGAAAAGAGAGGGCTTGCAAATCGATCGGCGTTGAAAAATTTTTCCGTGTCCTACTTTCTTCTTCCTTTTTCTATGTGACTCAATATCCAATATCTTTTAGAAAACTACGTAGCATAAAAAAAACATGATATGCGCCGAGTGTAATTTGTTTCTCTAATCCATACAGCAAAGTAGAAAGTTGATCGATGCTCTTACGCAACTAGACATACAGACAACGTTTCAAGCTAGTCGAGTCACCGAAAATTTGCATTCCTCTGAAAAGAATTCTCAAGTCGAATTTACACACGGCTGATTCAGGTGATGTAACGGTCCGAAATCGGAATAAACAGATAAATTCGACGCGCGGCGCTCTTTCACGTAGATAACCACGGCAGAAGCGCGATTTTTCTGTTTTGCTTCGTTCGTACGCTGCTCTTTTTTTCACTGTATACACACGTATATAAAAGACCTCAACTCGTTCTCGCAGATAAGAGACAATGAAGGTACTATGCTCACCCACATATTTCGAAGCGTATATAGCTTTCACGAGTTAACGCCCAGGTAAATCGTCCCACTAATACATAGGCGTGTGTGTATATTTAAAAAATGTATTTAACTATAAGTGATGTAGACACACGTTCGTCTGATATGAGAACTAACGAAATATTCGTATCCCTCGAGAGATCGTACACGTGGCATTGATCACCGGTCACTATACAGCAGCGCGAGATTTGTGTGTCAGTGGATCAGCGCACTTTTCTGGTCATACCGGTTTTCGAGGAGCCGCTCTTATGTCGGGGTGAAAATACGCTGCAGCGACGGCGTCGCGTGGGCGCTTCGAGTCGCGACAGTCAGACTAAACAAAGCTCCGGCTATATGCGCATGTAGCCACGTATATTTGTGTGTACATATATGTATATACGCATACGTTGGCTCTGCGCTGAGTAAGTGGTAGCGGATGTGTATGCGTCGGGCTTGGAAATAATTTGCTGCAGCTGGAAGTTTTGATAGGGGAGTCGATGAGAGGATATGAAAGTCTACTGCTCTTTTTTTTCAATAGCAATTTTATATTATTATTTTTAAAACTGTGTTACATGATGGTAATCACTTTTAGAAACCATGATTCATGCTTTTCGAGAAAAAAAATGCGCCTCTCATCAAACTCACGCGAATATACATGTAAGTCTTACGAAGAACCACCTTTTACGCAACCGCCGTTCGTAATGAGCTTTTTTTCGACTGTACTCTAATGCTGATTGAGTTCTGCGAAATAGATTTTCCTCCGGTTTATGACTTATTTGGTTAGCGGCGCATTCAAAATCGTCCCGACTAATTGAGCATTTCGTTGGTAATCGCGTCTTACGGTCCCCTCTCTTCGTGTTGTGTGTATAATTTGAGAGCGCACTTGTATACATATACGGAAAAAAAGCTAAAAGATTATGTCGTCTCGTTGAATATTGGTAACGTACGCACGATGGAGTTTCGCGTCCAAAAATGGTCGAGTCAAGGTTTCAGTGGTTTACGAGCTAAATATGGCTGAGGAATAATGTGTTTGCGGTAATTCAATAAACAATGCCGAGAGAGTGAGATATAATTCATGCGCGTTTTGCATTATCATAATTCACGAGACAATGCGCTCGACTTACCGGTGCACCTATAACGACTGTTCTATGCAGTGTGTGACGTGTCAATAATGAACTGGAGCTAATAATTGCTGATGAGCGACTTACCTGTAACAGAAAAAGCAAACAAATCGTCAGTAAATAAAATAAACTATCTTAATAATTGTGTATACATAATAAATAATATTGTATTTTTACACTACAAGCTGTCCACTCATCCCCCCAATAATTAAGTCGTTCGCAGAACGAAGGCTTCGCAGCATTTCACCGAAAATCCTCTCCACCTAATGAAACCCCGCGCGATATCACACCAAACTTTGTATACCTATATAACACACGTCGACAAAGAAAGTAAAGTCAAGAGTACACAAGGCTGCACAAACGAATCGTAGAGAGCAAGAGAGAGAGAGTCAGAACTAATGGGAGGCTCGGTTTAATTAAAACTGGAGCGACAGATGCCGGCGCTATACGGCGCAGCAGCAGCGGGACAATTAGCATATTTATTAATGAATTCGTATTCACGGTCCAGGGCCGACGACGTCATCCTCTGCTGGGAATCGCACGCGTCGCTAGACGCGACATGTGTGACGCTATATACTACTGCCTGCTGGTTATTTCTTCTCTGGTTTTGAGTTTGCACGCGAGAGAGCGAGAATCAGACCTTTTTTGCATTTCATTCAGCACCGGGTGTGATTATTGCGAGGGGAAACGCGTGAAAATTGAGGTAACACGTGCGTCTATAGTGGATGAAATTTTATATTCTGCGTGCTCCAATTTGAACGTACGTTTTGAAATGAAAAGCTTTTAGTTGCATTTACCAATCAATCAACGAAAGTAAATCAACTGTGAAACCTTATAGCACACACGAACGATTTAAAACAAAGAAGAAAAAAAAATCACGCCACTTCAAATTTCGTATAATCCATCACCCTCTCGGCGCAAACGAGCAAGTTGAATAGCCTCTGAAAAACAAAGGAATTACACTGCAACAAAAAAAAAAGAAAGCTGAAGTGCAGTGGCGTGATCACACACGAAGGGGTGCAACTACGGCGATTAAGCGCGTGGTCAGAGGGAAAAAAGGGTGCGCGCTCGCTCTATGGTCGTTAATCGATGAAAAGGCACAAGAGAGAGGAGAAACTAGCTGCTGCTGCGCTTTACGATGAAACGATTAACGATTGACTTTTGCGCCTTTAATGGCCGTGCCGCACTTAAACGACATGCAACGACTTTTTGATGCCGTACTTAACTTCGCTTACTAACTTCAAAAGAAGCGATCAAAATGATGCGGAGTCCTCGACGATGGACTTTCTTTGTGACTGGAAACGAGGGGTAGTTTCCATTGTTTTCGAGTTCAATCGCGTATTATTATTATTGGAATAATAAAAATAGCTGCAGTAAAAGCTTCATCAATTCGTCATTAATATGCAAATTCACGCCCGTGATCTCGCACAATAAACAATATTGCAAAAGCGTTATATGCAAAAATAATTGATCGATTGGCTTTCGAATTTCACTCTCTCTCTACCTTTCCCACACATCAAACGTATGCAAATCTCGAAATCAAGCAGGATAATTGCCGCTTCATCATCATATATATACACATCCAATCATCCCACAAAACAACAAAACAATACCCCGCTCGCCAAGTTATAAAAGACCTCTCCGGAAAAACACGATATTTCAATTACACTCCCGCAATATTACACCCGAGAGTAAATACAAAGATGTGCGCACAGACGCGAAAAACGTGGGCGACTGATGCGCTATGCACTGCACACATTCGCGCATTAGTTTAGGATTACAAAACAAAGAGACACTGCTATATACGCGCTGCATATATGCTGCTGTCGTCATACGACGCACCGAAAGGGAATAACAGAGAGAAGAACGTCGAGAGAACACGAGGAGTTCATCAGTCATGTCGAGACGTGTATGTATATGTGTGTACTTATGCGTCTCGTCGCTCTTGATGTCGATGCACAAGCAGGGGAGAGAAGCGGGAAAAACGACGAATTAATAAGGCTTTGTATTGTAACGCGAGGACGATGAGGCCTCTTTTCAATTAGCTCGGGATGACTGTTGTGAGCTGGAAATTCATTGCATTGACACGTTCGCCAGCTTTTCGTGGAGATTAATTTTACTTACTTTGTCACACAGCAAGAAAAATTCGTTCTCCTAACTCGCAATTTCAATTTACAATATAAGACGAGACAGTTGTAGAACATTTCAGAGCTCATTAAACTTGCTCCAAAAGTGATTACATGACGGGAGAGACCGGTATATATTCAATGAATATGTTTAAAAAGTTGAAAGCTTAAGGAGAGTCAGTGCGGCGCCTAAAGTCGCGCACCGTGACGCGCCATGAGATATACGAGCCACTTGCAGAGGTGAAACGTGGGAAGGGAAAAAGTGTACGCGACTTTTTACACGCCAAGAGAAACTTGGTCATATGGTTTCGTGTTCGTTCCGCTTTTCTGCTTTATTGGATTTCTATTGAATCGATATCCAATGAATCTTTTTCTTTTTATACGCATAAACACACTCGCCTATACAGTTACAGCAATTTTTTTCATTAATAGTCTCCGCACGCAGGATAATCAGCCGCAAGAAAACACATCAGCGGCGTCCATATACGCGCATCACACACACAGCGGAAGAAGCATCAGCGGCCAAGGAGGAGGAGCTGCAACAGCAGCAGCAGCAGCAGCAACGAAGCATATTCCTTCCTCGTCTTCTCGTCTTTACGAGAGTCACGGCGGTTCTCCGGGGCATTGTTATCTAGCGCTGAGAAAAGCGCAGCTCTCGCGCGCGCGAGTTCAGTAGGCAGCTGTTGCTGCTTGCGCCGCTCGACTAACGGCACTGGAGCTGCGTTTAGTTGCTGCTGCTGCTGTAGAAGAAGAAGAAGCTTCCGCGAGAGCGAATGTGTACAAATGCCTCGGGGATGAGAGAGCGAGGATACAAATGACGCGTAATTAGCCGACAGGGGGGTATGTATGTATGTACGTACAGGTGCGGTGATGCTGGTTTATTGGTTCTTGTGTACTGTATATAAGCTTTTATGGGTTTACTTTTAAGTGTACAGATATATATATATTCGGTAATTGTTTTTTAATACTTGGTCGTTGATGATCGTTCTCTTAAAGAACGTGCGCGTTTACTGGCGGCATATATATTAATGCGCGACGGGCTATTAACTTTATCAATGAACTCGCTCTTGAAAAGAGTTTGCGCCAGCTGTTGCACATCAATCATCGGTAATTAAATTAGCCTATAACGTATCGTTTGAGTAGCGGTATATATACATCGTCTCGGCATTCACACACACACAAACTGCTTCCTCTCAATTAGTTTCGCTCATGACCGAACAATTATGACAATAATGCGCGCGCGTCAAAATATACCGACGTCTTCAATTAAACCGCGAGCCGACACAGCACAAAAGTCTTCTGTTACGAATTAATATCCATCAACTATAAACAAAAGAAGAGCCCGCGCGCAGCTAAAAGAACAAAAAAGCCTCTTAACCATTAGCATAAACGCAATTAATTACATAATCAAGCTGCGCGCCGCTTCCACTTTCAATTCGCCCTCGGTTCTCACACAGACAGAGCACCGGCACTACAGAGAGCGGAAAAGAGACTTGCATGCAAAGGAGTAGCAGCAGCAGCGAAAAACCTTACGAGGAAACGCCAGTTCGCCGAGGAATGTCGAAAGACTAACTCGACATCGGTATTTTCCGTCACGTTGCCGCACTTGCCGCCGCCGCTGTATTGTAGTGTACGCGTCGACCATTTGAATACAATGAGGGGTATCACCTTTTCTCTCAACTATACAGGAGAGAGAGAGACGACCATCACGAGAGAAAGAGAGAAGAGACACTGACGAGAGGGTCGAGGTTAAGTAGAGTGCGCTCGACGAGGAGGAGGTCTCTTCCCTTCGAACGCGCGCGTCACGTGGTGCTGCTGCTCTATAAGACACTTGAAGTGATCCGCGTGTATTTCCGGGTTAATTAGAGTAATTAGGGAGGCACGCGCTTTTTATTCAAACCGATATCGCTCTCTCGATAAATTTTTATTATTTTCAATGTTCTAAGCTTCCGCTGTAATAACATATTGAAGAGCAGGCGGTCGACGGCGGTCTCGTAAAAATTTCCAAAGTTATAATGAAAAGCAAACAGCATATTTTCGTCCGACGACCCCATAAAGTCGATAAACCTGACGTTTACAACTTGGCTTTTACGAGCGGCCGGCGTAAGGTGTCGCGCACATCTGGCGTCGTTTCTCCTAAAATCGAGAGGTGCAGCCGATCTCTTCGGGTAAAAAGCTCGTATAGAAACCGGTACATTCCACAGATTCGCCGCGCAGCGGCAGCGCCTTTTTTCTCAGCTCTCCGCGTGTTGTCGGTGCCTTTCGGCGTCATCTGGTGCTGTAGAAGCTTGTGTGTGTGCCGGAAGAAAAAATGTGCAGTGATGAGAAATAAGTGTGCTGGTGGTTGGCGCTCGGGTAAGAGAACGACCCTGGGACCGGAAGTTCCTCCTTGACCCGTCACTCACGCGCGCCTCTTTTTTTTTTACTGCGCGAGAGTCTTCCTTGCTTTTCGCGACGAGGAGGCTAGGAATGGTTTTATAGCATGGGTGTGGTTTTCTTGAAATCTTTATTTTTCTTTGTTTTTACTTTTATGTTGTACACGTGCTTCAGAGCACCTACACAGCAATAAACAAGCTAACACTGTCACCGGCAGCTAACTCACTGATGTCTGAATAACGATAAGCTCAGAGCAGTACAGGGGGATAATAGACCGAAGAGCATCAGAGAGCTAGTGTATAGTAGTGGTATTGCAAATTGCGGCTAATTTGCGTCCGCGCATCCTATATGCCATATAGCTGCGCGAATATCCGGTTGACGCAACGTGCGAAAGCATAGCGCGCGATTCCATTTCGCCGGGAGTGCGTCTCGTGATTTACGCGACGGTTATATGGATTTCCGCACTTTGGCTGCGCTTTTTTTTTACCTCAGCTTGTCCGCTGTATACATATACCATACAAGCGATAATTGGATGGAGGTCTAAGAGTAAGTATAAGCGAAGCGTATAATGGATTTTAATACAATGGAGTATATTCTGCTGACGCTAGATGCGCAATTAGAAGAGCGCTGTAAATCTTAATTTGGTTTGACGATGAAATGGGGGATAATAAATCTTGAGACGCGCCGCAAGAGCCTGTGCTGCAGATGTAACAAAGTGTTAATAATTATATGAGTATAAGAGACTGTTTTGAAGCGCGATGGGATATATTTTACGATAGGAGAGGATGACTGACGAAAGCACATTGTCCGAATGTGATTCCTAGTAGTAGAGTTAAAACACAAGCAGAATCAATATAGAAGCTTCCCGCTAACGCTATTATATACAAAATCTCGTAAAAAGTAAGAGTATTATTATAAAAGTAACAACAACAGCATCAGCGGTACGGCGTCGAAAAAACTTGAGACGCGCCACTCCCACATAATAACCGAAGCAAAACAGCAGCATCTCCCCTGAAAATTGCTTTAATCGCTCTGTTACTCTTCCAACCCGAGAGAGAAAATAAAGCAGCCCACAAAACAGTAGCAGCAGCGGCGATCTAGTCTCTCTCCGCAAAAATAACACAGTCCAAGAAAAAGGAGAAGTTGTAGTAGCTATAACCCGTCTGGACACCCTCGAGGCTTTAATAATCAGCGCACGCAGAAGCGCTTTTTCCCTCGAGAAATCGAGAGAGAAAGAAGCCGATACACACAGTATATACGTCTAGCTGCTCTATTTTTCAGGCGACTTCCTCGCGCGCTCAACCTTGCGCGAGTTGGCCCGCGGTGCTCTCCCACGGCTAAAGGAGCCTCTTCAAGCTGCTGCTGCTGCTGTTTCTTTCACTGCAGTGTACTTTTTATAGCCTTTCTCTTCATTCATCTCTCTTTTCTTCTTTTTGTTCTGCGCACGTACACTTTTTGCACTCGCAAGAGCTGACGTATTTATGAACTTGACACGGCTGGCCCCGTCTACTGGGTTAAGTTTAGCTCGCGACTCTTTCTCTCTTCCTGCAATTATCACCGCTGCACGCAGTGTAATCGCTCTGACAAAGATCGAAGTCTAATGTAGAACCTTATTTTCAAGCGCAACTCCGATGCCGCAGTGGCGCGTTATCTTATTCGCCCGCGGGCAGAAGCCTGCAGAAGTGGCTCGAGCAAAACAGGTCCCCCCCGAGTATAGTGGGGATGAGTTGAAGGCGTAAGAGGCTCTCGACCCACTGATCCGCAACTCCTCCGACGCATTCGTGACTACTGCAGCGCGCTTGCAAGGCAAATTGAGCCAGAATCGGAGTTTAACATTCCTACAGCTCGGTTGGCTGCATTTTATTTCTCCTTTTGCATATTTCAAAGCTGATGCTAAGAAGTTTCTTGAAAAAAACGAAAGAAATAATCGTATGTAAGCCAAAAGTTTTCGAAGCGAGTCGAAGGACAGGCCGTTATGTGTAAGTTGCGCAAAGACGACACAATAACCAGCCGCAGCAGCGCATCTCCGCGAGTCATCGTGTGGGATGCAACGTGTGTTCCGCTCGACGTCGTCCGCAGAAAAAGGCTTATCGCGCTCGGCTATCTTGAAAAGCCGACGATAGCGTAATGCCACGTGCAGAACTCTAAGGATATGCCCAATTTCGTAGGCTCTACTGTCTGACTTTTATTGTCTTCTTTGCAGTGTATACTTGCGATGCATGGAATTCTTTCGTGCCGCCGCGCGCGCACAGAGAGGATCGTCAATTTTACGAGGAGGGAGGATGATGCCTCGCCAGGAATTTCAAGCGATGCTAAATGAAGAGCTTTCCCGAAGCGAAAACTTGGAAATATGTGTGTTTCGCTGAGAGATGCTGTGCTGAATTTTCTAGAAACATTAAGTGGAACGAGAATGACGTTTCAATCATGCGTAAAATTTGCGTCTGTCGGCCAGAACCTCTGCCGGAAACGAACAATAAATGCAAACTCTATCCAATCTTCTAAACTCACTGGGTATAAATCGGCTTTTATGACCTAAGCGCCAGATCATTAGAGTATCCACGAGGGGCGTCTGTCCAATAGAATTAAGAATTACAACAATCTTGACGAGAAAAAAGATCGTCTTTGAATTGTTGAAACGGCTTATTCAAAAATAATTTAAAAGATGTTGCTCCAGATTGCATTACGGGAACTTCAAAGGTTTCATTAAGTCGAATTATATTAAAAAACAGATCTTCTGAAAAAATAGCAGTTAGTCTATGTTTATAAAGATCTTAAGACGAATTTTGTTTCTCTTATAAAGAAGCGCAATGATTTTAAATACCTAACAGCTGTGGATGATTTAGCAGATATATACTAATTTCTGAAAGCGAAAACTGCGACGATGACAGCGGGGGAATTCCATGTAAAAAAGCGAATTAATATATTGTATATATATTTTTTAGAGTTATTTGGCAACGAAAATATTCCTTTAGCCATCTTTTACAAAAATTTTTAGCTAACTAACGTTAGTATTGCTTATTTCCTAAACTGCATATTTATAAAGTTATATTAAAAAATGTGCCAACAAATATTTTTGCGTATTTTTACTTGCAAATATAACGCATCTTTTTCAACTGATGCAAGTCGATATTTTCAATCTACATGTTATCTATTCACGCTAATATCTAAGTTACATTATGTTACATCATACTATGAATAAATACATAGTGCTCCTGACCTTCTATATAAGAGAATCTTTGCAGCTGCTGTGCGTAATTAGATTCCGGTGATCGCGGCACAAATCGCGGAATATATCGAGTTATATACGTTATCGGAACTTGCTCTGCAGCTTTCACTCGAGAGTGTGTCTCCGCAGGTATATCCAGGTTGTTATTTTGAGAGTCGCGGGAACTTTTAAGAGCAATAATATGTTTTTGAATGAACGCATTCTTGTCTCTTTCAGAATGGGGGGATATCGGTAACGAAGGCTTATAATATCTTATCGCGTGTGGAAACTCCAAGGTGATCGCGCATATATACACGATGGAAGCTATTGATGACAGGTGACACTCGTGACTCATTCCGGCAAACTTTTCATATTGTGTTCACATGTTCGACATCGTTGAGTAGTTTTTACTATATACATCCATTGATTTTTCCGCGTTTGTTATATTTTTGATCGTCTCATTTTCAAAGCTAACATTGAACTGTATTTCTCTGAACCAGATCTAAGCTTGAGAAACGAGAACGCGAAGAGTTACATCAGCGAGGAGAGGATATACCTGACGACATTTAAATATTCATTTTACACACCGACTGTGAGTCATTCACGCGGCGGCGGTAGTATAAATGAATAGCGATGCTGCTTGCCTTTACGAAACTCTCGGACGTTCAATGTCATTTCGCGCTGCGCGCTCTATGAATGAAAAAACTCGAGCCGTTGATATGTAGGTATCCGATGATAATATCGCGATGATAAAAGCTGCCAAATGTGAAAACAATGAAATCTCTTGGATAACACAAAAAGCCGACACAAATCGTCAAAGGAAATAATTCAAAAAGTAAAAGACGGATATCCCAGGAATTACAATTTTATCGCACAATGCACACACACTGCTCGGTCATCGAGCGTTACAACAGAAGCCGTAATTACGACACGCTCCAAGCCGAAAACAAAACGCCCCGCGCACTGAATGAAACCGCCGGTTGAATAGAACACGATCAATGAAACGCAAATCTGTGGAACGAGCCTCTCTATCTATCGGAAAGGGACTAACGAGGTTCTCTTCTCTCTTTTGATTTCGCAACGATTCCACACGCTCGGTACGAGCAATGCCAATGTCGTTGCGACAGTTACACCGTGACACTTGGATGCATCTGTGTTTACTTCTGCGTCTGTCTACTCGTCTCTTATCGAAGGAGTCGCCTTTCGGACTCGGCTCTGCTTAGCGACGCCGTGTCAATTGATTGCATCTGCAAGACTCTCAACGCCGCGCTTATTGGCTGATGTATACTTTATGGATTTGAAGAGGAAGTGTTTCGTGTTTGTGTTTGAAAGAGTAAACGCGTAATTAGAATCACGCTTGGCTAATTGCGAAAGATTTTTAAAACGCGACGAACAAACGCCACGACAGCCTTATACATATAGAACAAGAAAGGCGAGATTCCTCGAGCCAGCTGCTGTCAAAGAAAAGCCTGGGAACCGAGGCCTCGAAAATGCATCGCTCCGAAAAATCACGAAGCCCGCACCACCTTTTTAAAAGCCCGAGAGAGAATCTCGACTGGTCTCTGCCTACCTGCTATACCCATACAAACACATACACACAGAGAGAGACGCTCTATAAGGGGAACGAGAGAAAAGGCGAGCAGTGTACGCACCTGCGTGCCAATTACCTCTCGACGATCCGGAGCAGCTGAAGCCCGTTCGATGCCGAGAAGCACCTCCGGGACTGCAAACAATTTTAAGCGATTAGACCGGCCGCCGTGAGTGTATACGATTGACTCGTGTACGTCTCGTTTCTGCGTTTTATAACGCGACACACGGCATTGAGATCGAGTTGGTTTCTTCTATTGATTCTTCAGGCTGGTATATAGAATATATTTGCATTCGCGCGAAGCCGCACGAGGAGCTTTCGGGGATTTATGGATCGGTACCTTGGCTTGGCAGACACGAATTGGTACCAGTCAGCCGTTTGTCGCGTGTTCTAAGGGATTGCTCTGTGTGTCTCGTGATGTGTAATGCATGACCGGTTGGCGCTTGCGTGCGATTCGAGAAATCTCTGTGCAGGTGTATCAGGAGCTTTGCGACGATTGAGAGGCTTTTTTAGCCTCTGGGGATTGTTTTACGAGAGGCCTTCCGAGAGGTGGAAAAAAATATCATATGGGTACTCCACGATTAATCAAACGTGAAATGTTAATCACTCTTATAGTTACAGATCTGTGTTATTGTAATATCCTGGCGAGTAAGTGCAGCTAATGAATCATTCAGGTATAACATTTACTTGGAGGGTGGTCGTTTCCGGCCGGGGAACTCCTTATCATCTTACTTAGCAAGTACAATTTCTCATTGTTTGTACTTGCCTCCATCGATATATTTTCAGCTTCGATGAATTTAGTTGTATAAGAGCGTATAATTTATCTTAAGCCTTATTCGGAACTCGGAAGATAAATTATCGCGTGAACATAAGCTCATTGGACTTTGAAATGTATTCATATATTATAAATAAGGAAAATTGGCGATTTTCACTTTCTCAATGGACTGTTATGGTTTCTAAATATAGCGCCTCCGTGAGCAGAACCAGAAGATTGCGCGCGAGCCCTGCACAATAAACAAACGTAAAATTAGCCCGAACGAGCAATAAAATCGAATATTTATCACGGGAACAATGGTGTCCGGCTAATAGGTAAAAGTTCTTTGTTGTGCACAGTATATGGATTGTATATATAATACTAGCGAGTGCGAACAGGAGAAAATGGGCAAACTTATTTCCGTAGAGAGCGTATACACCTCTCTCGGTTCTCTCTCGTCGTGGCAATAACTGGAAAATCCGGTTTGCATTGTGTTACATGCGAGCGCGCGTGATTCAAAGAGCGCCCGAGAGCTAAACCATAATATGAATTACATCGTTATTTGAACCGTAAAATGGTGCCAGCTACCAAAATTAAGACTGCCCCGATTACTATACGAGAGACCTTGTTATAGCTCTTTTTTTCTAAGCTATTATGTTACCGGGAAAAACGGGGTCAAGTCGGGCGCACATGCATGGTCTCCGTATAGGTTTTGGATTACTTATTATAAAAAAGGTATTTTCGAAGGTGTCTTAATTATTTAGATTTATTTTTACTCACACAATGAAGGAGAAAAGTATACTGGCATTATAGGTATGAGGTGTAAACATTTTCTCTCAACTCACCTGTAACAAAAAATAAATAAAATATTTAAAAAATTGCAAAACTACATCAAAATAATATGTATAACGCACAAAGCCAGACATTGACCGGACACATTGGCCCAAAAATTTTACAAAATTTTAAAACCTTTCCAAAAACGTTCTCCATTCCCAAACCATCCGCTCTCCCATCACTCCATCGAAAGCCACACACGCACGAAATCCCTCTCTCTCTTGAGCGCAGGTGCGTGCCGTCAAAAATAGCAGCAGCAGCAGCGTATACACATGCACACTTCTAACAAAGGCCAGGTAACGAAAGAGCCCAAGCCATACACCACGGCCCATTCACTCGACTATGGCATAGCACCGGAATCTCGGTCCTTCGAACAGCAGCAGCAGCAGCAACGACGGCTACTACTCGTGCGAGCCCGAGCGAAACGAGCCGCGGCTCGTTTCCGCCTGGTTATGAGCGCAAACTCTCCGCGGATGTGCGTATTATACACTTTTCATGTGTAGTCGGATGAGGAGTGTATTCGGAAAACGGTGAGCAGACGCGGCCTTAATTGGAATATATTCTCTCTCTCCGGAGGTTCACGATGATGATGATTCGATTGGAGCCTCTTATCTGCGATTTATTTAGTCGACGGACTTCTTTTCCCCACAGGGTACGTATACTGCAGTGAGAGAGACTGACGCAGAGAGTTTATTTAGTGGCGTGTTTTTCTTCTAATTAGGAGGAGAGGATGAGTCTTGCCAGGGATTTTTCATTAGGTTGTAAATTTTGCTTTTATGTCCTGGGATGTGTCTTTTTTGCGGATAATAACGCGGTGAGTTATATAGTACTCCTATATGCATATGCTGGTAACAGCTGGGGTGTGCATTAAATTTAATTTATATTGTGATATATTACCGGTTACTACAAACAAAGGTATTTCAATCACTTTCCAACTTATATCAGAGAAAATACGTGCACACCACATCACTGATGCTGGTGAAGCAATATCTCAATCCACTACATATATATACATTCGATCCCAATATCCCCCAGCAAATCCCTACGAAAAAATTCCACTCTGCAACCAAATCAGCCATTGTCCTAGCTCACCCCACCCAGTAGACCTCCCCTAATAAATATTCATCAACATAATCCAACTACGTAACTCGCGCAGTCTATAAGATAAAGCAGCAAGTCGACTGCCCGCGGAGGAAAAGTCTCGGGGAACATTCGCCGGCCTCTCGATATAAATGTATTTGTATATGTATATCTATAGAGTATGCTTGGTGTGTTGGTGCAGTCGAGTGTGTCCCGAGCCACACGTGACCCAGAAAGCATGCAGCCGCCGCGCGCCGGCTTGCTCATGTACGACTTCGTCATCGTCGTCTCGACTGTGATTCAGGGATTAGGATCACAGAGCGAGGCAAGAGTATACAGCGTGTGTATAGTATATAGCGAGAGTTTTCTTAACCGCCGCGCCTCCCCCGCAGTATTTTTTCCAGAGAGTTAATGTGATTTACGCGCTATTCTTCTTTTTTTTTTTCTTCAATGGTGAGATATCGATTTGTCTGGTTTTTTTTCATTTGGCGATTTGGTACGAGGTGATTTATGCAGGCGATGAGTAAGAAACGGGAAAACGCGGCGGTGATGCCTGTAAATAATAATATCGAGGCGATTTTCTCGATAAATTGCAAGCGTAACGCACAAAAGGCGAGATGGAGTCACTTGATGACACCTCTTTTATTAAAGTAACTATATATACGCGTGATTAGAAATCCACGCGCGGTGATGTCATATTAGCGCGGTTGACTCCGAGAGAGTGATGTCACAACTTATTCCTCATAATTGCATTGTCCTATATATAATAATTTCATGCGCGATCCTGTCCAAACAAGACTCACGCCGCGCTTATATTTTCAGTCCACGATCATCATCACGATGATTAAAAAAAATTACTCTATCAAACCAGCATGTAACGTTACTCAAGTAAATCTTTAACCTTGTGTAAAGACAAGCCCTCTACACCAGTTTTGAAT
Organism: Cecidostiba fungosa; assembly: GCA_900474305.1. NCBI lineage: Eukaryota > Metazoa > Arthropoda > Insecta > Hymenoptera > Pteromalidae > Cecidostiba > Cecidostiba fungosa. The sequence goes on along the minus strand of UCOJ01000201.1, from coordinate 892,109 downwards.
AAAGCACATGCGTAAGCGAGAAAAAAATCAAGAGAAGCTTCAATCGCCCGGAAGCCAATGGATAATATTCCCGGTCTCGAAAAGTCCCTACAACAGCCCGTCCACTCTCTGCACATGAGAAGAAGAGGAGGAGGAGAAGAAGCTAACACACAAGGCTCGAGCAAGAGAGAGAGAGAGAGAGAGAGGCAGGACACGACGAGATGCCGTTACTTGGGCAAGAGCCGGCCTAACCCAAGCAGGCTCCTCTCTGGGGCGATTCCTCCTTTTTGCTCGGCACTGCAGCTTTCCTTCTGCTCCTGCAGCGAGATATCGCGCGGCGCCACTGACCCAATACTCGCGATTGTCGTCGTTTACATATTATATATACCAAGAGAACTGTTGACCCTGATTTTTCTTCCGAATCTGAGAGTCATTTTACGTGGTATAGATCGAATCAAAAGCTCGTTATCTAACGAGTATATATAGAAAATAAAGAAGCTCTAAAGACTCTCGGAGAGATATAAATCCGCATCACCTCTCGCGCGACCGCTAACCAGCCCCGCGACCGCACCACTCTCGACAATCCGCAAAACGAGTGCGCAATAACGATCATCATCATCATCTTCGCAGCCAGTCAATCCAGAAAATTCATCCAACAGCCGCTATGCTCGACTGCCACATAATAGCTGAACTCCTTTGTTCCTGATCGAGGCGCGAGGTTCGCCTATATGAAAGGAAAAGATGCCTGTATACCAGGTGACGTTTCCTCTCTCTCGAGTATATCAGAGAGACAGAGACCTATACACACAGAGCGAGAGAAAGAAGTTGGAAGAGGCGACGGAGTTATAGGTGCTTTACAGTTAGCCGCGCACACGCCGTAAACGTATGTGTGTGTGTGCACGTGTGTACACACGTGCAGTGGCTGGTTTGTGCATCACAGCGCGCGCGCACCTCGTGAGAGAGCGACGAGCCGTATCGTTTTTGAAGGAGGTATATAGTATTAGTAGGAGGATCGAAATGAGCTTGGGAGTTGATGCATAGGTAGGTGTACTGAATGTTAAATAGGAGAGGCGCAACAGGAAGACGCGCGGACGTTTCGAAATGTCTGGGATGTGTCTGTCGAGATTCGCTGCTGCTGGGGAGTATAGAGAATGGATGTAAGGAATTACATTTTTTGACGGCGATAGAAGAACGAAACGTCCCTAATTGGTTGCAGACGTTTGAGTGGCGTAATGACTTTATTTTTCTCCGGCTAGCTGAGCGTAACCGCGTTGCTTAAAATCTTATGTATAGCGTCAAACGTTGAAAAAATATACTTTGTTTTAAAACATCGATAACTGCAAATAAACAGACCATCAATTTATTTGCCCCGAGTCTCCACTCCGTAGTCGTGGTAATAAAGTACCCATCGCAGCCATCTCACGTGGGAAAACGTCTCTAAACGACCCAAGTCTATCTCTTCTCTCTCTTCAACGAGCTAAACTCCTGGTGGTAGGAAATTGAAAATGCATTGAGACGTTCGGCTCGTTTTATTTCGTCTCGGAAGCTCCGCGTCGATCTTTCTCTCTCTCTCTCTCTCTCCCGAGTAACGTTAACTCCGTATAGTGATGTCGCACGCGGCTCCGCCTCTTTTTCTTCTTCCTCTCGTTAACGGCTTCGAGCGAAGAAGGAAAGATACTAACTTCTCTCGAAACTGTAATTAAATTCGACGGATCATCGTGACTCTATAACATTTAAAGTATGATTTATGCAACGTTCAATATATACCTTTATCATCAGTCTTTTGTCGCGCGAATCCATCGCGAGATGAAATCCCGAGTTTTTCATACCGCCGCAGTGATAATCAACGTGTGCCAGTCAAAACAGCAGCAGCAGCTCGTGAAAATTTATAGGAATGCGCTCGCTGCTGCTCCCCCAAACTCATTCCATTAAACCGCTCGGCGTAATATATCACGGAGGGCTCGAGTTTTTGCCGGAAGCTGAGTAACGCCGGCGGGGCTATATTCCAGCTTTTTACGCTGATCAAATTATGGATTATACTTTGGCAAAGTACAGAATATTTCGTGAACATTGCAAGAACGAAAAAAAATTCGCCCTTGAATCTAGGACATAATAATATACAAAGAAATAACAAGAGACTCAAGCGAAGAGAGAAAACCGAGACCGTTCCAAAGAAAAGCGCTGCCATTCTATTCCCCGTAGGTATACACACACACACGTATATAAGTGTGCGAGCATGCACGCACACGCCGGCGTCAGCAGCAACAGGAGCACAGGAGCCGCAGCAAGGAATGCGCTCTCGCATTGCATCCTTTGTGCTCCGTTTCTCGAGAAGGAGAGTGTATATGGCGCATGTATATAGGTATACCTGTACAGGAACAATACCGGCCGGCCGGCAAGAAGAGGATGCGGGACGACGCCCAAAGAGGCCCTAAGCCCTCCCGGGCACGGAGAATAGCAAAGTAGTTTATACCCTCCGATGCTTTCACTCGACGAGCGATTTATTATTATTTTTTTTCTTTCTGCGCGCCGGAAATTGCGTCAAATGCTTTCTCGCGAGCGCACATTAATACCGGGAAGGAAGATTGTGTGCGGGGGATCGAGTGACATCACATGGCCTGTGTGTAATAGAAGCAGGTCGAAGAGAGAGATTTTATCTTTCTTTTTTTTCTTTGCGCATTGTTGCGACGACACGCACACGCGCTGCTATGTTATTTTGTGCTTTTTAATTAGTTGAGTACTGAACGGTGTGTGGGTGGATTGCGTTGCGGGGTTATGGGAGCGTGTAAAAAATAATCGTCGAGTGTAGGAGAAATGTGTACACTTTTTTGCGGTATTTTTAGAACGTTTTGCTATTGTAAAGTGTATGAGATGAAAATAATTGAGTGCATGCGTGAGTAGGAGAGAATTATAATTTAGAAGATTTTTGCATATAATGTTCATCGAATATTTATTAAAGTATTGTAATATAAGAATTATTAATAGTTTTATCATACGAATAATAATAATACACTTCCTATACGTCGAAGCATCTTAAACCTTATTATATACAGCAGCAGCAGCATTACTTTGCGATTAATACACCATTATGTTAAGCACTTTGTTTAGCACATTTCACTTTGCTGATTCACTATCTTGCTAGCAGCAAGTCCATTGCACAAGCTAATCAAACGAGATTAGCTAAAAACTGTCACTTCGCACTTTATTATGAGCCTTGGTTGCCGCTATCGGCGGCGTTGTCGTCTTCAGCAGCGACATCATCATCATCATCATCAGCATCATCGTCGTCATCATCGTCATCATCAACATAAATGTCGTCTTCGTAGTCGTAAAAATCCATGCAATCATCAAAATCGTCATTTTTCTTTATCTTATCTTTCACCTCATTGCAGTAGTCCTCGATGGTCAGGGGCACCACAACACCTTCCTTCTCGGCATCGGCTTTGGACGCCTCGACTTGTTTCTTCACAATTTTCACGTACTCATCGCCTTTGCCTTCCTTCCAGCGTCTGTACATTACCGAGGCGTCGACATTTGCTGGACTCGATATGTTCGGCTCGTTCAGTAAAGAAATGACGGACAGCAACACCGTTCTGACATTTCGTACTGGCGTCCAACGCTCGGACTCTAACTCACCGCTGAAGGGATCGTTGATCGGTGGATGCAGAATTGAGATGCACAGCTTGCCGTTTAAGTAGACGTTTGGATGCCAGAATTGGTTCGTAAAGCGAATACTGGGAGGACTGTAGGGGTAATCCACTGGGAAAGTCATCCTTGCCTTGAAATAGCCACCCTGGTAGATGGTGTCAGGTGGACCGAAGATCGCTACTTCCCACTCCAACATGTTGCTGTCTTTGGCCAACTTCACGCGGAAACCTTCCACTGGTTCCTCTTGCAAATTCTTGAACTCCAGGTTCAAAGCCCGGAGAGCACTTGAAGACGCAGCCATCTTTGATTTTCACGAGCGTTAGAGTTACTTTGAGGCGTATAGAGCAACGCTCTTACCCGTAGCTCGGCTTAAACTGAACTGAGGACTAACTGACTCGGATATACCTGGCTAGCTGATTGAAACGAGCCGATGTTGTGCCGTTTGAGGCGACGAGCCACTGGGGGTGTTGGCTCATCGAACCCTTATATACATAGAAATTTTCGTTGATCCTCGGACCCATCCCGGAACCGCCCCCTATCTTCCAGGTCTGAATTTGACTGAATGTTTCGAATCGACGTATAATGACACCAAGTGCGTCTTCTGACCGTAACATTGGAATTACATTAGTTACAAAACAAGCGACCATCTTGAATTTATATGCAGTCACCGACTCGGTAACTAATATCGTAATTCCAGTGTCACGACCAGAATACGCACTTGTTGTCAAGTTTTACACAAGTTTTTAATAGTTTATGATAAGAGGAAGACCGGTCAAGAGCGATTTGCTTCCTTAAGTACGCAGTTCTTTTGTATTTATTGTTTAAAGCTGTATGGATCAGGATTTTGCCAGTAGCTGACCGCAGCGCCGTGGTAAATTTGCGAATCCATTAGTCTTGCTGGCCCTTAAATCTTTTTATGGCCCCGTACAATTTCATGAGAGAATTTTATGATACTAATTTAGTCTAGTATCAAACAGCGCTTCCGTGGCCAGTTATTCTACACTTTCAATAATTAAGTTCAATAATATTTTATAATCCTATTCACCGTACTCAATCCCAAATTCCAATGAAACGAATAATTTCTATGCACAGAAATAATCATTCACTTCCAGACCCAACGCTAAGCCGTATCTCAACCCAGCCGCTCCTCCCCCTCCCAAAATTATCTCCCAATCTCCGATAATACCCTCAAAGCCCTTCGAGTATTCTGACCGTCAATTGAAGAATTCCTCGTCGGCTTGCATTTCCTCAGACCCCGACAAGATTAGCGCGCGCACGTCCATCACATAATATATAGGCGGAGAAGGATCCTCGAAAAGGGTCTATCTATATACACAACGTCCGTGCAACACTCTCGGAGGTCAATCGGCGCATCCGGTGCCCTCTTCCTATCTGCATTTTTAAGAAGTAATTTCCGCTCGGCCGATCGGAAATCGCGTGTTTTCGATGATTTCTTAATTTCCGTGCTGCAACAACCGAGGCAGCAACGGCGTTACGAGTGAGAGCGTATATACACGTACAGGCTGCAATTGGAATAGAGAAGGGGGGAGGGAGGGGGAGATGGTTATGCTAACGATGACAACTGCTCGACGAGAAAGTCCGACGCTGCAGCGCTGCATCAGCGGCGACAAGTGCATTAGAGCAATAGCGCGTGAAGTTTATACGCGTAATTTCGAATCGTTATAAGTCTCGCATGCAGCGACTGGTGTTCCACTCCGTCGAACTACGAAATTCTCTTTAAAAACAGCAAAAATCCGCAGCAAGCGTTTCAACAGCGTCAGCTAAAAAAAGGACGGATTTTCGCATCGCCTGAGTCTCAGGGTCACCGTTGCGCATAGCACTATATAACACACGAGGGAAGCGATGATGCGACGCTCGCACACACACACATATATACCAGCAGTTATATATATAAGACCGGATGTGAGCCGGCGTCGTAGTCTCCGGCCGGAGGATATAGCTCCGCGCGCATCGCGTATCTCCTCTATATACTCCGCGCGCGCGCGGCAATTAAAGCGAGATAAAGAGTCCGCCGACGAAGATAAAGGAAACAAGGACGGAGCAGACGCACAAACACATACAAACGGGAGAGAGGAGAGACGAAAAACGCGCGGGACTGCTTCCCAGAGTCGATAAGGATTTTTTTAAAGAGCTATAAATTTTTTGATGCTCGGAATATATGTAAATATACAGTGGGAGCTTAGGGTTCTGTTTCAGGCTTTTTGCTGATGATGTTAGATCGACGAGCTGCGCACGTGCACTTTTCATAGGCAGGAGATCGTATTGTATCAAGTCGCCTCGAAAATTGTTTTCCTTATCTTACGAAAAAAAATATATTGAAAAAAAAGAACGCATGCAGCCGGAATCTTATCTAATATGCAAATTCATATCGGAAAAGAACACATGCATATTTATACAGCCGGAGAGTCAGCTACACACGAGCCGAAATGTGATCTTCTCGAGAGCTTCTATTATTCAAAGAGGGAGAAAGAGAGCGACGAGAGATCACGCTGTTTACGTAATCTCCCCCCGCGAGCATTGTGTGCATTCTTCACGAGTGTCGAGTTGTCTCCTTATAACGGCGCGACAAATTAATCGAGACTGTAAATTTTTTATCTTCAATAGTACTCTAGAGTATAATATCGTGTTATTTCCACGGATCCTCACAACAATCCACTTCCGCGCGTGACGCTTTCATCAAAGCGAGAGTCATAACATATACGAGCATCAGCCAAAAATACAAGCCTCCTCGTACTCTGCGCTCATAAACTCAGCGCACGCGGCCACACATCCCTCGAGATCAGAAGCAAAAGCGGCGGCGGCGGCAGCTCTTTCAATCAGCTTTCCGAGAAATCTCCGACGAGCCAAATTCGCGCGTGTTTCCGCGCTCTATAAATGGCCTCGCGCACGTCCGGCATATAGTCTGCGTCGAGAGAGAAGTGCAGGCTTGTAGGTATATAACACATACACACGCATATGTATGTGTCATCTCGTCGAGGGGCTATGACGGAGGAGAAGCTCGTTGAATTTCCAATATCCACTTGGTTTTTAGGGATGGCGCACACGTGCGCTTCTCGTTGTTTTTTTTTCTTCAAAAGGGGTGGCTAAAAAAAAGTGCATAAAGAGGTCGAGGCAGGAGAGAGAGAAAAAAAGGTCGAGAGGCTTGCGAGACAAATCCATCTTGAGACAATGCTGAATATTCATGCCATGTGTATAAGTATATACAGCCTCTTCGTGTTTACGCTCTTTTCTCGGTTGTTATTTACACCGCGCGCGACTTTCTTTCGAATGAATAAAAATAAAAATCGCCGCTTGCCAATTATCTCAACGACATCGTCGTCCAATTTGCTCCGGAGAAAGAGAGAGAGAGAAAAGTGCGTCAGCATCGAAGCATCCCAAGCGCGAATTACCGCAAGGAATGCGCGCCGAAAAGTCGTACGCGTGCCGGACCCATATAGGAATAATCAGCCGCTAGTAGGTGTGTGTGTGTATATATGTATAAAGCCCCACGCGTTTATCACACGAGGTCGGAGTCAATGCACTCCCCCGTATATATAAAAGCCGACTCCCGCTCTTTCTCTCCGTCAGGTATGCAGCCACGCGGGAAGAATCCGGATTCGATGCCATGCACGGGCGAGAGGGAGGGAGGACTTGGCGCAAAGACAAACTTTCCGTGTCCGGCTTGATTCGAGAGAGCGGTCCGTATAGTATTTTCTTTTTCAGCGCGTTCGTGTGCCGGGGGGATGTTGTTTGTACGCTGGCTTCGAGGAGAGAAAGTTTTCGAGAATTGCATATTTTTGTTGGTACACACAGAAGTATTATTTCTATGCATTCAATTTTAAATAAAACTAAACGTCAATATTTGTTTTTTTTTTTTCATTCGACCTCTAATATCGAGAGTAATTCATCAGAAAAATATTTTCAAAATAAAAAGCGCGCGCTCTCGCCGCCAACGCCGCATTCCTCTCTCAAAGAAAAATTTTCCTCAAAAAGCCTCTCTTTTCTCAAGCGCTGCACCTTTCCCCGACACACGCGCGCCGCACAACAATGCGGCTGCAGATGCTGCTGCAGCACGAGACATTCGAAAGAGCCGCCTGACGCAGCCGGCCGGCAGTTTTCACACGGCGTATTTAGAAAAGCAGCCAGCACAGTCGACCCGAGCGTCCGTCCCTCCAGAAACGGGTTTTTCACGGTTGTATACCTGCCGCCGGCTACAGTCGCATCGACGGTACTTTTCCGTAGAAAGAGACAACCGCCTGCCAATTGAGGGACTTGAGGAGTGAAATGTATATCCGCACGAGACAATATCGTTTAAGATCGGCAAGCTTGGGTCTCTCTGGCGACGCTGTGGGCGGATATAGAGATCCTTGAATTATTTTTAAGGATCTGTGGATTTTTCGGTTACTCCGAAGATTTATTGATTTATTGCTGTATGCGTGTATTACGGTTTATTATTCGGACTTGTACACACAGGTTTATAATATGAGAGATGATGCCATATGGGAAATTTCGACACAGGAGTCCTAGGAACGCGTTGTCTCGGGCTAATCTCACTTATGCTAATAACAATCACAAGAGCGCTTCTCTCGATTTCAGAAGCGTTTTCTAATTTCCCGATGATAATTCATCTGAAATTGAAATGAGCCGCTTCTCTCAATCGCTCCCACACACGAATACACTTATAGATATCGAGCGTATCGGGTATAATGGCCGCGTTATACCTTGTAGAATATACATATTTTTACAGTTAACTCTTACCTCGTATTCATGAATTATTATCCACAGGGCTTATCGTATACAATCCCAAGAAAAACAAGAAGACCATTAAAATTATGATCCAAATTTTCTCTCGTGACCGAAGCCACTTGTAAACATCGAGAGCGAAGCACACACAAAAAGCTTCGTAAATTCCCACAACATCTCGTATAACTCACACGAGTCGAGAGAGTCAGTCGAGATCCTCTAAAAACAAGAGAAAAAAAATTTACGAGCAGCAGGCGAGAAAGCCCTGCCGTCTGTCGAACACGAAGCCAGAGCAGAGAAAGAGACACGGTTCTGCAGAAGAAGAGAGAGAGAAGCTTCGGTTGGCCGGAAATAGGCGTAATAACGAACTCGATTGCCACCGTACGTGTCCCGAATGGCGATAATTCTCTATACAGTGACGTGCAGCATCATCGCATACACGGAACAAAAGAAGACACAACGCGTTGCGGATCGACGTTTTTTTTACGAGCGAAGGTCGCGAGGATGATGCATCGATAATTGGCCGCGCCCGTGTGTACACCGGATGCGGAAAAATATGCGGGATGGTTAGCGGTAATTGTTTTCTAATAGCTGGACTTTGATATGTACCTGTGGCTTCTTTGGGAGAAAGTTCGTTATTTATGTTTGTTATCAGAGACGAATTGCGGAAAATTTTTAATTCGATGAGAAAAATGAGAGTAGCTATATACCGATAAAAAAGAGGAGCAAAAACAAAGCGTCCTGAATTCCAGCGACGCAGTCTCGAGATCGAAGCGCTTTTTTGTCAACGAAAAAAGACCTGCACGAATTAGATTTTTAGAACCACAACATCGTCGAACTTTCACGAGACACGAAAGCGGCGGGAACACACCTGCGCACGTTTCAAAATAAATCCGCCTCCGAGTCAGTGACACATCTCGCGCGAGAAATATTTTGATACCTATGAGGTGTTTGATTTTTTTTTCGCGCAGTTCAGTTTTGTGTTAAAAGAGCAGGGATGAATGGGTGTTTATGAATGGCTTGTTTAACGTCACTCATCGAGATTTCCGCGAATGGCTTACGTTCGACTGCATGTATATATATGCAACAAATGAGTTGACGATTATGTAAACAAGAGCATATTGTATAAGCAGAGCTAATCAATGCTTCTATAAATGGAAGTCAAAATCTTGTATAACTAAAGCTAGTTGGTAATTTGCGTGTACGTTTCTCGTTAACCATTAATTATGCTTATAGAGTAAGCGAGTCAATCGTACGATTGCAATTGAAGGTATATTTATGGATACCAGTCAGGAATTTCGCTGAAGGAACAGGAAACTGTCACATCCATTTATATTCATTATCGAATTGATTTCAGTCTACTTACTACTTTCGTAAACCTTTATTTCTATATATTATACATATACGTGCGATAAAGATAAAAGTTGGCCTATGTAAATAGAAAGTAAGTCCCCGTCCAAAAAAAATTCTGACCAAAACGGTCTGTGAACGAGTGACTCACACAATTTCGAGGAACACCCTACCGGTTTCCTAGATATAACCATTTTTTTTTCAAACTCCACGATCGTTCCTAGTAAATTCTGACTCATCCATGCCATCTAAAACTGTCGTCCTTAAATTTTCAATCAAAAGTCAGCGCGCGCGTTGCACCGCAGACCGTCAACCGAACTTTTCCAATTATACGCTGACCAAACTCTACACGTCCAACTATAAAGCATCAGCAACATCAGTCTCCCCCCCCCCCTTCGCATTCCGAGAATCTGGCGTGTGCATCCACACGAGAAACCGTTTCACCTGGACTACAACACTACTCCGATGATTCAGTCCATCTCCTCTCTTTTCTTTTTCTCTCTCTGCGTCTGCACTTCTTCGCATACACATATAGATCCTGTATCTTATACAAGTGAAATAAAACACAACTGCGCGTTTTCAAAGTCGCGAAGAGGAGATCGCGTGGGAATCGCGCATGTGCGCTATGTGTATACGTATATAATAAACTCGTTTCTCGGATTCCGCGCGTATGTATACATATATACGCGACGACATTCGGCCCACGCGCGACTTTCACGCCTCCGCGATTCTTCTTCTCCGTGTGTTGTTACTTTAAGTCGAGAGAGAGAAGAGGAAGAAGAAGTATCGACGAGGATCTTGTATACATCGGAGGGAAAGAGGCTGTTCTGGGAGTAAACAGAGCTATTATTCGCGGCTTAGCGATTTTATGAGATATATATATTATATCGGAGGGGTGAACGGCTCGAAGGTGGGGAGAGTGTAAAAACTCGTTGGGCTACGTGTCAAGGTTGAGTTGGGCGATTATCGTGCGCAAGTTTACGTGACTCGCGAGGAAAAGTACGCCGAGGTTGACTATTCGCCGCGATTTCGTATTTAGGCGCATAAATGACTGGAAATAAGGGAGTTGCGTGGGATCATTGATATTTCCTTTTTTTTGTTTGTTTAAATATATCTTGAATCGTATCTTAGATACACAACGTTTGACGTGTGTCACTTACTCTCTATCTTTATTACACGTGTAATAAACACTGATTATCGATAAATAAAATTTAATTTCCCAATACACATTCTTATCGCTACTTTCACGATGAAAAAACACACTCAACTCAACGGTACTTCTTTCAAAGGTTTCTGTTTACGCACTTGACCGTCGTTGCGCTTGGCAAAAACACCATTACCCTCCATTGTACGAAAAAATAAAAAAAAAGACGTAAACATTAAAGTCCCAGCCGTCGACGTCATAGAGCAACTGGGTCGCGAAAGAAAAGTCGCTATACTGTCTTTTTTACGCGTAGGCTGCAATACGAGACGACACCGCTGTATAGAAGACGAGACTAGAAGCAAATGGACCAAGACGAGAAAACGCCGAGATGAAACTTACGTTTTCTCTTCATATCGATCCGCACGACGTTTTATCGATTTTCTTCGAGAGTCGAGGGTGTGCAAAGAGTATTGAAGGAGGATATATAGGGTTTTGGAATGCTAAATTGGCTATTTAGTTTACATCCATCAACGCTTAAAACGTTTCCTGAAAATCCTCATCTTTTAATTTAGTCTAGGACCGAAGCCTGTTTGTTAATTTCTGTGAGAATAAACACGTGCACAATATACAACCAAGACGATGCACCGATTTAATGGGATACTTTTTTTTCTAAGCAGGCGCGTCTGTTCAATATTTTCCTGCGCTTACAGCCGTCACTGTTTACATTACGGTATGCGCCTATATATATACCAGCAGTGTCACATATATGCATATACAATATATATACACACACACGTTGTTAAGTGACTCACGCGTGCACACGTTGTTTCTCCCACATTTTTCCATTTTTTTTTTCGCTTACTAATGCCGGAAGCTCACGCGGCCATCAAACGACGATGTCAATAAGGAAGACGCAGTGTCGTAAGCACATATTAGTCGTACTGTGCCAATGCGATATTTCATTGTCTCCGGACGATTTTTTTATACTAGTGTATTAGGAAGGACGAGTCGCGTAAACGACGGAGAATTGTTTTAGTTTCTTTTTTTTTCGAGACGAAGATGTAAACGTGGTGCAACGCCTAGTCCACGACACACTTTGACTCCCAGCTCTATACGTGGCGTTGACCATTGGAGAGATTAAGCGAGCGTACGTGAGGCAATTGCACATCAGGCGCATAATGAGCCCCCCGAGCTCAGTGTTGTAAAGGAAAAACTATACTCGACGCCTGTGGTGTATTTGTGTGTAAAATCCGGACAGAGACGAGCCTATTTTCATTAGAATTTCGCAGAGTAGCGAGTGGGCTATTGCGTTAACGAAGAATCGGCACGTATAAATATTAATTTCGTGAAGAAAAAAAGAAGCTCGACAGTTTTTCCACGGTGAAGCAAGAGTCGTCTTTAAAGAAAAAAATCACACACGCCGTGTGTTCTCCTCTCTCGTCATCATCATTCGCGCAAAACGAGGCCGACGTGTCTCTAATTGTTACGGTTATTACTTTCGGCCTCTGTACACACCTTCGGCAAAATAACGTAACGCGAGGCTCGTGAGAAGTTCTCACGTGTATATGCCAAGACGTTATATGCTCATCCTTCGACGTGTGTCTTCCGTACCAAGAGAGAAAGAGAGAGAAGAAGCCTAACGAAGACGATGGAGAAAATCGCGCAAACGAGTGGGAGGAAGATGAAGAGGTCAATCGGAGCCTCGAACTCGCTTTTACGCTCTGATCGAGATGGGCTGCGTGATGTTTCTAGTTGGTTATAGACTGCTGCGGCAGTAACGAGTGATGCTTTTTGACCTCTTGATCGAAGACGCACGCGAGCGTTGGCTTAATTGGACACTTTTATTGAGATTTGCTCTCGTTGTTTGCTTTTAATTGTTGTACAGGAGATTTTAATTTACAGAGTCAGATTTTTAATAAATATATCAGAAACGCTCACACGATTTTCATTTCTCTCTCTTCAACAATTGATCAATCCAATTAACATTCAAATGCTCGCTTACACTAACCCACACCGCTTCTTCTCCTCCTCAGAAGCACTAGCAGTAGCGCATTATGCAAATCCGTTGCATAAGAAAGTGCGCGCGCCTTAAACTCTCATTTCCCCCAAAACAATTTTAAATCCTCCGAAACGTCAGCGACCTCACGTGCATACATATAGCTACTACTACCTTTCTCAATTGAATCGAAATTGCGCAAGCAAGCAAGCAAGCAGTGCCTCTCGGCGCTAATATTCCTTTCTGTGCAAAGCATACACTTTCCCCCCCTTTGCGGTCTCGTCTCGGGGTAACCCGAGAGCATAGCATCGTCTTCCAAGGCTAATGCGCCGCGGGGATTTCGAGCCGAGTCTTTTCGACTGTCACGTATAGGTATAGTTTGCTATGCAGGTATGTGGGAAAAAGAGGGAAAATTTTTTCGGAGTGTAGACGTGACTTTCCCGGACTGTATAAGCTGATGCATGCAGGTTCAGGCCTGTTGGTATTATAACGAGGGAGCAAGATTTATTGGGGTTTCGATTGGTTTCTAAATGCTTGTAATTATTTTCGACTTGGGACGTGTTTCTGAGTCGGCGGGATTTTTAAAACGGTCTACTATAAAATTCGCTTGCGCAAGCAGGAAGCCGCGCTGGAATAATAATAAAAAATGTGATCTAATCTGCGAAATTATTAGCGATAAAAGTGTAATGTCTGCGCTCAGTTAATTAAGAACAAAAAATAAAAGAGGTACACTTGCGTCAAACGAATCGACGTGTACCATTGCGTGTCACTCTCCCGTAGTATTATATACATACACTTTCCGCGAAGGCCTTTCTCCAATTGTTACGCATAAACTCTGGCCTTCTCTATAGTATAGTATAAATATCGCTATAATATAAAGAGAGAGATTTTTCGCGCAGCCGTGCGATAACGGAAAAGGCGGTGGTCGAGTAGGTACTTATATAAAAGTAGAGGGGGATCTTGCGTGACGCGTCGTCGCGTTGATTGATAAAAGCCGCGAGCGTTGATTTCATTCTTGAATTGTCGCGGGGAAACACGATTACGCACTCGTCGTAATTGTCGGCGATAACGTCGACGATTTTCGTGTGTACAATAATAATAATAATAATATATGTAGGTGACTTCTTTTTCGGAATGTGCGTGGTTGCTTGCGTTTGCGTAAAATATACTCAAGGCGTCGCCGTAATTGGACCGTTCGAAAATTAATGGACTAGAAAATTTCACGTTTTTTCGTTGCGAAAGAGCGAATTTATTATTCGAGCGCATTGCGCAGGGCGACCACAACACGATGTTTTTTTTTAAGGTCGGCCTCACCAGATACCTGATGCATTGAGATTCAAGTGAGAAGAGGCGGTTGCTATATGTTATGTGTATTCGTGCGACTACTGAAATTTTGGGGGAAATAAGAGTTTAAGGCGCCCACTTTTTTATGCAACGGATTTGCATAATACGCTGCTATAAGTACTAGTTCTGGAGTAGAAGCGGCGTGAATCGCATCACCACCAACTTATAAAAACATAGAAAAGCCAGGGTAGGGTGACGAATTTTTTTACTCTGTGCAGTTGCAGAGAACGCTCTGAATATACCTCTGAAGTGATTGATTCGCTGGGATAAGCGATGGATTTTCATTTTGTACAAGTATACGAAAAAAAACGCAGCTTATTACCGAGGCGATAAACCACTTTCGCGCGAGTCGAGATTATCGCGATTAAAATTTATGAATTTTTTCGTTCGCAAAAACAGGTTGAATTTTCTAGAGGAAAACGAATTAGTCAATGCGTCGTCGTTCATTCATTCATTCATTCATTCATTCATGAACGACGACGACTCTAACGTAGCTTACATTCATAAAATTATTCATTGACATATGGATTGATCACTGCGATAAGGACGACTATAACCTTAATTTTATCTCCCAGATATTGTGGGAAGAATAATTTACGTCGTTGGGCCGCGTGTATTGTTATAGCGGACCAGGCTGAAAATTGAAAATAAATTGAGAAACGGGGCTGGGAAAATGCGGTATTTACTTTGAATATACATATAGGTATATATACGCATACGGAGATAATGTAACCACCTGCAATAATAGTTGAAAATACCCACTTGTTTACGGCGATAGGAGGAAATATTTTGACGGTTGGAGACGCCAAGCGCGATATAAACCCATTATTTCATTATACAAGTTAAAATTAGAGACATCCTATACACGATTTACTCTCCCGGTAAAAAAAATCAACGCGGAAACAATAAAGCACCCAAGTACTCTATAAAAATCCTGTGTGTATACATATACACACACGGACACAGCGAGCCCTTGGAGCGATAACCAGCGGCGAGAGTACAATAAATCAGACAGGCTCCTAGCTCCGACTCATACACACACACACATAGAGAGAGAGAGAGCGAAACATTGTAATCAAGGAATTCCGACGTATAGTCACTTACGTTTTCCGGTTGCGACGAGCGCCTCTGCCGCGGCACACAGAACAGCGGCACGCCGCTTTCCCGCTTCCTCTCCAATATAGCGGCTTCCGTTGCACCGTCGTTCACGAAAATTATCTGCGCTCTGCAGCAGCTCTCAGCGTAATAACTTCTTCCTTCGGAAAAACACTGTATACTGCGCGATCTTACGTGAGATTACACCGTATATACTTAGTGGATAGTGGACGATTTATGTTAAACAACAACATTAACAACAACAAAAAACACTGAACACTTCTTCTTCTTCTACCGTCGACTCATCGCCGTCAGCTCCGATGCACCGTCTACAAGATAGAAAGTGCAGCAGCAGCAGTAAGTAGAGGCGTCCTATTACCAGCAGCTATTTTCTTTGTTTACCTCGTCGCACGAGTATACAGCAGCAGCGCCGAGTGTCCTTCGCATTTCTCCGCGCGAAAAACTGTATGCCTTCGGCCGTTAACACTTAAACTCGTGGATTCTTATATAGGTATATACAACACACAGTAGTAGATCTACCGAGTCCGGTGCAACAGCAGCACAAAGCGACTTTCGCGACGCTTCTCTTTGAGGTTAGGTCGCGCGAGCGCGCGGGGCCTCTTTCTCTGGGCCCCAATATATATAACACAAGAGAGAAGCTCTCCGATGCTGAGAAGAAAAGAGACGCGCACCTGGACTCCGGTGGGGGAGGAGAGACGCGAGCGAGTATATATATATATGGTATATATATAAGGTACCAGGAGAGCGAGTCGGAGACGCTAACAGGTTGCGCTCCGCGAAACGACTGATGCCGAGCCGAGCGAGGAGGCATTGGATGCCGCGCGAGCGGTACGGAGCTCCCTCTCTCTCTCTCTCTGTAGCCGCTAGAAAGCCCACGCGTTCCCCCACTTCACTTATTCGTGCGAGAGACGTTCTCCGGTCTCTCTCGTGTGTATATGTGCTGGGCATGTGTGTATATATGTGTGTGTGAAGAGGAGAGAATTGGAGGCATGGTGCAGTGAGTTACTTTACTCGCTGAAGATTTGGAAGCAAAGTTTTGAGGTAAGTCATTACTCGATTTTTTTTAGAGAGCGTAAGGAGTACGCAGGGATGGTGATCAAATTATGTTCCGAAACAATAATCATAATAATAATCATAGTTTATCGTCGAGGTTATTATGTATACCATAGAGCTGTCACTTGTCAATTATTTTCAAAAATGTTCAACAGTCGCAAATCCACACACTAAAACTTACATACAAAACAAATCAGGCTGCATTTCCACAGGCGCGCACCACACATCTATCATTTGTTCAAATTGCAGTGGTGTAGAAGAAAAAACTTGATACATCTCCCTGCAAAAAAGCAAACTCGACCGCAATCTAATGATAGATCACACCATTTGCACACTCACACGCTGCATCAAGAAAAAGACAATTAAGCCGCGTTTTTTCTTATAAAGAAGAGACAAGGTAAAAGTTATACCGCTAAACCAGTGACGAACGGAACCGCGTCTTTCACAGTTTCTACACACAGAGCTTCTATAGCTGCAGAGGACGCCAATGTTTTTCTCTCTCTCCTCGCGTCTTCCTGTAATTTTGACCATTTATCATCCTCTTCCGCAACTACTTCCAGGCAGTATAGCTCGATGCAGTGCTTCGTATATACATAAGTATACAGTTTTAACATATGCGTCGATTGTTCATGAGCAGCAATGCATTGTCTGTTCAGTTTTCATATCTGGGATCTCGTGTGCATCAGCCGTGATAAGATCGATTGTTACGCAATAATCGTTCGGTTCAACTTTCATATAATTACAATCTTTTAGTTTCATCGGAAACTCCTTTTGCCGACGGTCTATATCAACACCTCGCAATAAAATCGCATCTCTTTACCCAAACAAAAAGAGATTCTTTAAAAATGCTTATACTACTTCACCTCAAATCGATTCAATGAACGAGAATCTTTTGAGCGTAACATCACGCCTCAGTAATTTTTTAATCCGCTCTCACTGCTGTTATATCATCCTCTCGTTAGTTCTTGAGCTAATTAAAAGCAAAAAACGTTGAATTATTCAATTTTCATGCGGCTCATGAATAGTCGGAGCGCAGCCGCGCGCTATCTGAAGCTAAAGTTCTCTCGAGAACGCTCTGTAATGACCGCCCGTGAATATAACGCTCTGCGATGAATTTTAACTTTTGACACATCGGATATAGCTTTGTGCTAGTAGCAATTCGTACTGCTCTGATTAAGTTCGAGTTCACAAATTTGTGTACTGATTAATAACTATATAATTTTTACAATCACTGCGCACGTACCGATTCTTCCCTGCCGATTAAGCATTTTCGACCGCCCACTCGTCAATCCATCCGGCTGTCATGAAGTATAGCCTCTCGAGAGGCATATTACAACCACGTGCGTACACATGCGGGCTGCATGGGTGGTTCGGTCGCGCGCTCGATAAAATCAAATTCCCGTACGTCTTCTTTTACGTCTCTATATTATAATAGTACCCGTGTCCGTCGTTTTCTTTTTTCTGCTTCTCTCGATCGGGATTGCATCAATTTGTATAGATCGTTCTTTTCAGTCTCGAAGCAGGTAGTCAAATATATTCGTATACTTCCTCATACGCCGCATTTCAATGATAATAATACCGACAGTATATATACAGGCTTATCTGTTTCCATCCACGTTCCTTTCTCTCTTTGTCGCGGCGGTGTCTTCTTCTCCCTTTTTCAAAGGCACATGCGGTTCTGCGGTCTTCTTCGAGTAAGTATCACATACGCGCATCTTGGCTGAAGAACAAAAAATATACAGTCTAGGCGCGTGCTGCTGCTGCAGGAGTAACAGAAACTCGTAATCGATACTCTGGAAATATATTGGAAAATATCGTAAACCGATACGCGAGTACGCGTATGTATGTTATTATGTGATGATGGACACGCGGATCGAGAGAAAAATAGACAATGGATAGATAGTGACGAATACTTATATGGGGAAAGTACGCGGGAAACAGAGTGTGACGGTTAGTCAAATATTTGAAGGTATATACTATGCCTTTTTTTCTTTCATTGCTCGGAGGGTTACGCTTAACTCGCATAAGCATAAAAAGAGCATTGTTCTCGGCTTTCGAACGTATTATCTTTCTATACAGTAGAGTTGGAGTACATACGAACGTCATGAAAAAAGCGAACTTTTTGTAATACAACGTGCGTATATGATACAGCAGACTGCATGAGTCTCGTAAAAAAACAGAGAATGCGCCTTCGTCCTACATGTCACGCGAAGTAGTCAGGCTAATTACTTCATAATTACGCGGTTACTCGTCATCGTCGGGCTCTCGTTCGCCAGCATGTGTACGCGCGCGAGTATATTATACTTATTATTTCGCAATCGGGAAGAGCTCCGGCAACTATGATCTCGCACGTATTAGGTTATTATTGTATGATTTTTTTTTATTGCAGGAGAGCGAGAGAATTCTTTTTTTTCTGGTCGAGGTGACAGAACTCGATTACGTATATTTAAATGGATTGTGCAGTATAGTCATTGTTCGAAAATAAGACATTGTTGACGCTGTATCCTGGCACCTTAAAATAAGTATAAAACAATAGTTAATTATCTCCGCTTGATTTAACCGCAAGGAGATCGTTTAAATAATACTAAATCTAGTTATTATTATACAGTGTCAACGCTTACACAATGATACTCGGAAAGCTTTCTCGAGAGCCCGCAGATTTCTCTTACAAATTCAATAATAATAACAAATCTCACGTCGCACGCGAATTTCTCCCGATCCGGAAGACAAAAGACGTTGTTTGTAACCCCCCGCGAAAATATAAAATAACACACGTCGCCTTGCTCTCGTCGTGACCATCGTTGTCTTCCTCTTTTTCCTCTAATATATACTGTTACTCTATACCCAAACCACACGAGCTCTCGCTCCAGCTCACGATTTATGATTCTTTTCAATTTTCCCTCTTTCGCTCGGCTGCATTTTATTGTTGTACACTCGAAGCGTGACCGTCGGTTCCGTTAGTCTTTACTAATTACCGCGAGAGGATGATGATAAGATAAGCGAGATGAAGCTGTAGGTAAATAGAGGATGAAGCTTCGTTGATGTTGTGGTAACCGGATCGAATGACATGATGGAATTAACGGATTCACTGGTTTTGTTTTTCGGACGGTGTGTGCGCGGATGCGATATATAGAGTTTGATCGTCTTGTTGTCGAGGACTTAATTGAAAGCTTGATTATTACGTCGTTTCCTTGATCGGACGATGTGCGGCGATGGGCAGCACCTGCAGGAGTTGTCTTTTTCTGAATGAGAAGAAATAAGCGACGCTGACGGGATTATTAATTGCATGATAAGCGGTTTGTCGTAAACGTGGCGTACAGAAGCAAAACGTTTATCGAAATCTTGTATTTGTGGTGCATCGAAACCTATGGCTTCAGTTCCGTTCTTAATTTTACAGAAACGTGTCATGGACAACATGCTAGACATTTAACGCTTGCATTGAATATACTTCATCAAGATCCATGCTTCATTTTGATATTTTATTTATAAACAATTGTATAACAATGATAATCTATTCAACATCACAAAAATAGCTTAGACAAAACGCGAGGCTATTATTGTGGGATCCGCTCAGGAAATTCTTCTTCCAACTCCTTTAATTTTGCCGCTTGCGAAGACTCCGTTTCGTTGTAATTTTCCAATTCGTCTGGTTTCAGGAATTCGCCCTCTTCGTTATCATTGTTGCGAAGTAAATCAACCATGGGTATAGATTTTCCTTTTCGGGCAGCGAATTCGATTTTACTCGTTAAAACGATCTCTAATGGTCTACTGATCAAATTAACAACTCTGCATTCTCTTGGGCTACCAATCCTTCCGATTCTTCCGCATCTGGTAAACAATTGTTATTGTTACTCATGGTTACGTTAAAAGACTGATTTTAGTCAAAGTAATATCGATTACCTGTGAACGTATTCTGCTGAAATCATAGGCATATCGAAATTGATAATATCTTTGACGGTGGTAGTATCGAGTCCTCGAGCTCCCGCATCAGTTGCACTCATAACATTGTATATGCCGTTCTGGAATTCGGAAAATCTTCCACGTCTGACTTTTGCCGGCATACCACCATGTAACGTGAGAACGTTTATGTTATATTGTTTCAAAAATAATGAGGTGAAGTCGCACGTGGTAGTTGTGTTGGTGAAAATAATTATTGGAGTTTTGCTTTTCATTCTTGGTTTGACAAGTTTTAGAAGCATCATTGGCTTGCTTGGTCCGATAACTCTGAAGAACTTTTGTGGTACCATTATTCTATGTTCTTTTCCTGTCCCAATTGGTAAAAGTGAGGTTGTCTGTGAATACAGAGTAAATTAATCAATGATAAACAATTTGCTATGCAATGTATATGTTAAATTCTTGTAAATACGTACATCAACAATGGTATTCAGAGTACTTGGCAAGTCTTCTGGAATTGTTGCAGAATTCAGAGTTAATTGTGCTGTTGTTGGATAATCCTCAACAACTTGTCGTTCACTACCAAACTGAAAGGTAAAATTTTAGCATGTTAAATAAATTATAAATTCACCAATATACATATTGTTTATATTGATATGGTTCTTTAATTATTGAACATACAGGTATCTTTTTAAGAAAGTAATGCACTTTATCATTAAAAGTTTCATCAAATAAAGTATCAGCTTCATCCAGAACTACGTGTCTGATTTCATCCATTTTATAAATATTAGTTGTCACCAGTTTACTTATAACTCCTATAGATGCAATTACTAGGTCAATTTCTCCAACAGGTGGATTAAACATAATTTTTTTAGTTTTTCCTCCAACAAGTGTTACAATATTTATCCCTAAATTTTGGGACAATTTTTTTGCCTCTTTCTAGAAAAGAATTGTAAATTTAAAAAATGTTTAAATTTAAGATTTTTTAAAAGCTTATCGACTTATTCAGCTTACAGAAATTTGAATTTTTTACTCTCTGCTGGGAGTTATAACAAGTCCCAATGGTCTATTGTATCCTCTATCGCGCTTGGGCTTCAAATTAATAATTTGCTGTAATAGTGGAATCAGGAAAGCAAAAGTTTTGCCACAACCAGTTTCTGCTGTTAATATAACATTATGACCTTCCAATATTTTTGGTATACTTAATTTTTGTATTAATGTAGGATGTATGAAATTGTTATTTTCTAGATTCTGCAATAGAACTTCATTTAAATTTACATCCCTGAAGCTTGCAGATGTATCTATCTCATCAGATGAAAACTAGAAATAATTAAGGTAGAATCATTATCTTGTATAGTAATAAGTAAATCTAGTCAATAATAATTACTGTATCCGTGGGACGTATGGTAAAGTAATCCCCATTTGACTTTCTATGATGCCATCCTCTCGATGCCAAAGGTATTGGTTGAAATTTTGGATATGTCTGTCCCTCATAAAAGTTGAACTCTGGATTTTTGCATTTTATAATGCACTTCTTTCTGGGTTTTTCTACGGGTTCAGCTTCATTTGCAGGTTGTTGGTCTTCTTTAAATTCGTACTCTTCATCGCTGAATTCCTCTGAAGTTGCTTTCTGTAGAGTAAGAATGATTATATATCCTGCATACATGTGTACAATTTAAAAAGGATAAATTAAAAAACAAACTTACAGAGTGCTTAGCAGATGAAAATCTTCTCAACTTGACAACCGATTCATCGACAACTTGATAACAAAGCTTGCAAAATCGTGGCAACATTGTCGAGTATTTTATTTACACAGTGTACACAGGTTTCTCATTGACATTATTTTAAAATCTGAAAAATGGCATGACACATAAATATGATTATCAAATAGTTGGTACATTTATTCATAATTTAATTTGTAGAGTATAATGTCATAAAAGTACTCAATATAATAAATATCGACAAATGTTTACTTACGTTTTCAGAAGTGTTCCACCCGCACCGAACACGTTTTCCTAACCTCCAAATACCACTTCAAAACAGTAGTGCTCGGCCTGCTCGGTCGGTAATTACTTAATTATCTAATATAGAGGGAGCAAAGTTAGCGCGTTTGGCGCGCGTTTTGAAACCTCTCTTTAAAAAATATAGCAGCAGAAATTTTGTTTCAAGCTGTAAACTTACCGCCAGATCTATAGTGGACGATATAAACGACATATGTATAAAAGTGGATATATAGAAACCTATATTATCCAAAAAATTAATCAAATAACATTGATTAATTATTATAGTGAGGTGGAATAAAATACATCAAATATATTCAAACGTTTTTATTGTAGTGTATTATAATGTACTATACAATTAAAGTATATTGAATTTGAAAAAAAAAATTCTTTCCGCCCAATACTTTCAGATTAAACAATCTTCAAGTTGGGATTAGAACCAATTTTCCAAATTTTATATTATACATATTTTTTTCGAGCTTTGTTCATACCTTCCGAAAATACAAAAATAAAAGTATAAAAAGAGTTTCTTTTGAAATAGCGTGCGAAATACAGGTAAACTTGACTAAATAAAAAGTTGGAAAAAAACACAGGAAATATTAATCATAACACGTATTTACTTAAAAATACACAACTATTACATATCATACAAATTCCTTATTCTAATTTCATCCTAATACTATATCTTACGATGTAAAAAATAATCATGTTCAAAAGTGCACAAATCAATCTACGTCGACTCTCTTTTTAACAAGTATAATTGGTAAATACATTTTTATTTCGTTTTGATCATTTATCCATCAGTATCACTATATTCAACCTGTTTCATGAAAATCTATCAATAAAACAATAATATGGCAACCGCAATTTGCATCAAACTTATTATATATTCACTTATAATAACTTCATCTTTACACATTATCTCAAAGTCCTTCAGCTCGGTGGAAACGATCTCCATAAAATTTTCATCATTAAAAAAAAAGAAAAATCTCTCTATATATACATCTTATTTCGTAAAAAAGTTTCCACCACCATCGCCATCCTAATGACAGCCGCAGCTCTTGACCACCATATTTTTATACTTCTTGAGAATAACGTTGCTCTCGTCTAGAAAATACAGCACGGATATCGGTGACAGCTTAGTCGGTGCACAACACGGTTTGGGTACTTTTCCAGGATTCACCAGGTGCACGAGTGTCTGCACAATGGCATGATTCGTCGCGTTCATATGAGCATTGAGCGGAAAGTTACACTCGCCGCTGCAGTAGTACGCGTCGTAGCCGTCCGGAGCGATGATCCAGTCCTGCCACTGCAGGTCCCTGAAACTCACGTAGAGCGTTTGGATCTTACAAGTCCTCGAGTTGTACTGGATCTGAGGATCGGTATAGGGATTGCTCCGGTAGTCGAGGCTGGATATCTCGGCCTTCTTCTTGCGCTTGGTGTCGCGCTTCTGTCTCGTCTTTCCCGAGGAGGCGTGACTCCTGATGCCCGAGCTCTTGAAGAAGGCCACCATGAAGGGCTGTCTCTCGGCGCCGCCGCGCAAGCCGACGATACCGATGTCCTCTGGTTTCATCTCGTGCACCAGTCGATCGGCCGGATGCACCGAGAGGTAGAGACCTCTGTTGCCGGTCGGATTGGCTACCCAGTACTGGAGAGCCTCGCTGATGTTGAGGGTGATCCAACCCTCGCGACCGGCAGTCGCGTTGACCGCGTCGATGTACTGGAGCTCGCGCTCGCCGTCCTCGAGTCTGAGGACTCTGTAGGCCGTGAGGGTGAAGGCAGCTCGGTTCTTGGCCGATTTCGCCTGGTCCATGCTCCGGTAGAGTCTGAGCTCGGCGTTGATGATGTGCTCGTTCGGCGGCACCTCAGACACGTCGAACCAGAGCCTCTTGCCGCGCTCGTGCCTGACGCTCGGCACGTGGTGATTGTGCGCCGCGAATGTCATGATGACGTCACTCTGGTCGATGGCGCGAAGGTCCTGACCACTGAGATCGAACTCGGTGTCGTGCTCGAGGGAATGCTCGTTCGCCAGGGCGTTCTTGTAGATGTCCAGGAGAAACTTGGGCGCCGATCGCTTGACCTGAGGACCGGGCGAGTTGGCCTTGTGCTTGGGTGGACGGTCCGGTAGTCCGAGGAGGTTGAGAATCTCGTGCTCGACCTCGCGCTTCTCGCGCTGGGTGATCACTCGATGGACCACCGTTTGGTCGTAGCCGTTGTCTACGTAGAGGCCACTCATGCGCTCGGCCCAGGTCGATCCGAAAACGATCAGCGTCAGGAATATCGGTAGCAGCAACCGGTTGCGCGACATCTTGGTAGAGCTTGTGTTTGCGCAAAGTAAATACACGGAGAGAGAGAGACAAATCGGTAACTCAGCGTAACGATTTCTGCTCACGAGAGACTGGCACTAATACTGTAGGTCTGCAGCATCGGAGACGCAGTAGTACACAAACGCGCACACACGGCTCTTCGATGCAACAAACAGAAAAGCGAAAGCGTCGAGATTTTTCGGTGCAATGAATTTTGTATATATATAATACTGGCCCGCCGCGCCTGGAGGCTGCGTGAGCTGGACTGGCGCGTGGGTCGCTTTCGTCGATCACCTCGAGAAGCTGACTCTCTCTCTCTCTCCTTCTCTTTTGCGTCTTTATACCTCTCTCGTTCTCTCTGCATTCCGCAGGTCCGGAGGCGCCTCCTCTCGGTTCTCCCACTTTGAGAATTACACACGGCCGCTCGCCGAGACGTTTAGCTATCTATAGGTATACAGTATATATACACAACATGTTTAAGGACGGAGTACACTATTGGCGCGAGAGAGACAGCTTTGTCGACGTGTTATTTATTGCTAATCGCGAAATGTGCTAATGGAAAAATTAAAGATTCGTTGGGTACGACTTTTTCGAGATCTGTTTTAGCTTTTGTGAAATCGAATGAACGAGATAAATGTGGCGTGTCTTTTCTCAGCGGCGCGTCGTGAAAATAATAATAAAGACGGAGGAAGTCCGCAATTTAAGAATTGCAGCGGCGCTACAGATGTCTGATGCCGGGAACAGTTAAGAGGACTCATAGACCTGAAACGTCCCATTAGTGGGCGCAGGTCAGTTTTACATCTCTATCTCTCGCCGTTGTCGTTCCTGCCTTTCTCTCGTTCTTCTTTGTCTCTCTGATCCTCTCCCGCCTCCCAGGTAGATATTGTACCCTGAATGTGAGCTTCGAGACTTCTGTATTCATTTAAATTTTAACGCTATTCAATGTTAAAAAAAGTGACATAAGTTATATCGCTGTAATTAATTATTCAATCGAGCGTTAGCTACCGTGAAATTTATGCACCAGCTATGCATCACAAAAATGTGAAATCCTAATATTTTCAAATTTCATAAGCTAATTTTGCTAGAGTATACAGCTAGTCAACAATAATAAAGTTTCACCGAATCAATCGAGATCGAAACACGAGGTTCGCAGAAGCTCACTATTAGCAAAATTTACTACGAATCGAGGAGTTATTGAAATTTTCCGCTGTTTCAGGAATGCGTCGCGTCTAATATACTCGCGCTCCGGCCTTTAAATATTTACGCATACACGCGTTCAATGAATTTACAATTGTTATCCCCGCTCTAATTCATCGGAAATTATACAAGTATACCGATTTCCAGAAAGACGACCAGTGTCGGCTTTATTTAAACCATCGACGCTATCGAGCGCTTCGTAGTCGAGCCAGAACCGGGAGTTCGGTAAGTTCATTGTTATGCTTGCTCGATTCATGTTTGTGCTCGCTGTGATTTTGTGAAGTGAAATAAAATTGAATTTTATTCGATCGTTTGAGTAGTACAAAATTTATTCAAATATATTGAAATTTAGTTTAATAGTATACAATTTAATAGTTTCACAATATTTAGTGCTTCTTAAATATTCACGTCTCTGATAAATTTGTGATCTGTAAGTTCATTTGTGCTTGGTTTGAAAAACTGATCATTTTCATTTGTTTGTGCAGTTGAATCGTCAGCCCAGCCGAGTTTGATGGCTTACGACGACGTTTGGTAGCGGAGTGTATGGTAAGTATATTTTTCCAATCTAGCTCATCCCAAGTGATGAAAATATTCCATAATACATAGAAAAATATCATTCTTTTTCCAGTGACCATCAACATGCACGTGGTAGTGTCCGGTATCAAATCTAGTTGGGGTTTATCAGACTCGGCCGAGCTGACGTTCAGGTAAGAATAAAGCAAATAGTAACTTCGAGAATAATCAATGCTTTTACTAGTGGTTGTTTACCTAATTCGTAATATATTTTTATAGAGAACACGAACTTGGCTCGGCCTACCGACACACTGAATTTTTCCCTGACGCTTGCTGGCCAACAATTCAATCGTTTGAAGGTATAATATATATAGCTTTATTTTTATAAATACTATATATGAGAACTTCTAAATTACTGAACGCAACGTTTCGATTTTTTGTTTTTGCAGGTCGCCAAGTTGCGTAAGACTCTCGTCCCACTCTCGCCGGCTGGGCCGGTGTACGAGTTCTTTTTAGGACGCGCGTGCTTGCGCTAGACTCAAGATTTAGGATGTAAGCTTAAAATTATACATATTTTATTGAATTTACGAAAATCGCTGCACTTATTCCGTCGCTAGATTATATTGTTAGGATTGAAGAGAAATGAAGTCTCGACGCATCGTTATCGACTTATTACAACTTCTGTGAAATCGGCAAACAAATGAAAATAGTCGATACTAATTGTTTACGGTAGAATTGTTCTCGCTAATTTAACTGATCAGTTGACTAATTTATGCGCAAAATTATTCATCGAGAAAATTTATCAGTAAACAAATCTAGTGATCGAGAATTTATCGAGCATTTGTAAGTTTCATGGAAAGGAGTTGTGGTAGTATGAAGACTTTGTTATGACGAGTCACAAGTATTATTGTAATATGATGACAATTTAATTGATATAAAATCGCATTTATTCGCAAAACTGTATTTTAATGGATAGTCATGCATGTTGTAAATTATCTTGTAAGAATATATTTTTTTAATCAATGTTAGCTTGTTTACATTAGTATCCCATTCCATCCTATATTATCCCCATGTAATTTTTTTTCTATATTTATTTTTAAATTCAATAATTATTTAAATACACGAATAATGTCAAGAAAGCAATAATTAATTAATTTTTGTAAATCGAGTAATTATTTTCACTTTATTTTCAAATAAAAAATAAATGTGTATAGTGATTGTTTAAATAATTCGCTAATATTTTAATGGATAACAAAAAGTTATATCCTACAAAGTTTTTATTTTTTGATTCATTCGTTGATCAACACTTGGAGTTGTCAAACAAATTTTAATAACTGTCAGATTATATTCTTTGAAATTATGAAAGGACATTATTAACCATAAGTAAATTTGGATAGGAAAACAAACTAAGGATAAGACACATTTATATAATTGATTTGTCTTTATTTAATTATATTTCTTAACGTTTTATAAAATGTACAAAAGCACGTGTAAGTGAAAAATTAACACCGCAGACTATAATATACGCTTTTATTTTTTTGATATACAATTTATTCTTTCATCTTTTTTATACAGTTATAAGCTCCTCAAGTTCGTTAACCTGCGAGTTACCTACACTATATGTACGTGTTCAAGTACATAGTCAAAATATACAAGCGTCTTTTTTATTTTTTCTTAATTTTCAAATGCACGAATCGCCGATCATACTTTTACGATATGAAATAATAATGTATGTACTTAGTCTACACTATACTAAAGATGCAAATGTAAAATTAACAATCACGTAGTAGTGGTGGACGATGTGTATATGAATTTTAATCAACGGCTCGTGCATTTCTTTTCGTGTTTTCTACTTCTTATATATATATTTAGTACATCTACAACGTCTCATCGTTCTTTAATTGTAAATGAAATCAAACATCCGCAACTTAAACAATTAGTTAATTCTCTATTTAGCGCACATGTATATAAATATCAAAATATGTACGCAGGTCAGACTTAATTTTATTTTCTCCTAAATAATATTCGAAGACAAACGGAGAAATATAAGAAGAACTGCTAAGTCGTCAAATGCGTTTCGCGCGATATTTCATAAGCTAACATACAAAATAATAGTCTTAATTAAATAACTTAAATGATCATGCGATTGTTCAAACGATTTTATCGTCGACTTTCACAGACTTATATCTTCTATAAAATATGTCATTTCTTGGAAATCTTATTTTACGAATATTAACAACAATTGCAATCTTATCAAAATATCTAAGTAAAAGAACATCGTAGCGAAATAATATTTGTAAATGTTATGATACTTTTTGAAAATTGATACTTTTATATATGTCTAACTTCGAATTCGATATTTTTCAGTACTACGAGATCTATTTTATAATGAATTTTAAAAAAAAGTTTACATACTAAACCTAAATATACACACATTCTTCTCATAGTACTAAAAAAACTGGCATTCGGAAATATAAAATAATTCAATATACAAATTTCTTACACGATTCTAAGTGCACGAGATGGCTTCCCTTGTAAAGTTCGATTTATGCGTGCATAAGACACTATCAAAGGCACGATTAATCTTCCGTCAACAAACGCTTAAATTTTTTAATTTATTGTATTTCTAATCAGGAAAGAAAATTGCACTAAAACTCTTGTCGTGACGTCACTTCTTACGTTTTAGAGAATTTTTTTATGATATAGAAAATATCTCTTATTGGAGTTAACAGCAGACTACAATACATTATAATTATTTTGATAAACTTGAACTTTATAAAATATAATAACATATTGTATCGCCGTTTTGCACAGAACAATCAGAAGTGTAGCTTCTCTTTGTAGGCCAACTATTACAAGGGAAAATCGCATCCTGGCTAGCGCTCCGTAAAAAATATGGACGCGCCTACGAAAATTGGACGGACGTACCTGTGATTGGGGATTTAAGACTAAAGAGTAAGAAGGAAGGCAGATATAAAGTTAATATAGTTAAAGCACAAAAGGTAGAAGAAGACAATGCGAGTGTCCCCAAAAACTTCGCAAATCTTATTTATATTTATCGACTTATCCGTTAAATTGTTAGTGAAAAAGTTAGACATCTATGATACATATCAGGCGTCGCTCGCTTTCATATCACATCGAGCGACTCTTCGAGAATAATAATTGAAAGTCCTGGCAGTGATCATCTATGATTTCCTATACGTATAGTATACTTCGTAGTAAAAAAAAGGTTTCATATATAATAACGCATGATATATCTTTTGTTTCAATTCTATTATTTTACTTTAAAAAGTTGTAAGTATAAAATAAGATTACCAAATTATATATGTATAAATTCTATACGAACATTGTCATTCATTGGACTATATATGTATATACGATATGAACTAAATAATTACAAATGTAAGCAACGACGAAATTGCTATATCGATGACGTTGATGAAAAGATATAACGAATAGACGCATTGTATAAACTAACTTACATAATAAATAGATCAGGGCCCGAGAAGAGAGCCCGTGAACACCGCTGTCGTCGCATGCAAGTGAACATTGCCAACAAATGTTCCAATAATCGACAAATAAGAAAATATATAATTAAACGATGTCTCGAACCACGGTGTATAAAATAAAAAAAGGCGGCTATAGAGGGGCTCGCGGCATCGCCATGAATAACTCTTTGTACAATTCGTCGTCAAAAAAGAAGGTGTCATATGCAGCTATTTACAACGAGCTCTACTCTCGGGATATCTCGATTTTCCAAATAAATTTTTTGGAAACTGTAGAGTGCCTTTAAGAGATCATAACAACGTACGCTTCGGAATGAAAATTCGTCTGCAATACTCCTTAGATCGCAGCCAGATGAACCACGATCCAGCTGCAATCTTGAAGAGGTCTGCACCGTAATTCCTCGGTCGTCCGTCAGCGAACAAAAAAAAAAATTAATTACAGAATACGCAAAGCTACCATGCAAGTTTTCTAATTATGTAAATCACATCGCAGTCTCGAGCGGCTGGCTCTTGCTCCTGCCGGCGGTCGAGAGCTGGGTGAGCTCGGTGGGCTCGTTCGGGGCGAACGCGTCAAAGTTCGTCTCGAGGATGGCCTCGCTCTTGGATCGGAGCGGTCGGTCTTCGTCGAGATTCGTCTCAAGTAGGGCCTCGCTTCTTGGCCTATCCTCGTAGTAGTAATTGTGGTGATTGTTATGATGGTGGGGATGGGGTAGTGTCGCAGCACTGTGATGGCTGCTAAAGTATTCAGGAACCGGCTCAGAGCCCGGAGTAACCGGGCTGTTGTCGTAGTGACTGCCGGCGCCGTTCATACCGTTGTGCACGGCCACGTTATCGTAGTCGATCGAAGAGTTGGTGGTGCGCAAGTCTCGCTTGAGCTCGCTGATCGAGTCGGATGTGCCTAGACTCGAGTTCAGGGGGAGCGTGGAGACGTTGTGCAGGTAGCCCGAGGAGACATCCACGTGTTCGCTGCTTGGTGTTGCTATATCCTGTGTTAATTCAAAATTCTCATGAATTTTCATTTTTTTTTATGATAAGTCAAAAGTTTTAATAAAACGTTTTGATACAACATACCTCAGGAGCAGCGACACTGTTAGCCTCGGACTGCCATGCGCTGTTATTTCTGGAGGTGAAGGTGGAGTGATTTCGGAAGCCCTCGTTGCGATATGTTAAATCATACGCGGGATTGTCACCGGCAAATTTTTGCCCGGTGACGCCGCTACTTGTGCCCGGCGAGTAGCGTGGATTGTGTGCCTCGTAGACGTCGTAGCATTGATTGTCCTCCAATGACGAATTCAGCTGGGATTTGTCCATAGAGTCCAAGCTGCCGCCATTCGACATCTTCTTGTAGTCCAGGGAACGTGAATTCAGTGTGTCGGTAGACTGCTTTGTCTGAAAATCGAGAATTTATTGTTTAGTTTAAAATATAATTTACTTATTTACACAATAATGGACTTTGCTCTTGTCAACTAGAAGAGGTATTATGGGTATAGTAGTTTTAGAAAATGAAATTGTATCATCAGCATATCATAAGCATATCAATATGTCGCTAAACAAATATTCAAATGCTCTTATTTTATTATTATAATTAAAATCGACAAACACAAAAGCCATTCCTAAATTTGCGGAACACAGGCAAAAACGGGCAATCGTACAAACTGAAAGCAAAATGACAGACATGGATGACGAAAACGATGGACGAAATAATAAGAAAGCGCACATGAAGTACGTTAAATTGTCGATTTGTGCTCTAACCTGCATTGGTGGTACCAGAACCACTCTTTTTTCCTTCTTTGGCTGCTTTCGTGATTAATAGGCAGATAAGTGATGGACAGAGAAGAAAGTTTTTGAACAATGGGCTTTTTCATTATTAAAGAGCTTATACGTAAACTTTTTGCGTCGATGCAAAATATAAAAATTTAACTATACTATTGTTGAAATATTACTAGAGAATACTGTTAAATTTTGTTTCAGTCTTTGTTGAAGCCACTGTTTTTTATTAGTGCATTGTAAGCAATGAATAAAATAAAATAATAATATAAACAAAATTTAATAAAATGAATGAGTCTTGTAGATATACCAAGACTTCAAAAAAAATTTGCGAGTGGTAAATTTGACAGCGCTGGCTAAGCCGCAGCAAAAAGCAAAAATATAAAGCGGTAAAACTTTATTTAACAGGATTCTCAAGACTTTTATAATTAAAATTGTGCTGAGAGAAAAACGTCATAAATTCGTAACTTTTTGGTATAAAAAATAAATGCAACTTACCGCTATTGGTTTTCTTCTTTGGTACGCCAGCTCCGAAAAGCCGGATGTGGAACCTACTGAACGTAGTGAATGAAGTGACTGTCGGATTGAATTCCTCCTCTCGAGTCTTTCAACTTGCCGCTTTTTGGATTTTGAGACCCAAAGAGCAATGGCAGCTGCCAATAAGAGCAACGCAACTGCTATTGCACTCAGTACCCCGACCGCGACAATGTCCTTCCTCCAGGACAACGGATCGATGTAAATTCTTGGATCTTTTGAAAATCAGTCATATTCATTAATTATCGATCTTCTGCACGTAGCGATTGTGCTATTTTGTGATTACTTACCGATTTCGCAAATAAATGGATTTGGCTGACCACAGTGATCTATTTCAGTCGTCTGATACGTAAACATTGTACATTGGTCAACTTTCTCAATCTGCTGAATCCAGACGCGTTCGGAGTAATCGAAACGTTCTTGTTGCTTTCTTAAAAATTTCCATAGCTCAATGTAGTCACCCATAATAAATGGCATTGAAGCATTCGCAGACTGTAATCGCAAAAAAATCCCAACATTAATTTATCAGTTCAGTTAATCGTCCAGTGTTAAAATCGTCTAATAAAGTAAATCTCACTCTGCAGAAATCACGTGCAGCGAAGAAATCCATCGGCGCGCCTATGTAGATGTAACAAGTATCACCGACCAGATCCCAAGCCGGCGGACACTTGCCAGTCAGTACTGACTGATTGTTCATGTGGTAAGGTTGGAATTCAACCTGCAGAAGTTCTGGCGAGTCTCCACGATCGCGAATGCGACCTGCCACCGCGAGTGTCTCGTTGTAGCCCCAGTAGTTGTGACGGGCGTCGACACTCGATCTCCACATTTCCAGTTGACTACAAGAACAAAATAATTTATTAGGTTTTTCGCGTCGGTGAGAAGGTGTATGCTTGGACGATCGAAAAATCAAAGCTTGCGAGCAAAGCGCATTTTAGAACACATAAAGCGAGACATAACGGTCAGTTATTGACATTCTGAAATTTCGTAAATAGATTCAGAATTGTATTATTTTGTGCTTATTGTATATTCGTGGTTTTTAACAAATAATAGTTATTGACAGTAGGTTTTTCTTAAATGACTACTCGTTGACATTGAATATACTGTGTATGTATTTTGATTGTGCTAAAATTGGTTTTTAAGTAAACAAGATAAAAGTATTAAAAGTTTGCGACAAACTAAATTTAATTGATAAAATTATTATTAATTTGTGTGCAATCATCGAAATTTGTGATTTATTAATTTATAACGTAATAATTGATAACCAAACTCCTGCGTGGTTATTTGTAAACATGGAGCAACTACTCTATATAAGATTTAAAAATTTCACTTTGCTGAAGACTGTTCGCTGTGGCAAAGCAATGCACAAAAAACACAAAAAGCACGACGGTAATAGTCGTGTACTTACTTAGTGTACCATTCGGCATCGACCACGCTGATATTTTTTAATAACGTGCATGCGATTTCGCAATATGAAAGGAAGAAAAATAATTTGATAAATTAAGAGACAGACTATAGAGGAAAGACTTAAAAATAATGCGGGAGATGCTATAGAATACGCAGCTGTCGAATCTATGGAGCAGCAATCTATAAGTAATGTACTCTATTATATCTATTATCTAAGTAAAATACCAAGAGATGCATGATCTATTAATCACAAGTCATACGCAGTTAGAGATTATACTCACAGTGATCTGTTGATGGTTAACATCTCGTAATCGTTGTCAGGATTGAAGAAAATATTATCTACGTACTGCTGACCCGGAGTACCCGCAACAATCGTACTCCTTCCTTCGCGATCTACCGCGTAATTTCTGTAGGGAAAGAATATCGTTATATATCGCGCACAGAACATCCCACTAAATAATTTTATATATACTTACTTGTAAAAACCATTATGCGATGTACTCTGGTAAATTGGTAGTCGAACCCTCTCGAAACCAGAAATTTCCAAAAGGTGTTTTCCCAAGTTCCCGTGAAGGTAGTTCAGCGTCATATTACTCACAACCTGCTTTAAAATGATGTTGTTTTCAAAGCTAGCGTTGTTCTTGGAGAAATAGTTCCTGAATATCGTGACCTCCTGATACGGACTACTTTGACGACCTTCCACGTATAACGCTGGCTTGTTGTAATTTTCGTTGAACAGGTTGTTGTGAATCCAACCTTTAAGCGAAGTTGCGGAACCCCGTGAATCTGCTCTAATTCTTAGGCCTCCTTGATTTCTCATTACTAAATTATTCTGGAAAATAGAATAAAACGTTAGTTTTGAAAAATAATTGTAAAAAGTAAGCACGGATTCTCAATAACGATATCTTACTCTGAAGTAAACGGATTGAGTATTTTGAATATCCAAAGAAACAGCAGCACCACAAGTACTAAAGTTTCCATATAACTTTTCACAGTTGCCCACGAACTGATTCCTCTCAAGCGTGATAACTGCATTGACTTCACCGGCGCTTGAATACTTTACAGCACCTTCTTGACACTTTGAAATTACTGAGTATGATATGTTGTGCTGCACATCTCGATCTACAAGTACACGATATTATAAATAAAATTAATTACGTTTCTCAATAAATACTTTATAATCTTAGGATTTTAAAAATCACTCACTAAATCCTATTGCAGAAATAGGTAAGGTGACGACTTCAGCAATAAAACCATGTACGTTGCTGGCACCTGTTGCAAAAAGTTTGACGCTCAAGCTTGGCCCCTGCGTCCGGAAAAGTTTCTTCTCTAAAGGACTGTTAGCGTACAGTTCATCGATTTTCTTCACGGTTACGTTATAAATGTCGCCGTCATAGAGCGTTAAACTGTCCGGTCTGCCTGGTTTCCCAGTGGAATTAAACAGATTGAATTGTAAAAGCCTGGAAAAATAATTTTAAACGTTACAGTTATAGTATAATTACAAAGTCAAAATTCATTTTTAATTTTTAAGTTACCTGAATCCAAAAGGCTTAGCACGGTGGCTGCTGCGGAAAATTTTGACGCAGTTGACAGGATTGTTATCGTACTTGTAGTAAATGAGCACGCGCTCTTCTATGGTAACCTCTTTGGTTGTATCACAGATATCGACTATGCTGAACAAGTGGTAGGGTATGTTGAGATCCTTGAGAGGAGAGAAGGAACTTTCTTCTGCCTCGCGACCTTCGCCCGTAAGTGACAAGACGTTGATTCCGTTACCGAACACGTCTTTCACTTGATTGAAAAGCAGCTCGATCTGAAAAAAAGTCAATCAAATTATTGCAAAATAATAGTCTAATAATATAAGTAAGATAAAAGACAAAAGAAAATCAAATTACCGTATGCGTTGGTGAAATAATATTGATCCCATGATAAGCGCTTTGATTTACGTTGACCCTCGTAACCGACGGTGATTTCATAATGCTCTGTACAGCAGGTGATCTCTCGTTGTGCAATATACCTGCTCCCGTGATGTTGACGAATTTTAAAACTGATTCAACCCTACGAAGTGTCTCGTGAGTGATGACATCGTGAATTCGGTATTCGTAAAGGTAATGCTCGAACTCGCTGTTAGCGATGCGGATACCACCCCAGTAGTTGAGCGCTGAATCGAGGTTGCGCTGTCCACAATGAAGGAACACGAATTGTCCATCCCAAGGACATTCATAGCGGTGACCGAAGAGCTGACCGTTAAGTCTGATCTGACAATCTTCTAAGCTCTCCTCGTTGCCGGTACACTAGAGATGAAGAGTAATAAATTATTAGATGTTTTTAATATTTTTTTTTTACAACGTGGTAGCTTTAACTTACTTGTAAAGGTTCTGGCCAAGACCAGATTCTGGATAATGAACCTGGGTGTAGTTCGTATCGTCTGTCTTTCGAGACGTAAACGTTTAGTGGTTCAAAGCCTAGCTGACGGCAGGCTACTTGCGCATTGCGTTCGGTGAATCGAGTATCACAAATTGGTATCCATTGCAGCGTAGTGCGGTTAAAGTATTCCACAAATCCTAAAATAGCACACGAATAACAATTAAAAATCGTTGATACAAAAAGTGACTGTAATTAAATTGAAATTAAAGATGTTACCTTCATTCGTGGAGCTGGTGCAATTCTCCTCCTTGCAAAGCCTAATAGTCTCAACATCAACATTTCTTTTTTTGGTCATCGGCACCTCATTGCCATCGTTGACAGGCCTCATGATAATCTCATGTCCAGGAGCTCCGACAGCTTTCAATGTGCCAAGCACTAAAATACCGACGTTCGGTGCAAATTCCATTACGACATCAGGATAGATGTGAAGTGTGGCATCGGGCATTACAGTAATGTCTGAGCGTATAACGTAAGGTTCGGCCCTCGGATAAAGGGATAGATTGTCGACTATGCGTCCTCCGAGATTATTTAAGTCCACTTGGGTGATTGGCTCGAAAGAGGCTGATATCGATGAATCGAATGAGTCGGTAGTTAAGTAGGGACGGAAGTCCGCGACCGCGTGATCGTTCCAGTCATCGAAGTCGAAGATTCGTTGCCTGTAATTAGAAATCGATTTGAAATTATTGAAAATTTCTCGAATGCATTTTTTTACAATAAACGAAAATTAACGATAAACTGACCTGATCTGAAGATCCTGAGCAGTACCCCACCAGTTCTCCGTGACATCCACCTTGTTGTTGATCTTCGCAGTTTTGATTCCAGCAAGCAGCTCGTAATCCAGAGAATTCTCGCCAAATAGATTTCTGTTTACGCGCACCTTCTGAATACCGTGAAAACCCACAACATAGGTCGGTGAGTCAAACATCTGGTGAAAACCT
Source organism: Cecidostiba fungosa (assembly GCA_900474305.1). Lineage (NCBI taxonomy): Eukaryota > Metazoa > Arthropoda > Insecta > Hymenoptera > Pteromalidae > Cecidostiba > Cecidostiba fungosa. The sequence continues at coordinate 855,250 of UCOJ01000201.1, read as the reverse complement.
CGACTGGCTACAACTCCCTTGTTGTTCCCCTTGATCTCGTTAAACATGAACCTTGCGTCAATATCTCCCATGATTTCGGACTGACTGTCCGCCCTGAATTCCACCATGAAGGTTCCGGAGTTCCTCTCAATTTTGTTCGCTTCGATCTTCATGCGCTTTTCCATACCTCGTACCGATATTAGACCGGTCTTGCATCGGTTGCCGTCGAATCGATTACGCGACATGTTAAAGGTAGCAAAGTGGCCGTCTACGACGAAGCCAAACTGCTCATTTGCCTGCCAGGTATTATTGTCCATGTAAATGGAGTGAGTAAAGTTCTCATTGTACTGCCAAACGTAGGGAAGGGCGACTTCGAACCCGCCCGCTTGGTTACGCTCGATCGTACTGTCCTTGATGACCCAGTGGAAGAGGTTGTTGGACTGGCGCATGTCACGGCTATACTGGATTATTCCACGGCCGTTATCGGTTATCAAACTGAAAATTCAATCATAAAATCAATTTCGAGTACTTAACTAAATACCATTCAATGAATGCACTTCTTTTAGTAACTTACGTATTGTTTATATGGATGGATATCTCAGAAATGTTTGAATTAAACACATTCCAATGAGGAGAATTAACGAAGATAGCTTCCTCATAATTATGAGAAATTTCGCAATTGATCAGTTGAATAGACTCGTTGGCCTTGCGAAGGTAGTGGTCGCCGCACTCGTCAAGATATCTGTTGTAGTACGAGGCGAGTACACCCTGTTTGTTGCCACGAATTTCAGATTTAAATACCCTGAGGGTTGGAATTGGACCGCGCACAATTCGATTTTTAATATCCTGCAAAGAAAAAACGAATGATTAAGAATAATTTTCAAAAAATTCGTTTATCAATCGGTAAAATAAAAACTTACTTGAAGTGGGGCAGGAAGTGCAGTGAGCACAATAACGGTACCGCCCAAAGCGTTGTCACCGCTGTGGTACTCGAACACAACTATATAGGAGCTGGAGGTAACCGGAAATACCGTGAGATCTCTCTTTACATGCCATATGTTTCCTCGATGCTTTATGTTTTGCGAGTCGTGTAAAATTATCTGTTCGGTACTTCTGTTTTGTATCGGATTTAGCAGTTGAATGCCGACTACGTATCCTGGCGTACACTAAAATTAACATTCGAAAAACGTTATTCACGCACTAGATAACAATCAATGAATTGAAAAGAATAAAAAAAAAGATTGAATACTCACTCTAATATTATGGTATCGGTCGATGGCTTCACCAGAGACCTTGGAGGTGACGAGATACTTCGTCTCGCCCATGTTCAACTCAATATCGGAGCTGTGTTCTGGAACCAGCACCGGATCGTAGGTAGAATCGAGCGACGTGTCTGGCGAACTGATGAACCATCCTGCAAGCTCTCTCTGCTGCACTGCAGAGAATGCGGGATTGTGCCGGATACCGGCGATCTTGTTGTCCTTGAGTCGTGAGTTGGTAATGCGGAGTCCAAGTTGTTTGAAGCTCATACCGCTGCCCCTGTTGTTGGAGAAGTCGCTGTTGCGGACGGTGTTGACAGCATCCGCTGAGTAGATGTCGGAGTAGAGCACGCCCAGACCGTCCTGAAGATTGTTGACTACTTTCACGCCTTCTAGCGAATGACGGGCAAAGTCCATCTGCAGAGCTGGCTTGAATGAATTGGTAGTGTAATCCAACAAGCCGGCCTTCTCGATAGTGATGTACTGCAGATCACTCCTGAGCGCGAGCGGTCCCAGTCTCAATCCAGCCCAGGCAGCCTCGGTACACCGGACGCCGACATCGTTCTCGTGGGTGCACGAGTTCTCGAATTCATTCATGGTTTCGGCCTTACAACGCGAAACGTCGATGTCGTCCTCGGTGCACTGCACGTTGCTGAGGATGATATCCTCGTTGGTGCCTGCACTCGGAATTTGGTTGCGTTCCATAAACCAGTTGTCCGGATCGAGGGTCAGCCCCAGCTGATGGCAGACCAGGGCCGCGTCGCGCATCGTCCAGCCGTAGTTGCAGACCGTGCCCCATTTCTCCCCAACTCGCACCTGTAGTCTACCTTCGTGACTGGTCTTACCACCGAGCAGCCTAACCGGTACCTTGCTAACTTCGGGTACCACAGGCATCTCCATCATAGGCTCGGCGTTATCGCCCATCATCATCTCCTCCATTACCGTCTCGTTGTCCGCGCTCACGACGATCTCCTCCTTCAGGGTCATCAGCATGTTACTGGGCTTCGTTCCATGCGCGTCCAGTTTCCCCGCGACCATGATACCGACCGCGGGTGGGAAGCGCAGGGTGACTCCAGGCTGTAGGATCAACTTGCCGCCGGGCCGGACGTTTATGTCGCGCTTGACGATGTACTCGCCCGCCTGCAGGGTCTCCTGGCCGTCGACCTCGCCACCGACGATGTTTGTGCCGGGTGCCAGGAAGCGCGGCACAAAGGTCGGGTTCGGGTTTATCGTGTTCGTCGCTGGATTACTGCTGTGTAGTAGGTACGGCATGTACTCGATCTTCGCCAAATTGTACCTGTCCTTTCTGAAATTCGAACAAAAATAATCGCTATAAGCACTTGGGTGGATTTTTTAAAATAGACAGTATTTTTTTCTTTGTTCGTTGTCTTACCTGTGAAAGAGTCTCTCGAATATTTCCGGCTGCTCTCCAGAGCCCAGCCAATTGTACGTGCAATTAATTATCTTGCTCTGATCTTCCAGATGTGAGCCGATCTCATAATTCGATTCAGGATTATGCAGAATATTTCTGAAAATGTGGACGTTGCTCGACGAGACGACGACCACCGCGGACACCCTCGATCTCGGAATCAAACTGGATCCCTGAATGTCCCCGTTATCGAACGGCTCTCTAACGCGGTTATCCCTCAAGAAGTTCCTCGTAAACAGAAGACGCTGAACGTCGCTGTAAGGGGACAGTCCTAAACTAGCCACAAAGAACCCTTTGTTGTCGTAGAACTCGTTGTGCTGAATCAACAAATCAGCTGGGAGAACGTTGAACTCTTCCAGTAAGGGATTGCGCACGAGTATACCGCCATAGGTGTGCTCGCGGAAGTGGTTGTACTCGATGACTCCGTCCATGTTCAGAGCCGGGCTAAGTTTTATGCCCAGTTTAGCGTTTTGCACGAACATGTTGTGACCGATCTGGAGCTTAAGTTTGTTCTGATTGTAGCGCCAGCTCGATTCTATCTGAACCGCTGTTTCGCTGCTGCTGTTGAACCAATTTCCGGTTACGTTTACGTACGAATTTCCCGTTGAATTTCCGACCTGTGAAGCAACCATCAACTTATAAATACCAATGCACTGTATCGTGATTGTTTCTTTCAAAGAAAGCTCTACTCACCAGAATACCGATATCCCGATTTCGGAAGATCTCGGAATACTCAACGACTGTCGTTTGATTGAATGGCAGGTACTCTGTAGACGAGCTATCATTGAGCCAAACGGCGAAACCATAGCCACGGTTCGAAGAGATGCTGCTTCGGGAGACGTTACGACTACCACCGGTGACGGTAATATTGATGCCGTCGCCTCGGTTGAAGGCGATTCGACTGCCGGTAACGTTCACTTCGGGAACTCCGCCTAGCACGTGGACACCGGCCACATGGCGATTGTTCGACACGGCCGTGTTGTCGATGTGCAGGGCGGAACGCAGCTTTTCCGCGGCAATGCCTCTGCCGCTGTTGTCGGCTATCGTACTGCTGGTCACGTTTAAATCGTATGTTTTTTCTGCGAATAAAAATTTGCAAGATTTTTAAAAATTCTCCTCGTCGTAAAACCAATTTCAAAATTACAAACAGCAAATCAACTCACTGTATCCTGACGTTAAACGCAGGAAAGCAACCATGGAAGTGCGTGGTTCCGCAAAGAATTTAATGTACAAATTCTGCCTGCTGGTGGTGACACTCTGTGGCAGTGTTCCGTTTCTGACTTTGACGCGAGCCAATAACTTTTCTCCGGTACTTATTCCATCGTACACTTCAATAACAGCACTATCATTTCGGTCAGTCTTCATTTGTAAAAAGTGCACCGTCAGAACGTGGCCCGGTCTCGTGAAAATGTGCTGTAAATTGAAATTCATGAAGTTCAATCGTGGCCCATTAAAAGTTCACACGCAAGGCAGCAGCGTTTTAAAAATTAATTGAAATTGATGCGAATGACTCACCTGAGGGCAACGTTTCTGATTCGGCGCGTACTTGCTTTGTCCTATAGATATCGTCACGGGGAAGGTTTGACTAGCCGTCGTGGGGAAGGTGCAGAGATCGTAAACGTCCGCCCGGTCGGGTTTGTCGTCCGGCCGCTCGTCGTGGTGCACGTATTTAATACCATCCGCATCATTGTCCACGATTACACAATTGTGTATGTGGGCCAACCCAGTGGAGCTGTTCATGTAGATTCCATATCCTGAAATTAAATTTTCGATCAAACACTCGCTCAAGTGTCTGATTAAAAGCGGTGAATAGCGAAGCCTACATACCTTTGTTGCTTTGAACAGTGCAGTTGTTGATTACAATGGGTGCATCGGGAATAGTGACGTTGATGCCGGTGAACGACGAGCCAATAATCGAGATCGATTCCATTCGTGGCGGTACACCCTCGACGTGTAGCGCCGACGTCACATTGAACTCGCGCCCAGTTCCCGCATGCCTGTGAATTTTAAAAGAAAAATCGTTATAGTAAATGCGACAGAAAAATTCTTATCCTCACTGCGTATCTTACTTACCGGATTTCGACGAACTTGAGGATAGACTTGGACCGGCGCACGTACAGCGTGTTTTCCTGTATCAGCGGCCTGTCGTATAGAGCTTGCTCGAAGCGCAAGCCTCGCCAGTGCTTGATCGCAGCCGTCGCTCCGTCGTGGAACGGCGAGCACGAGATACCTAAATCCGGGTGGTAATCTGCGAATCGAAACGGTTCGATTAAACGATATGTTACTAAAGTTAAATTAGAGTAAAAAAAAAATCTTGTATTGCGAGAGACTTACCGCACACTCCGGCACCGAGCATCCTCTGGGACCATTTGCCGCAATTCTGTAGGGACGACTCGGTGCCACGACATTGTGGCTGCTCGTAGAGCAGTCGAGGCCGCGCAGGCCATTGCCGGTCCATCCAGCTCCACCAACGGCCCCCTTGGTAGCCCAGCTCTCGGCATGCCGTCTCTAAATCGGCCCTCGTCCAGCTGGCAATAAAAAAATTATCGTTAAATATCAGTATAAATATAAATATTCCTTAAACAAAACAAATCGACCACACACGCGCGACACCGAGAGTCTATAAATAGCGATCATCATCGTCGCGCATCAATGAACGTACACCGATTAATCGTATAAGCGCACACAGACGGAGAGAAATGAACGCGCGTATATACGCTCGAGCGTATAATCGTCCTTGAGATAAAAAAGATAATGTACTCACTTTCTCGAGTTACTGCAGACCGATCTCCATTCTCCCTTGTGTAAGATCTGCAGTCTGCCCTCGAGCGGACTCGGCCCATCGACGAGTCGTACCGATCGAGGCTCCGGCCGACCGGACGGACCTTCCGCACCCGTTAACACGATCGGCTGGTTCTGCTCCCCCTGAAACACACGGATAAAAAGAGATCTGAGTCGTTGTTGTTTTTTCGAATCGAAATTGAAATTATGCAATTATTTGAGCATAATACACTAGATATACGGGACAAGTAAAAGTCCACTCGAGCAAGTATAAAGAGAAAAAGGAACACAAGCTCGAGAGACCTTGACCGATCGCAAAAATCGTTAATGGAAAACGCGTTATAAGGAAGCTGACAGTCGTTTACGGCGACTGCGAAGAAAGGGAATCTTGACTTCGAAGATCTTACCTAACCCGTAACTGTGACTAGACTGACGCGAGCTCAATGACTCCGGCGGTTTATATAAACTCGACCGGCGCGCACAGAAAAACCCGCAGACACGTGCGTCTGCGGGTGTATTACATGGAAGGGGGCGATATACGACGATCGAATATTAGTCTATTCATATAACAATCGGGGTTTATTGATTTTATCATAATCGGATTTCTATCGAACTTTATTTAAAATCTAAGTAAATGATAGGGTTCCTGGTGCGAGAATTTTATAATAAAATTTATTCAAGTGTTTCTAAGAATTATAACAATGAGCAGTACACAGTTGCAGTACTGTTTTTTTTAAACGTGAATCCGGTTCTGCGTGTATTTGCAACCGGAAACGTGACAGATACAGTGACTAACATCTCCTCGTATTGCATATTAAACTTCTTGCTATACGAGTCATATTCGGTATGTTCATTCAAGAACCTGCGAGAGAGTTGTATTTATAGCTGAAATTAAATGTTTAGAAGAACCTCAATCTCTCTCATTGTCGCTTGAATGAGAAGTAACGTATAATGTGCGTTTTTTGAGGTAAAAATATATTGGTCACGGAAAAAGTGGCTGATGTTTCCTGCTTAAAAAGTCTGAATCATCGGTGAATGACTACCGCAGCAAACTTAATTGACAGCAGCAGCTTAAAACCAATGAGGCATGATGCATTTGGTGCGGTTTTTTTAAAAATAGAATTGTCCTCTTCCTTACAATATTGTACTTTTACATACTTTGCGTATAAGAGTCATAGAAGCAATTCACGCAATCCCAGTCTCTCAATCAAACGTTCCGATCAATCCCCCATCGCATATAGAATTATCGCACGAAATTCCCGTAAACCCGCAGAAAAGCCCTAATAACCCACACGACGTCAGTCAATCTCGCACACCCAACCATAAGGCTTCTCCGGGAATTATTGCTCGTTGATCCGTGACCCGAAACTCCAGGCGGCAAGAGTTGAATCACTCATTCACTCAACTCTCTCTCACTCTCTCCCTACTATATATACAGAACACACAGACACTCTCGCATGTACTTCCCAGTTTTTTAAACGAACGAATTAGACAAGGCTGAATCTTCCGCCGTCGGTTTAATTGACCAATTGCGCGCGGAATTCATCTGAGAAAGCGAGAGCCAGGCGCCTTTTCTTCCGGCGTGTCGCGAGCGCAATGTTTACCATGCTAATGAACGCCTGTGCTGTCGCGTGCGTCTTTCTCTCTCGTCTCTTGTTTTAAAGAGATGTGCAGCTGGATTTAGTGTAATCTACGAGGGTTTATGGATTCAATTGGCTTTGCATAATACGCAGGAAGCGGCTTATTAAATCTGCTACTGTGTGTTTGTTTTATTTTTTGTGGTAAATAATTCATTGGGGAATATTGATTTTAATTGTCGGAGATTCGCGCGGTGTGTGTTGGAAGAATTTATGTTCTATGAGTAGAATATTGTTGGCTAGCGTATGTAGTAGACGTAAATATGGGACGTTATTATTAGGAAAATTAATAGCTTGGAATTTCAGGAATTTCTAGATTTGTGTTATTGTATTACAAACAACAAATATGAGAGAACATATTCTCGAGGCGTATCGTGAACGGAATTTACACGAGAAATCTAGAATATAATTATAAATTCAGATTGAATTTAGTATTGTATATTACAATTTTTAAGACCGAAAGGAATAACCGATAATTAAATTTCCCGAAAATTCCTCTGTATACCAGAGACATTAGAAATAAAAGAGTCATCACACGAATAAAAGCGATTAAGGCTAATCATCAGACCTCGACTCCGTCAGATCTTCTCTCCACAAGCCGTGTGTGACTAACGAAATAAAATTTGATGGGATCAACGTCAGTTGACAGCATTATGATGTTTTCCGAATCAGTATATTAGCAGTTACGCGAGAGTACCATTAGATAAATCATATTCTCGATGCAACAATAACCGCAAACAAGCTTATACGCACCGATCGTCAATCATTCCGATACCATCGTCGCCTTTTTTTCGCAAGCATCACAGCTATATTTAGCGCCAAAAAACAAAACTCACGCGCCATTTACCTCGACGGCATCAGGTCCGCTCATAAAAAAAGGGGCAACACGTCGTTCGGTCCCTCGCATGTGGACGTCGTCGGGCTATTTACGATTAATTTTAATTGCCGCGAAGCTATACGTGCGTGCACTTAGCCGACGCACGATAACGAGGTCGCCCCCGCGTAGAGGAATGTGTGGCGCGAGATGAGGATTAAAAAAAAAAGGGCTCAGGGCCGGTGTCTTCGCTAATTATCATCTCCGTGCGAGAGTCGGGGATTTCACTTTCGTTGTTTGTTACGAACATTATCGGTACATTAGCTCTGCGAGCTTGATTTTGTAATTTTAGAGAGTAAGTAGCTTTTCTTGGGTTCACACACAGCGAGATGGAAATTCCTCTGTTATTACGCCGGGAATGAACCGCCGGAGGACAGAGTTATGTGTGTCTATTGTAAATGGTGTGTACTGAGAATTTTCGAAATTGACTTGTAATCGTCGAGCCATAATAATAATTCGCAACATCACGCTCTACAACCTTTGCTGTGATGTGTAATATAGACATAAACACGAGCTTGTCGTAATTTAATTCATTAATTAATTTCCAGTCACATAAACGCGATGTCTATCTCCCCAATTATATACCCTCAAAAGCCGTCATCAATAACAAGGAATCCCGTATAGTGGCCCTAAAAAAAGCAGAGACGCCCATCGATCCGCGTAAGCGACTTTCCGCAGGATGCGCCAGCTGTCGCGCGCGCGCGCGCGCGTCTTGCAAGGAGCAGGAAATCCGATATCTCGCCGAAAAATCTAAGAAAGGCTTCCTACTTCCTGCGAGAAAGCGAGCGAGCGTGTCGATTCTTATTCTGGCGACGCGTGTCTAGCTTCTCTTTTATTATTATTGTTGTTATATTCTGTCCATATACCGGTGTTTGCTTAATTGGGTTTTCTTACGGGTGGGACACGCTTGGACGAGGCTTCGATACGAGGGCGGGAGGGTATTTTGAGATCAGACAAAGCCCGTTTTGAAATATATATTTTTAGTATAGGATACAACGTTGTTTCAACAGAAAGTTCGTCTAGTTTATGTGTACTTATACAGAGGTGATTCAACAACGCGCGCCAATTAAATTTAATATTTTCACCTCAACTGACGCAACGCGTGCATTTCCTTCCATATAGCTGCAGTGTGTACTGTGCGTTTTACGAAATGCAGTAGGTCGTATTATAAAAGTAAGCTACCGAAAGTCATAGAGGCATAGCCCCGAGAGCTATCCATCAAAGCGGCAAGAATATATATAGAGGCCGGCTTTATTATCGGCAGTTCCTACTTTCTTCGTTCCTTTGTTTCCCAGTCGGATCGTAAATTCCCCTCTAATGAACATCGTAAAATCATTATCGGAGCGAACGCGGCCAATATCGTGGAAAAGGTTGCTCTTGGGAAAACCGCAGGATAATTTTTTTTGCACGAGAGACTTATAATAAAATCGACTCTCACCCAAGATATATGACGAATCGATAAACAAGTTAACACGGTTGACACTCGCGAGGAAATGCATTTCAAGACACACATTTTACAGTTACGGCGGCGGCGTCAACCACCTGTAGAAATCGATTAACTCTAAAGCACACTCATCGCCGTCAGAAGTTTATCCCCTACCGTTCACAATATCCCCGACTGTTATATATACACAGTAGGAGTTTGCTACTCCTCGCTGCTCCCGGCGTTTCCGGCACGGCAGCCATTATAAATATACACTTCTATACAACATCTCTCGACTTGTGTATATATAGGTATATACACCTTAGACTACGGAGGAGTCGTTCTCAGTCCGCAGAGCGGCAGGAGAGAGATTCGGGCCACTGATCTTTCCGGTCAGGACCTCACCGAACTGTATCGCCTCTTTCTCTGCTACTGCTGCATAGTCTCGCTCGTTTCTTCATCTCCTCTCTTTCTCGACTTTTCTTTTTCCCTTCCGCGAGATCTGCGCTAGCGATGAAAGTCGGCATTTTTTTTTCTTCTATGTATATTGACGCTGATGCAGTGACGAACGCGCCGGGACGAATTCAAAGTGTCGGGAAAGTTTCGCGGAGTCGTGTGGAAAAATCGATTTCGCGCGGTTCCGCGTGAAAGTATTACGAATTTGTAATAGTTATTACAGATAAAAAGTATATTTGAGAGTATCAATTACGTTATTTTAGGCTTGCTGAACAATGGCTCTTTTAATAAAGCCGTGCGGCTTAGAGGCGACGAAATGGACTCATTGATTATATCCATTAATATTCCTGCTACAATGACTTGTTACCTCAGCGAAGTTAAACTCGCGCAGTGAAAGTGCAAGACTACAATTAAGACTCGCAGAGTTTATAGCTATTATATCCTCGCAAAAACCAATTGGTTCCCACAAATCATAATTTTTATCTTTTCTTCATCCTCCTTATTCACTTATACCTATTGACCTCAAAAACGCCACACCCAAAATAATCAAAAGTAACATCATGCACTACAGAGAAAGCCATTGACACTAACCCGTCCCTTTCCGACTTGTACACACGCGTCCAAAGTGAAAGTGTCTATACCAATACTATACGCGCGCACAGGTCACAAAAGTCACGGTCGACAAAAGAGCGAGTCGAAAAATTCGGTGCGTAATATAGGTAACAATGAAAAGCAGCCGCGAAATAAGAGACATAAAACACGAAAAAAAAGAGAGCGAAGCATATTGTGGCGCACGTTATGCACGCTGAGTGGCATAAGTACCCCATTCACGTTTTTCTGGAGTTTCCGGTGTGTAATTTTTATCCGTCGTCCCTTCGCCCGCGATGAAAACGAAAATGCGCGAGGGCAGGTCTCGGAAGTCCGGTGACTTTTACTTGATGGGGAGGATATCGATGCTTGAGTGTTTTCGTTTGCTTTGTTTTATATAACTTGTCGTGATCAAATAGTTTGATTGTACCCGCATAAGAACATTATTGAAACTTGCATACGTATAAGCTCTGTAATTTCAAAAATTCGCATCGATACACCGAAACCATTAAGGACATTCCAAATTCCTAGAGGCTAACGGTTCGCTGAGAAAACGAAAGCTCCGAATTTCGTCTATTGTTCGCCGCTAGATATAGACAGTAAATTGGGTTTGTCGAGTAAATATATTCAACTACTCGCCTGTACAGACTATGCGCTACTACATGCTGTGTTTTATAGTGTATATAGACTATAGGGTATTCGAAACGTTCCGCTGGATGCGTGCAACAGGTGAATTGATTTTATACATATACGTGTATATGCCAAGCTATAGAATGTCTATATGTTAATGCTCGGTGAATTCTATAATAAGCATTCAATAGGGCTTCCACTTTAAAATTGTATAGGTACATGCGGACGATATGTAAATATTATGCAGTAGTCATCAGTAATACTCTAATATATACAATCCAGAGTTAGAAACTTTTATAATTGGCTCGTGTATATAATTGAATAAAACGAAATCCTGTAATAATCACGAGATGAGAAGCAAGTTCGAAATGGTGTCGAGCTCAAAAACGATTCACACGCACTTTAATCGCCAAATAAACTTTCGTCTGGTGTTTAGTAAAGGAAAGTATAACCAGCAAGAAGATGTTAACGTCTTGCCGACATGCTACACGTATATACCTATATATAAATACAGCTCGTCTCTGAGATTAGAAAAATAAAAAAACTGTATTAGCATATTACACGCGCGACTGCGCACTGCTGTAATCAAGAACCAGTAAGAGATATCTCAACTAAAAGCGCTTTAAAAAATAAAATCCGATAGCATCGTCTCTTCTCCATGCACAATTACACCCTCTAAAACCTTCCTCTCTTTGAGCTGCAGCGTAGGATTCCCTCCTTACTCGCGTCTATATACGTGCGCGTGCAGCTAAGCAGCGCAGCGCACGCTATATAGGCATAGAGTACCTACTCTCCTCCTCGTCCTAGCCGGTGCTTTGACCTCGGCGAGTCGTTTACCTTCCTGGACGTTTAATCGATACATACGATTACAGCGAGGGAGAGAGAACCTTCCGCTCGTACAGCTTTTCTTATTCCTCTGTGTGTATATATGTGAATTCGAAATCGAGATGTAGGCTAAGACGACTCTCTGGAATTTAATAAGTCGAGAGAGGTGTGTATTTCTGGCAGATGAGTGGAGAGGAAAAGTCGAGCAGCGGTTATCTGATCTGGAGTCGTTTAAGCTCGAGATTACGGCTACGGAGATGATATCGGATGCTTATGGGTATATATAAGCTTATAATATTCCAAAGTGCAAATAAAAAAGCTGCACAGATATGTATTAAGCTCGCGATGGGTATCTGAAGAAAAAAGTTAATTATACCGCCAGACGCATATTAGGGCTGTGAGAAAGAGCCTAACAAAAAGCGTCTCAGAAAAGAGCGACGACATTCGAGACGGCATGAGAAAGAGAGATGAGCCGATAGCAGCAGCAGCAGTAAGAAAACCACTTGTGATTGTGTTACGAAGGAAAGTGCGCCAAGACGAGATCCACCTCTCGTAGGTAGTAGTATTATGTTTTCCGACACGACGCACTTTTTTAGGTCAGCGCGCCGAATGAAACTCAAGTCGCCGGAGCTTTTTCGTGGGTACATGTGGACATATTATGCTGATGGAATTACGTGCGAATCGCTGGATACACATAAGGATCGCAGTGTTTATGCTAATGTCGTCTCTCTCAAGTTTACCGTTTTGCGCGACTGAAATGTGTAACGATCGGAAGATAATTTGTGGAAATGCAACCGTGACCTATATATCAGTAGATGAGTAGCGTTTATCAGTTATCGAGTTATTATTAAACATATGACGACTCTTAACGATTTTCTTTACGGTTCTTCTTTCTCTCTCATGCAGCGAACAATGCCCGGCAAACAGCTCAACCACCGCTCGCCTTGAATATATCGAGGCAAAAAATTGCGAAAACGAGAACAAAGACTCTAGTACCGAGAGAGCGATTTACTATGTGTATTAAATAACTGGGGCACGATACAATAACGCGCCGATCTATCCAACTAATTTCGCAGATTATCAACGATTATGCGCAATTATTATCGCTAAGAATCTTCATATAATATAACGGAACCGTTCGCAAAGTACACATAATAAAAAAAAAAAACTTGACTCCGAGGAATTCCGCGATGATATACACTCTTTAATTACGAAGCTTAGAGAGAGAGAGCGAGAAAGAGAAGATCGAACTCACCAGCTGCTCGTCGACTGGAAATTTATCGCTCCGAGAAACAATCAACACCGGAGCGTCCGAAGAAAGCGCTCGCAATTCGCCAAGCCACGAATCATCGTAACGAGCTTCTCTCTCTCGCGCTGTAGTGCTGCATAGTATACAACAGCCTAGCCTACAACTCGCTCGAGTCCGGTCACGGACAAAGGTACAGAGTCTGCGCTGTATATAGATATATATACAGACACTGCATCAGACATGTCGGCGTTGAAAAGGAGCAGAAAAAAAGCGCAGTAGTAGGTGCAGCCACTAATAATCCATAATGCACACGCGGAGCTCGAGGAGAAAGAGTAATAGGTAGTACGCTTTTCTCTCCAGTGAAAAATCGTTGTGAGTCAGACTCGTGAATTTCGATTATTTCGTGGCTTTTACTTTCTCGATGACTACGTCGTGCGCAGGTGTCTTCACGCGAAGAAGGCATTAGATGAGCTCGCGATGACTGTGTTGTAGAGGTGATGCTTGGCTTTTTTTTCTAATGGAGAAAGAGGCGTGATTTATAGCGTGATTTTGAATAAGGAAATCGATGGCGGGTATATAACTGTATTGTATGTGGTGTACATAGAAAGTCGAAGAACCGTTTCGAATGAAAAATTTCTGATTATTCGCGTGAAGATCGTTTTGTTTCAGGGACATTTGCGGAGAGAGGTCAAGAGACAGTTTCACCGTTAGAACCGGCCAAAACCGCCGGTTTCCCTCGTAACCACTCCATTTTAACGGTCAAACTCTCGCAGGAGAGAAAGAGATAGAGAGGATGTTGACCCGCTATGTTATATCATCGTTATAATCATGTCTCTCGTGAATCATAGCGGCGACACATGCGAAAATCTCGAAAACCGTTGTCTCCCTCTCAGAGCTCAACTAATTACAACATTTTCACTGTATACAACGACGCCGTAATTGGTTCCCCGACTTTCCTCGAGATGATAACCAGAACGAGAAACAGTCTTTCATAAATAATTTACACTGTCGACTTTTTTCAAATTCGCTTTAAATATATACGCCTACGCGAAAGGCTGCGCGGCGTTACACACGGTCTGTTTATCGCGTCGAGCTATGGTTCGCTATATACATGCGTGTGTGTGATGGAACGCCGTCGCGTGAAAATGCATACCGGCGAGTAACTCGAGGTCTTGTAATAACCGGTGATCGACGTGGTTGCTTATTGGAGGTGACGGTGTGGTTGTCATTTTCATTTTCAGGAGGTATCATTCCGACTGACTGAGTTTCGAGCAATTTTTCGCGTAAATGTACTATAAGAATCCTTAATCCTTTCAGAAAATAAAAAAAAAAGCAATTCTCTCCGCGCACGACTGAGCATCGATAGAGAAAAAAAGAACCTCAACATCGTCTTTTCTCTCCTCGTGGACGACACATCCGAGAGCAAGTCACCGGTGTAATTAGTGCCTCGTATCCCTCTGTTAACGTTCGTGTACACAGCCTTATGCCTTCGCAAGACCGACGAGCCCATACGTGACTCTGCTCGCATCAACACACACACATACACACAAAGACCGTCGAGTTATGCATGCGCAGCATAAGTAAGTATAAGACACTAAGGTTGCGGGAGTTCGCTGGTAGCAGCAGCAGCAGCAGCGCACAATGCGTCTGGGAGTAACGGACATCGAGCGAGGGGAGCAGCAGCAGCAGTGGCTCGTCCTTTCCCAGACGCCTACGCGCATCTATAATATACGTGCGCGCCTTGAGTGTGTGTATATATAAGAGGCTTTCTGTGAGAAGTAATGCGTAGACAAAAACGCTAATCGCGGTTTTATAAGGAGATTCTTCTTTTTCTTCTTCTGCGAGTATGAGCACAGGTGGGGTCTGTGACGTTTCTTCTTTTTTTTTTGTTTGTTAGATTGTTATATTTGATTAATTGGAATTTATAGAGGAACGACATATCAGGCTAATTTTCGTATAGGCCGTGTGAATTATTCACAATCTATCGCTCTCCGGATAAAAGCACGCCTGCAATTTGCATAATTGGCCCTATCGATTTATGCAAACACGAGCGTTCCACTTCTCAATTTACCCCCCACCTCGACTATATATTATATGTACCGTCACATAAATCTCGCTAACTTACATACCCGAAATTTCACGCTTGCGACAGCCGAAAAATCACATTCCGTTCTCTTCTCTATCCAATAGAAAGCTCGGATAATCTTATCAGTCGTCCAAATCCACTCTCTCTAGCGATAAGAAGCATTGCTCAACTATACCAATTTCATTTTCCAACCAAAGCCTGCACCTTATATTACACGAAAAATATAGTACTCGCGTCCCTTGACAAAATCGACTCGGTGTGTCTATTATCGATTATTCGGGGCCGGTCGCCTAAGCTACTCCAGCCAAGCACAACAATATAAAGCCGTGGCTGCAATGCACCTGATGCACGAAACCCGAGCAGCAGTAGTGCGCGAGGACTTATCTTATCGTCGCCGGCGGCACACGAATCCAGATTAGAGACGCGCCTCGTGTGTGTATAATACGGAAGTGTGTCGTCGAGTCGTCGACACCTTGCGCAAACCGAAAAATGATTCACTGCGCGATGCTACTATATATTGTGGTGTTGATGCACAGGCGGAAGAGATTCGGTTCTGCGAAATGATGGTGTGTTATATGAGTCGGGATCATGAATGGAGTTATATTTTTTAGAGGAAGAAAGTTGATTGAGATGATGATGATGGGTGTGGGTTCGAACAATTGACTATTAATCGTATCAATCAATTGGATCGTCGCGGACGCTATGAGCCGTGCGGTTATTGAACGATGTATATGGTAATCGCGTTACGTGATCTAATTCTTATATACTATAGTGTATGAAATTGGATAACTTTAACGTCACCGGCGCTAAACTTATATTTATATCCATTTCACTAATAAAAAAGCCTCCTTGTGTTTTTTCATCAATTAACAAAACGTGTATATTCTCTAGCCGCTTGCGTAACGCCTCTCTAGAAGTAATTGCTATTCCAGTAACACTGCAGCACGCTCGCAGAGAGTCCATAATACTCAATAGAAAAATCACAATAGAGCATCAGTACACTACACTCCGCAATCGACAATCCTTTTACGGCGCCTCAAAGCCTCGGCCGAATCACGAAAATGAAAAGCCTTCCGCATTATCCGGTGTGTATATACCGATCGTGTACCGAGAATTTTCCATCGAGACCGGCGCGTAACGATTATCGTCGTTGTGAAACAGCTGACGAATGCGATACTCGCGCGAGTCAACGTGAATCACACTCCCGATAATACTATTCTTATATATAACTAACGCAGCGCGTATATGATTCACTATCGCAATTGCCGTAGAGCATCGTTTTTATCATCGTTGCCTATAGGATATTTTCTTTTCTTTTTTTTTATTGGGTATGGCGGAACGCTCTCTAAACACGATTATTGCGGCGAGAAACCGGCGCTTTCGCGCGAGTGCGAAAAGTCGAGGTGCAAAAGAAAAGAGAGGTGGTGACAATGCTCGGGAAAATCGCCGAGGCGTTGGTTTTCAGCTGAGAGAAGAATAGTGAAACTTTTTTTTATGTTTACCTTTTGCAAGAATAGGACACTTTATATTCTCGCAATAAATCAGAGATGGAAGAAAAAAAATAAAGTTTCAGAGAGAACGAGATGCGCTTGGAAAGTGTGAGTCGACGCACCTGCGCTCCGAATTCCAGCTCTCAATATTTAACCTACATCATATACAAAAGTCTATATAATCCGAACGAGCCCATGCATTTAATATCAAGCTTCCTTTCCAAGGTGTAGACTATAAATAACTTCTCTCTCACATACAATGGACGTTCATCCCGAGTAGAATTCTTTTACACTAGGTCCGGATTTACGAGCCGGTGTGTATAATATTTTTCACGATTTTACACGCCCACGACTCCGATCTATTTTCCACGCAGGAAGGAGATTCCGTCCATACGATGCAGTCTAGTAGATTACACTCTGTGCAGTGTATATAGATTAACGGCGAGTCGGTGAATGAGCGCGTCGTATATAACGATTGCGATCGGACGATTACGCGTCCTAGTTATTTTTCTATGCATTATGCGCGAATAACGAGATATGTGTATTTATGAATCAGTTGTTGTGGCGGTGTGTGCCTTATGTGAGAATCAATCTTTTTATTGCACAAGTATATATAGTAAGAAGGATTTATTTGTATTTTGAAATTTCAAAAATTATATCGAGGGCATAGCAAGGAAGAATTTCCAAGCATCAACCACCGAAGAAATTCCTTTCCCATCGCTCTCCAGCAGATCTCCCCCTACTACTTTTTTTATGCTCCTCTCCTCGAATTACATCTCTCAAAAGGTCCCGTCCACCGTTCAACCCTTTATTCAGCTACCGCGAACTATGATACACTTGGCGAAAACTGAAAATATTTGGACTAGACGAAAAGGCCTCGTTACTTCAAATGCAGGCGACGCGTGTCGTTCCGAAAGCAAACAAAAGATATAAACGTGTACATATAATATAAAAGAGAAACCAAAGAAGGGTCTCTCTCTCTTTCTATATACCTGCTTCTCTCCTTTTTTACGAGGGACAATGCGTCGGAGGCGCTAAATCGAGTCAAGAAGGAAAAGCGTGTTTTAGGCCCCCTGCACGCTTTTCCCGAGATGCCGTTATAAGGGACCGGAATGACTTTGGTGCCTTGGCTTTGATTTTTTTTTTCTCGAGGGTTCGACCAACTGGAGAAGAGAACATAGACAGGGAAAATCCAAAGTTTTCTTCTTCGAAGGCCGCTGATATATACCTACGTGCCGGAGATACAGGTTTCAGATACAGGTGGGATGGATGACGCCGGAGATGGGGAGAAATGCACGATAAGGTTGACTTTTTCCTCTCTCGGGGGGGACTTTATTGTTACTTCGAGATGGAGACGTTCGAATTTCGTTTATCTACAAGTGTTTATTCTATATAGATGCATCATAATAAGCGTGTCAACGGTATATACACACACGAAACGAGATGTTTGAATAATTCATTCTCCCCTGTGTGCCATGACAAAAGAAACGTCAAATTACAAGAAGATTCAAAAAGTGTAAACGCAAAAATTTACATAATCTCCCTTTCCGGAAGCATAATTATAACTCTCTCTCTCAACTCCGCCGGAGAGAAACTTCACTGTACGGCGGGCTGTATGTAATGCCGATCGATTCGGTAATTCGCGGCAATAACGTCATCTCTCACGCTCGTTTTCTCGCAGAGTATGAGAGAGAAAGACACGTCCGTCTGTCTTTGTCGCGCTCACGTATACAACACACCGTCGAACCTTTCTCTTTTTCTCTCTCTATACTGCAGCAGCAGAGAGACGCGCGATGTCTCTCGCGCCGGACTTTTTCCGCGCGCGCGACGAGCTGTATACGTATATATATGCAGCATATACACCTCGAGAGATCTCTCAATGAACAAAGAACATTCTTCGGGCGAGAGATGCATCACGATTTTGCGAGCCAAGAAGAAGAAGAAGAAATAATGCAGAGTTAGAATCGATATACGTATTTATAAGCTAAGATATCGTGGGCAGAGGTGTGGGTTTATGAGTGGTAGTCGCTAGTTGCCATTGACCTTTGCTGGATATGTCTGTGATGCTTGAAGAGAAGACGTTTTTAGAGTATATATCTTTTCATTCGATCTAATATCGAGAGTTTTAAAGAGACCGCGCACTCGAGTATGTAATTGCCTCCTGAGTGATGAACGTTTAAGTGACAATTAGTCCGGCAATAATAAGTATACGGTACCCTGATAAAAAGAGCGGTAGTCCCAGCAAACAACAGTTTCTCTCCCCCGTACACAATTGTGCATCATGGGAAACTCGAAGGTGACGATTCCGCAGTGTTCAACTCTCTTGCAAAAAGTCCGACTATAACCGTATAGTATAAACTCTATCAAGATACTCGGATCGAATACCTCTGCAATGAGTAATACATATATAAAATCGTACAAAAATATCGCAACAGCGCTCCCCACAAAAATCAACAACATTGAAAACCCGCACCACGTCCTACCTCAACTCCGCAGCAGCAGCAGCAGCAGCACACATTATACACACATATATAATACCAACCGCACAAAGAACTCACCTCGGCTAGTACGACGCCGCGCACGGTGATGCCGATCATGGGCGCGAAGCGCACCTCCACACCGGGTTCGATGCTCAGCTCGGCGTCTCGTTCGACGTAGAGGTCTTCCCTAAGCACATAAGGACTCTTGGCTCGTTCGAGTAGTCTTCGCCCCCTGACGATCTTGCCACCGGGTAGTTCGGTGAGTCCTCGATAGCCGGACTCGACCGAGTTCGAACTCGCGTAGTTTGGCTCGGTGTAGTAGATGGACGAGGATTCGGTCGTCTCCTGCAGTACAGCGGCTAGGAGCTCGCGAGCGCTGAGCAGTAGTAGGAGCCAGAGTAGACGAGGCATTTTTGTCATCGGTGAGTGTAAGTCTATGGAGGTGCGAAAAGAGAGAAGCGTTATCTCGCTTTTGTTAATTACACAAGCTTATCGAGTGCGAATCATCAGCTCGCCGGTCGCGTCGTCTTCCTCGCATCATCATCTTCATGTCTCCTGATGCTCGCGGCTGCATCGACCTTCTTCTTATATACGTATTTTCACTTTCCGCTCACTTTCGTGCGCACAACAACACTCAATAATACACACTCGCGGCGGTATGCTGCTTATCTCCGTCGCTGCACCTTTTACTATACAAGTGTATCGAGATTCCTCGATGATGCTCGCACTGTATTACAGGAGAAAAATACGTTATTCTGCCTAAGCCAGCGCGCAGTTCCGAAATCTCAAAACTGGTTTCTTGGTCCAGCGATGGCTATACTATACACACACACGCACAGACACGATGTAACGGCTACTCCCGCTCGGGTGGGAGGTAAGTATATATATATACCTATCTTTGAATTCAAAAACGCCCGACGCCACTTCTTCCACTATACTGCAGGTATGTGCGAACACTCGCCAGACGTGGTACTCGTCTCCTCGTGATAAGCCACGGCCGAAAGCAGAGACAATGGAGAGTATATATATAGATGCCGTAGGTGTGTGTATACTACGTGCGAAGAGCGCGAGCGCGCTAGCGAGCTCCTGGCGCTCCGTTGGGTGCGGTTTGACTGCAGCAGCAGCGATCGTACTCTCCTGGAGCTGAGCGCGAGCGGTGAACGCGCTGGTGTGTGTTTTCTGTTCTCCTCCACCTCTCTTGCGAGTGAGCGCGCGCCGGGGCTTTTCGAACGTCGACTGGTTGGAGGAACCGAGTCACGTGGGACACTACGTCACGCAGGTTGTGAAACAGGTGAGTCCCCTCTCGCGCGAGCTATGAGAGAAGCGAGTAGTGTATGTATTATTATATGCAGTTGTATTGCTGTTTATGCGGGGTTTACACTATGGATTTTATGGCGGGAGGTTTGTGGTTTGGATTCCGGTTCGAGCTGAAATTAAAAAAAATTTTTTGTTATTGAAAATAAGTTTTTTTTTTATTTTGAGCTGGTTCGATTTTTTGAGGTTATTTTGTTATCGATGCGTTTAGTTATTTTATAATTAGATATGTATAGAGAGAGATACACACAGAAGTGCTAGTAAGCTAATTTTTCTACCGATGAATAATGTCGAAGGCATTGAATTCCTCAATCAAGGGGAAACAGATGATTCATGGAAGTTTATAGTTAATGAGGTCAGTGAAAACGAAACAAGTTCATACATCATACCGATACACTTGATTATGCAATTGATGAACTTCGTGTGGAATATGCCGAATGCGTTGTATTGGAGAAACTGTTATAACGACATTTTTTTATTCAAATTCAAAGATGTTCTTTTTACTCCATGGATTTATATTCCAAGATAAGTCTTGGAATATAAAATTTTATCTCAATCGCCTTTCATTATTTAATTAACGATACATTCTTGTAATAATATTAATAATATATTTGATGATAATAATTTTGAATTATAGCCTAAATAACATTCTAGCTCTTCCCGAAAAAAATCCGCACCAAAAAGTCATCAACCGTAACCCGACTAGCCCATCTTTCTCTATAATATACTCCAAAAGCCCATATTATACCCCTGATGACAAAAACAAAAGCAGCGCAAGCAATTGAGCCGTCAGCAGCATATACAGCACCGCCGCAGCGGCAAAAAAAAATCCCCGCAACAACAGTCAACAATGGGCCGACAAAAGCGCAAGCGTAAACCCAGCCTTACACCTCTTCTATATTATACTCTCTTTCCGTTGCAGCAAAATACCGAGAGAGAGAACAGAACCGACTCACCTGGAACGGCGGCGCTGCTCCGGTTCTCCATCAGGTTGGCTGCGCACAAAGCTCGCCCGGTGCCCTGCGCTCCACTGAGCCGACCGTCGTGAGCTGCCGATGTATACAGTGCAGTGCCGTATTATATTTTTGTGTATATACGAGAGAGCCGGCTTCGTAGCCATGGTGACGAGAAGCTCGCCTGCGCTGCAGACATGCGCCTGAGTTGAGGCTTCTTGAGAGTACACGCGTGTATGGGTGGTTGCCGGAGCGAAGGCGTGGAGGATGATTTATTTTGGGAGTCCTTTAAAAATTAAGTTTTGTGAATTAAAATTTAAAATTCGTACGTTTAATATATGAAAAATTGTAAGCTTGCGTTAAATAATAAATTGGAACAGCATCAAGTACGCCTCACCTCACTGAACGAATTTTATACCTGCACTCGACGCAGCTCTCCCCCCTCCCTACCCGCATTCGAGAAGCAGCCGATCGGATCGGCAAGGGTCTATCATAAACCAGGTGATTAACGTGCAGTGTCGTCGTCGCCAGTGATTTTCGGAACGCACATAGTATATACCTACCTATAAGTATACACCGCTTTCCGTTTCCGCACGACACGATCCTTTGTGATGCTCAGCGCCATAAATGTACATAGCAGAAGATACACAAGCTTCACCGGCATTCGGCTATGGAACGTTGTGGCAGTAGGACGTCTCTCTGCGTTTGTATATTCGTTGATCGGCCGTCAACGATATAGAGGCGCGCGTGTGCACATCAGAGTGTAAACAACAATCGAGCGTGTAAACAAAATTCGAGCGTAGCAAGATGATGGAAATAGATCCACCATCGAACTTTGCCACAAAGGACGACGAGGTACGCTACTGGATGGATGTTGCTCAGCAAATGTGCCAAAAGTATGTAAACACACTAGTCTATATAATTTTCGTGAATGCGTATATTTATAATAACGATCTTTACCGATTTACCATATTGTTGTTCTTTTTAAAGAAAAGAGGAAATCGAACGAGAGATGATAGAGTTTCAAGAGAACTCGCAGCTTTACGAGAAGGAGCTAGAGACGTCTTTCGAGCAAACTGACAAACGAAATCGTGATTTGTGCCGCAGGAACGAGAAGCTCGAGAACGAGAACGCACAGCTTAAGAGCCGACTGAGCCAGCAGATGTCCTTTCAGACGAGAATCCAGGCACAGCTGCATGAGCAGAAGAGATGCAACGATCAGTTGGTCGCCTGCATGAGAAAACTCGAGCAGAAGAACGATGATCTGGAAAGGGCCAACAGAGAGTCGAAGACGGCCGAGGAGGAGTTGGAGATTCAGTTTAATGCCGTATTGGAGAAATTGGCGCTACTCGAGACGGATGTCGATGAGAAGGAGGGATTGAAAGTCGCCGTGCAGCGGTTGAAGGATGAGAACAAAGGTATGAGACGTACATTTTTTTTTTAATTTTCAATATTTACATTGATGACAGTCGATACAAATATTTATTTCGTTACAGAACTGAAACAGCAAATGCAAGTCGATCTAAGGCAGCATAACGGTGGGTTTCGGAGTTCTCCCAGACGTCAGAGTCGTCGCGACAGTGCGGCGAGTAACATTTTTCGATTTGTTGAAGAGAAGAGCCAAACACAATGTAATCAAACGCAGAGTAACGACGTCTTTAAATACGTGCGAGAATTGGAGCAGAAAGTCGACAGTTTGGAAAATGCTCAGAGGTATAATAAGCTTCTCGTATATAACTTTCGTTTACATGCTTATAAAATTTTCAAAATGTACTCAAAATTCAATTATTTTTTTTTTAATAGAATTAGCAAAGTGGCTGAAGAGGACATGGCTTCCAAATTTAACATGGCCTTGGAGAAGATCGCATTGCTCGAGACGGAACTAAGCGATAAGGAGAATTTCCAGGCAACCATCCAGAAGCTGAAAGACGAAAACAGAGACCTGTCGCAAGAAATGGAAGTACGACTTCGCACGCACAAAAGTAAGACCGTATTGGAGAGAACACGGTCCCACTCGATGACCACTAAGTTGCAGGAGGAAAAGCAGAGGAGCTCAACTAGCAATCGCGTGAGCCGCACTATCGAAAACAGAGTGAAGAAGGTCAAGGAAGAGGAGAAGCGACAGCAGAATCTCTTGTGGTTCCTCAAAAGATTGAGATATTCTCAGCCCAATTGGATGCGCAAGAAGGAGCAAAATTAAATATTCCTTGAAGGCTTGAAGAGCGAACTGCTTGTAGGTTGACGATTTAATGACGGTTAAAATTTTTTATGTTCTCTTAACGAAAGGAATTTTATTATCAGACCATTAATGTAAATGAGCGTTTTTCCTTCTTTACATATAATTGTGACGCTACATTAAATTCATCTCATTTTCCATAAGTAACTTATTTACTTATATTACGTTTGCATTAATCAGTTAAATTGTGGTTTAGTTATTTCATTCTTGATACATTTCGCGACACAATGTACAAGTTTCTTGTGTAAATTCCGTGGTATTAATTTAATAAAATGTAACTCAAATACAAGTGTTTTAAACTCATGTTTAACTTTATAACTTGTAACGAATTTAAACTGAAGCATATAAATAAAAGAAGTTTATTTTTATCATAAAAAACAATTATTTCAACAAATTCATGTGTTTGCTCTTATACAATCCCTATGTACATAAAATCCGTTTCTAGGTAGCTTGGTATAGTTTCAACCTTCATCGAGTCACCAGACACGATGGTTATAAAGTTCAAAATATCTTTTCCAAACTTTCCACTCTCCCTCATTGATCTAGATATTAGTAGGCAGCTCTCCGTCAGCCCACTTGATATCAACAGTCTTACCGGTCTTCGCCGATTCCTCACAGGCATCAGCGATCTTGCTCACCGCGAGAATCTCCTTAGCCTGGACAGCCGGTTGGACCTTGCCGAGCACAACGTCGAGGAAGTGCTCCATCTCTTTGTAATAGGCTAGTCTGTATCTGCTGGAGAACGAGTACCAGATCGGGGGCCTGCGTTGGCCGTTTTGACCGTACTGGGTAGTGACGCAGTGGATGGGCTGCTCGTTGGTTGCGTCGACGACACCTCGTGGTCCAAAGACCTCCATACGCTGGTCGTAACCGTAGACGGAGTTCCGGGAGATGTCGACCATACCGACGGTGCCCGAAGGGAAGTGGAAGATCGCTGCTACTGTGTCGAAGTCCTTAAGCGCCTTGATCTCCGGGATGTGGGCGCTCGCGTGCACGGCGACCTGTTGAACCGATTTTTTGAGTATACTCACAACGATCGGTTTATAATATCGGTAAGGAGTATCTCACCTTAATGGGGTACTCTCCGAGTACATAAGCCATCAGGTCGATGTCGTGGACCATGCAGTCGTGGAAGATACCACCGGAGATCTTGATATACTCGATCGACGGCAGGGGCGAGTCTCTGGCGGTCAACCTGATGATATGTGCATGACCGATCTCTCCGCTGCGTACTCGCTGTCTCACGTTCGCATAGCTTGGGTCGAATCGACGGTTGAAGGCGCAGAACAAGGGCTTACCGTTCTTTACCGCGCATTCGTAGCACTTGGCGGTGGCCTTCTGGTCCTCGGCGATCGGCTTCTCGCAGAACACGGCCTTCTTGTGGTCCAGAGCTTTGGTCACGATCTCCTCGTGAGTGTAGGTAGGCGAGCAGACGACCACGGCATCGACCCTGATTTTTGAGATGCAAAGTTGTATTATTAAAATTTTTTTTTAATTTGTTGTCGATTGGTATGTACATTTAGAAGATATAAATTTACAACAAACAAAAATAAACTTCGAGCGATAATATATCAAACGATGAGTTGCAATAATGGTTATCTAATGTTTTGAGTACAGGCTGGTGATAACCTCGAATTTTCGTTACTCTGTTGACGCGTTTGCGAGATAGTTTCTTTTACGATTGCATTGCGACGAGCCTTTATCGTGACTTAGCGGGTTTATTCCATTCATAAAACTGATGTATTTTTATTTCAACAAAAAATGACGTCGCTTAGTAAAATATTCCATGAACAAGAGTCAAAAATTGACTGATGGAGAAAAATACGTACTTGGGGTCTTTGTAGACTTGGTCAGCTTGTTTGCTGGAAATCACGGGGACGGTGTCGAGTCGCCAGTAACTCTTGATATCGCTCCACTTTGATTCCGTGTCGTCTACAACATAGAGAAGCTTGACACGTGGGTTACTGACGAGGTGAGACATGTGGATGGTACCGGCACGACCCAGACCGAAAATTGCAATTCCTATGACCGGCTCCTTCTTCTTGTCAGCTTTCACTTCAAAGTCTGCCACATATCTAGCGTAGAACGAATTATTTAGAGATATTTACTTTGATTCGTATAATTTAAAAGCCATTAATCATTATAATTTGGACACTTTTATAAAATTTCAATAAAAACCACCTATAACCCAGTAACTTACTTCTGGTAGAGGTAATCCTCGGGGCTTGGCTGAGGAGACGGCTTGAGGTAAGGCGAGTCGTCCCTGAACTTAGCGGTTGCCATTTTTTCGAAAATTTATCTTTGAGCTTACGAACGGTCTGACGAGAATGCGAAGATTCAATCCTCAAAGTGATGACTCGAATGGGGCAGTTTCTGATGAATCGTTGGATTTATAGATTCGAGATGAGAGCGAGGGTTTGGTGGGAGATTCGAATGATGCTGTGTTGATACAGTCCATTTCAAATATTTTATTATTGTTTATTACATGAGCTGCGTATAGGTAGCCTGACAGTTTGTATCGTTAAAAGTAAAAAAGCTTCTTTTTTTTAATGAATGCACAACGTGTTCCCTGTTTTTTTTTTTTTACAAATTGGTTATAAACTATCAATACAAGCTCGAAGTCCTTAAAATATTTTAAATATTAAAAAAGAAATTATTGGCCATAAATATAAGACGAGCCCACTGATGTAGTTAAAAGCGGGAGTCATGGTCAGTCATCGCGCGT
Source organism: Cecidostiba fungosa (assembly GCA_900474305.1). Classification (NCBI taxonomy): domain Eukaryota; kingdom Metazoa; phylum Arthropoda; class Insecta; order Hymenoptera; family Pteromalidae; genus Cecidostiba; species Cecidostiba fungosa. Next base: position 828,836 of record UCOJ01000201.1, on the reverse strand, counting down.
GCACTTGTTATCAGACGATTTTCTGGTTTCTGATTGGTCAAGAGCCTATTAGACTGATTAATAAATTGATATCATTACGTCAGAATATGAACGAAAATAATTTAACTCAGGGATCACACTCACGTCTTCGCAGTGAAAATATTTAATGATTAATATTTGCAATTCTATTATTTACAAATTTTTGCCGAATATCTCTTCGTCGGTTCCTACGAAGTATATTAGCACAACTCAAAAATGCCTATTTTTTATAATATGCCATTTTTAGAGCACCAGAGTAAAATAAATTTGTCTATACCAGATCTTGAACAAATTTATTTTACTCTCATGGTGCTTTAAAAATGGCAAATTAAAATAGTCCTTTTTTTGAGTTGTGCTAGTCTTCGTAGGAACCGACGACTTTATAATCATGTCTTTGAGGTATACAAGGTTATCGCCGCTGTTATCACGACTCGAACAAGCCGGCTAACATTTTATAGTACTCTAATTTGCATATATATACGTATTATATTTATATGTGTACAGATTCGTTGTGGACAGTGGAAAATATGAAAGTCATTATCACCCGAGATACATCACAGTTTACTTTTTTTGTTTACTAGTGACGTTTATGCGGTAATCTTTTTAATTTCTAAATCTAATCTACCATTTCTATGCAAATATTATATTGAGCTTTAAGTTTATACATTTTTGAAATTACCTCGTAATTTTATTTCGCATACAATAAATTAACTTGAAAATTTTAAGAACAAAACAAATTATTTATCTGCACGAGGAAAATGTGAATAACTAAAGAAAAGATTAATTTTAAATAAATTTTTGAAATTATATCAGTAATAATCTAAATATCTCTTAATACAAGGTATAAATCGAATGGTGTACCTATACTTATTTCTCCTGAAAAGATAATTTTCTTACGGGACCCGATTCCCAACATACGCTGAGCGACATTCCATCGATCTCCATTACTGCATCCGGTGAAACTGGTAAATTGACTTCCTCGTCATACGCCGTTTCTCGAGCTTACAACTTCTCATAGTATACAACATTAACAGCTCCACTTTGATGTTTCAAGATGTCAACTTTATTATCATTTGTCATACTCCTTAATGCGTCGCTATTATTCATTCATTCGATCACTTACCGTTTGAATTGCATTGCATCGTTCTCGCAATTAACGTTACTTATTTCATTCATTAGCCAATGATGCATTTCGATATAGATCACAATCGAGTTGTTCCAATAGAACAAATATGTTGGAGTTGGATAACTGCATAATAAGGATGTTGGATTTATATTAAATAGGCTGTAACTTTTGAAACAATATTTTTAATATTTTAATATTGATGTAACATAATAATTAAATATTGAAATTAGATTATCAATGAAATCGCGTACAACCGTGATTTTGTCATTCGGCAGCAAGACTGCATAACAATGGATTAAAATCCTTTTTCACGTCTAAGAGTGACTGAGCTTTTAAATTGATCGACGTCTAGATTCATTTTTTGTTTCTCTCTTCATTAGCCGACGTCAATGCTTCATGGACTTTTTTCAAAAGGCTTTCTTAATTCGTGACGCATCTATATACTAATTGCTACAATCTTCTTTTCGAGTGTTATTTTCGTTCGTTAAACCTAGATCTTTCCAATTTTCTGTTGATGCCGACTTTACATCGTGATTTAAAAAAATCATTCGGATGAAACTTTATCTACATTTCTCTTAATCGTCTAAGATACTTAACTAATTTGCTATATTTATTTTTCACGACTTCTATTAGGAATTACTCATATATTCTCTCTCATACACATTCGCGCACGGCAGATTCTTGGCCTTGCCGTCCATCAAACAATTATCAAACTTTCATCTCGCTCTGTGATTCTTCACTCGAGATAAACAGGTATTGCTTATTCACAGTGGTGCATAACTTATTTTTTCTACCTCAATAATTATACAAAGTGGCTTTCCAATGTTTATCGATAATTTAATTAAGTGACAATGAAAACTATGATTAAAACATCAAAACCTTTGATTATTCTAATGTTTCATAAAAATTGTATAAAAATATCACTGAACTCAGTATCTCTGTTCATTCTCATTTTACAGTTACACAATTAAAAGGGACCACATGTTCTTAAGTTACGTATTGCACCAATTGAATTTTCGTTCCGTTTTTAACAGCCAAAAATAATTTATTTTAGTCAATTAAGTTCGATGTCAAAGACAGCTTTTTTTGTAAAGAATTAAAATTTTGTAAAGAAGACGTCCTTTATACAAAAAGTCCCTCCGATCAGAAAGGCGCGTTAAATCACATGCATTCGTTACTATTCGTTTCTCGTTGAACAAAAAATGGAATGTATCTCCAAGTATAGAGGATTTTCGTTTTTCATCTGACGCACTCGCTTCGACATGCGCTGCACATGAATCACAAAGATAATTAAAATAACACGTAAACTAATAAACGCATATACGCATGACGCTTTTTCTCTTCGCAGTTTATATATAGAACAGTAATATTTATATTTATAGTATGTATAGATTGTATATATATATATATTAATTATTTGTCATCGATTTTGCGTCATCGCTAGACAAACTTCAGATTCCAAGATATGTTTCTTTCTTTCGTTATTTTATGACATTTGAGAATGTCTTGTTTCGTTAAATTAAATATATTTATATATCTATATATTTATATTATGTGTGATCGGAACGATCTATTTTTGTATATATAATATCTATAAAATATATATAATTTCTTAAACTAAACATATATATTGAATATATATTAACGACTACAAAGCATACTCCTTATGAGTTCTATAGAAATGTAGTTTTAATTTGCTATCGCATTTGATATTAATTCGTTGTTACAATATTCAAAGTATGCTTAAACAGTTTTAGTTTTTAATGCGCATGGGGTGATTTCGAAAAAACGCACATCTATCTTTGAACATTTAGCTTATCTAGATCTTATAAAGCAACTTTTTTACACCTGCCAGTTCTGTTTACGTTATGCTGAATTTGTCTAAATCAAGAGTTCACAATATTTATTGAACTAACAAATTAATTTTCACTGCTTTATAAGATTTTTGAAAAGCAACAGTACGTAAAAAATTTGGCAAGTAGAGACTATAGTTATACATGTAAGAGAAAACACTTCCTCAAGGGATAACGGAGACACACGCAATCAACAGTGATACCTTGAAAAAGTGATTTCGCGCGTTTTTCCGCATCACCCGTTTCGACTAATCTTATCCATACATTTATATTTATTAGCTATACTTGTTTATTTATTTATTTATTGCACAAAAGTTGCTTGACGCTTGTATAAGAGAGGCTCGATTATTTATTGCACCTGCATGATCAGCGTTCTTTCATTGCTGGAGCGTTATAACGAGGTTTTTCGCAGAAATTGCACTTCGGTCGATCGGAGGAAAGAAATGGCAATTTCGACGGTAATTAAAGAAAACGGTAGGTATACATATTATAGTACGTCTTGATACACAAGTCAAAGAACAAAAACAGAGAATAGATAATAAAGTATCTACGCTAAATCGCTAAACTAACGGCTACTAGTCTTGCTAATGGGGCTCAAGTAGAAAGTATTACATACGAATGATTGCTCAGGAAGACATTTGTAATATTTGCTGTTTGCATACACGGCTACTATGCCAGTGTCGAAAAATATTTTTAAATTGATTATTATGCGTTCAACGTTGTGTCAACGGAAAATTGAATGAGCAGCGACGAGCAACGCAATGCGGTCATGAGTACTAGCAGTTAATTAATAGTCACAAGTTCACAACTAAAATTTTTAATCGATATAGCAAACAGATTTTACGGATTAAATCAGTTGGACGTAAAAAGTACTTTGGTCAAGCCACAAATAGTTTCCGGCTCAGCTCGTATCTGCTCAAAAGCGTCGTATAACGTATTATCCAATCATTTTCGTAAAATCTACGAATCGAACATATAAATCTATATATAGAAATATATTAAATTTCGTATTTATCTACTTACTAGATCGTGCGCGCGAAACTCGAATAATAATACACACTACTCTGCGTAAAGTAGACTTTTTCTCTTGATAACAACGAAGATAAAATCTATATAAGTATATGTAGAACGCGCGATTATCAAGTTTTAAAAAGAAGGAAACAAAGTAAAAATATACTATGCGCTCCTTCCATCGAATTCCGTTCTCTCGTCGTACTCGACGATTGGTGTGTATGTGTGTGTGTGTATAAATATTATATACCTATAAACACCGATCGACGCACGAGAACACGCGGCGCTCGCATTTGTGTCTAGACTAGAAGGCTCGTGCCCGTCAACGGGGCACGCCAAAAAAGACTACCGGACGTTCATTCGACGCGTACACTTTTTTCTCTCTTTCTCTCGTATTATATCTATCGATATGTATATACATGCACGCGTTATTCGTCCTCGCACATTGTGTAGCAGTGTGGGCCTCGACGAGACGAGCTTGTTGTCGTTTCGAGACTTTGGCAGATTCTGAAGTGATTTCTTAGTGACAGGTTGGAGGGATGGGAAGTGTAAGGGAAGGAGAGTAGAGAGGATCACAGTCGACCGAGGGGTTGGTTCGCGTGAGAGGATCAGCTCGAGTACGGGATGGACTGAGTCTTGAGTGATCGACGACGAAGAAGAGATCGACGTACTGGTTGCATGGAGCCTGAAGCGACGGATGGCTCATCCGCTTGTCGACATCCGGCCGTGGGATCAGGGCATCCACGCGAGGCTCCGGCGGTCCGAGCTGCAGGCATTCCGGTGGTGTCAGCTGGAAATCGTAATTTCAATATTTATTCAAATTGCTTAAGTATGGTCATATATAATTGAAACAATAATTTAGATAATCGATGACATTAAAATTTAATCTTCATTTTAAACATAATAATTTGAGATGAAACAAAATTAATTTCAATGTTCAATTAAAAAGCTAAATTCTACTTTTTTATTCTAATTTAAATAATTAAAAATAATAATAAATACTTACGAGTGCTGCTTGCTGAGGAATAGATGCAATCCCGGGCACAGTTGCTGGGTTGTAGTAACTCGTCGGACTGACGGGTGGCGACGGATAAGGCCAATAGAAGATAGGCGGATAGGCTTGGGCAAATGGAGCCGGTGGTCCACGAGGCAGCATCGCAGCAGGCGGTGCCGGGAATATCGCTCCCGGTGCCAGTGGTGGAGGCATCATTGCGTTCCCTGTTGTACAGAAAATCCCTATCATCATTAGTCAATCCCTTCACACGCCTCTTTATCGCTTACGTTTTTTTCTACATATTACATGATAACGCGACGACAACGAGGGTGTTCTATTTTTGGACGCGCACACGTATCGTATAGTCTTTTTTTTTTAACCGAGTCAGAGAAATCGTGTGGTTATACAGCTTGGTTCAACTCGTGACCAGTGGAATAAGTTGTTCAACATTTTTTTATTTATGCATTATGTGTAACACCAGAGAGAGATAAAAAATAGCCAATTATAAGTATATAACACCGTTAACCCAATGAGATTGTCTATGTACAAAAAAGTAATAATAATAAAAAAAAATGCGTCTACACTTGCTTTTCACTCAACTATATATAGAAGAACAACATGAATTGCCAGTGAGGCTGTTATGAGGAAGTTTTTAATAACCGCGAAAGACGACACACATATGTCTCCCGCTATACGCATAACAGCGTATTAACTCTCGACGCGTGGCGTACCTTCGATTATCTATAATCCATTTTATATATAAAATATAATTTTCGAGTATACTTGTGTATTAAAAAAAAGTGAAATGATCGGATAGATAATTGTAGGTAAGTCACGCATCAGCCAGCTTAGGAATAATGATTGACTTGGCCTACCTGTAAGCACAGAAGTTAGTATTGCACGTAGAAGTCCCGCTACCAAAATTGACACTGCACCATCATAACGTAAATATACCTTTATGTGTCGCACCACCGAGATTCTGCCCAAGTTTCTCGTTTTGTTTGTTTTTTTTTTTGTTTGCCAAATCACCATGTAACGTACACAACCATACGCACTTGCCCAAATTAACATTATTTTTCTTCGTTTCCCTCTCTTTTTTCCAAATCTATTTTTATTCACTACAATCCAAAATTTAATTTGAAATAATGCAAATTGACGTTATTACAAAAAAAAAGAGAGAGAAGGAAAAAGAGTACACCTTCTACTGTAACTGCGCGGAGAAGCATTTTATTCCCACAATTAAATCACATGACCTGAGTATATAAAATTCCCAGATGTAAATCACCCAAAAAAAAAACATTCAAGAGTTCAATTGAAAACTAAATAATTATATGAATAAAAAAACGATAGTATAAAAAGAATTAACCACTATTGAGTATCGAGCAAAAATGTGTGTACCTGCGCCCCTGCAACAGTTCACCACAGTATGATATACCTTTAGAACATGTATCCGCGCTTCTCCGCGCCAATTTCAATTTTGCTATTGTACCAAAGAATTGAAGCGTTTTTTTGTGTTTTGTTTATTGTTATGTTCTTGCCAGACAAGAAAATTTTCTCGATTATTATGATGACTTGAATCTTCCAGTTTTTCCAACGATGCTATAGAGAAATTACTTTGATGGAAACACGTACACGATAATTGTTAAGAAAAAAGAAAACGTACGCGTTTCCATCGTTAATGAAATCTTACAGTTACTTGATCTTATTATTATAACAAATAGCACATGGAGCTGAAGCAGGCATCTTTGGTAATGTTATTGCAAAAGTACAAGTGGCCGCTCAACAGACACAAGTGTGACTTGAGTAAGCATTACGATTAAACTCGTTACGATTTTATTGCACATCCTTTTCCTCGTACTACCACCATACTTTTATTATTAAAAACAAATACTGATGACGCCCTCAAAAGCTGACTTTGCATTTTCTTATTTTCGTGCACAGTTTGATTGAAATAAAAATTTATAATATATTTATCACAGTGAAAATAAAAGAAAAATTTGTTAGTTATTTTTTCAAATATAAGTCTCGAGTTTCACACAAAGATGATTTCTATAAATAATGCTGAAAAAAATAGAAGCAACTATGTCAACTACAGTTTCAAGTTATTCACATTATCAACATGGTAAGATTACCTATATAAATAATAAAGTTATAATACAAAATAATAGTGCAAAAAGCCAGCCTATGAAAGCGAGTATATTTATGCAATATAAAAATGCATGGTGATAAAATCGAGGGAAAGGAGGATCTAATGTAATCAAGAGCACCGATGAATGAATGAATGAATGAAGTGTGAGAATAAGAGAATAATGCAGTGTGAAGTAAAAAAATAATAACAACAACAACGAAACTAAGTATGTAAAAAAAGACAGAGGACAAAGAAGAGTTATGACATATATATAGATAATCTCCAGGCTTAGCTTCCACGTGGAGACAACCAAAGATACCTGCGTGCCCAGTGTGAAGTAATGTAAAGAAATCGAAGCGCAACTCAGCTGTTCGTTGCGCAATTTGAGACCGCAAGATCAGCGGCGTCGCGCTTCGATTGGAACAGGAGCGATGACCGTACTTTTTCAGCGTTTATATTATACCCGTTAGAGAAGTAAATGAAAATTAATCACTTTTGCTCGGTTATTCGGTCTTTAATCTCAGAGACGTGATTATTCTTTATGTGTGCCAATTCGTTGGCATCATTCATGCAACCAGTATATAAATATATAAATGTATATGTATAAAACTTCTAAGATTCATGCATAAATTCCCAAAAAAAATTCGTTTAATACAGCGAAGCCGATAGAGTCAAGCGCAATTGTATAAATTAAGTAAGACACATTTGAATAAATTGAAATGAAAATATGTGCAACTGATAAAATTGCATCTTACTGTATTCTCAACAAGGCATTGAATCAATAAAGGCTTCAAAAAGATAATTCCCAAACTAATGAGCAAAGCTGCGCTGAATAAAATACTGCAACCGCACCAACCAATCGATTGATTTTCGATTGATTTCTGCCAAGTAAACTACTATTTTCTTTAAAAAAAAAAAAATACTAACTACATAGCGAACGCGGTCACACGATTTTACCAGCGCTTAAAAATTAGATGACACAAGAAAAATCCAGAAAAAAAATACATTTGAAATTACAAATAAAGGACCAAAAAAAGTACGACCACCGTGCAAGGTATTTCAAGGAATGTATATAAGAGACCACCAAAACCCGCCAAGCGCAAAAGATAATATCCACGAGACACGAGTACATTTATTAAAACATGATTATTGATTATAATCATCGATATACAGAGAGTATACAGTAGGTAATAAACGTGTGTTCTATATATGTCCATGATTGTGTTGGTTTTCACTTTCACTGCGTATGCATTACAAGAGAGACCGATTTTGCTCTCCGAAAAAAGAAAAAAAGGTACGTATATAAAGTATATGTATGTATATTCTTGTAAATATATATATATATCTATCAAGGAGGTTTTATCTCTATTTCGTAGATTCGCTCATCACAATAAAAAATAGTGGTGGAGGAGGTGCCCCATCGTTTATATTATATTGTGTCAAGGCGCTTATAAACATTTCATCGTTTTCCCAACCGCGCAGTGCTATTTTTGTTTGAAATGCGTCGACGAGGTTAGCTTTCGCGAGAAGGCAAAGGCAGAAGCTTGTGTGTGAAACCCGAAATGTGAAGTAAAACTCGTGTTCATTCATTGCTTTATCCCCTTATTTATGGAAGTCATTTCTGCGCTAAGCGCTAGAAATATACGACTGATAGGTAGAAAAACGTCTTGTGGTCGAAACACAATAGCTATATTGTAATGTCAAAATTATCAAGAAACAATCACTATAAGTAATTGCTTCTTCTGCAAAGTAAATTATGATCACCTTTTAAAAAAAAACGTCGTATATAAAGATAATAAAATGAAATTAATCATGTTTAAACCACATTCCAAACGCGATAAACCAAATGTTAGCCACCATATCACCAGACAACACATCTAGCACAGTTTACTGAGGTCTGGAGTGAAAAGTTAGTACACGTATAAAGAAGATTTTGTTCAAGGCAAAAAATAAGAGTCTCTGCACAAGACACTGCCGCGCAGACTCGGCGAAAGCCAACAATACTACTTTGGTGTGACGATTTCATTCTGCACATAACTCAAATTCGTTAATTTCGATTAGGATTAATCATCTAGTCTGGATATGTTAATTACTGCGTGAGTTTCGAATTTGGCGATGAGCAAAGTGAAAGCATCACAAAACAAAAAACACACTTACACCCAAAACCACTGATTCTGTCATATCTTTGAGAAAAAAGCTTCACCACTGACAAAATCATTGAGAATGGCGTGCATCCTTGATTAGAACGCGGTTTAGCAATCATTAACAGGATTATTACCACCTCTACTTATTAGACGAAGAAAACTTAACGACTTGCAATACGAAAAGCTTAATTAACTTAATTATGTACAATTCGCATTATGTGTGCATGTAATATCGACAATTGATCGCGCGATGCAATTAATTATCTTCCAATCGAACACACAATTGATTTTACGAAAAGAACTGATGGTCCTAGATCGAACAATAACATGCTGGTCGATCGTTCTTATTGCTAGGTATGTATATCAGTACTTGTGTTCGTCGAAATTATTTATTACTCGGTATCGACTAAATTTTAAATTGATTTTTTTTTCATATAGTGAGATTAATATATATTTAGAAGTAATATCGATTGCTACGCACTTAATTAACATTTTCTCACTCGTTTATAAATCTGTTTAGTAAACAGTATTCATATATGTCTCCGAAATGTATTTTATAACATAGCGAAACGATTTTTTTTCACTTCAAGAAGATGATTCTTTTCTAAAAGAAATATACCGTTTCGTTTAGAGTCAAAACTCAATTTTTTTCGTCTCCGTAACTGATGTTTCAAGCGGTGACTTCGTATACACATTTAATCACCAAGATACGTGAATTTACATTGAGTTTTGACTGTACTAAGGTACAATTTACGATTTGTTCCTTATATCCTCTGTTGAGTAAAGCCGATATGTAATCAAAATTCTAAAATATTTTTTCTCAAATTTAGCATTTCAACATCAACAAAACGACTTTATTCAACGAATGTCATGATCACTTATATAAATACATTAGATGCATAAGGACGAACACTATAGCGGTCTGCATGTATACGTATGATCGGCAAATTTGCGATCGTCAGCGCGTATTCGTTTCAAGTTAACAGTAAAGAGTCGACAAGCATTATATTGGCCACGAACAATTTTCACGCGTTTCTTATCGCAGAGGCGGCGAGAAACTAGTATAGTTAAAGTGAACACACCTCCACATCCCAGTCCATGCATTTATTCGTCAATACCGTATCAAACCCCAAGCGGCGATGTCGTTCGAATTTCAAATCAAAACATACTTTTCCATAGCTAAGGCACTTTACTAACGTTCGCTACGCATCACCGCTCGGTTGATAGGCTTTTATTATAGCTAAAAGAGAGATTTCATTAGACCACAGAAAAACATGATTGTAATCCGCCGTATGACTATTTCACGGACTATGAATGCAAGTAATTCGAATATTTGTCATTGGCAAGGAAATGAAGGTCAAGCATTGATTGGAATGTGAGGTTTATAGCTTATAAAAGGGAAAAAACTTAGGTCTACTGATTCTGTCGGAGTACCGGATTAATCGTAAAAGTCAAGAGAAGATACTGACGCGTCAAAAAAAAAAACTCTAGGAAATGCATCAAAGGAATGTTTATCATACGATTGGTCCTTTACTCTCGTATCTTCAGTGTTGCCCTTAAGCTTATACGCGACTTACAACGCCTAGATATACCGTATATATATTCATCGCGTGTATATCTATAGCTCTAAGAAAAATATATTATCAAGTTTTGCGTCCCTTCGCCTTTGTACTCTGAGTTGTCTTTTTTTTTGTGCTTTTTGCTCATAAATGATTTTTCGCAACGATGGGGTCGCGAATCAGGTATACCGAGAAGGAGAGGACAAAGGATCGTTTCAAGGGAACGAAGCACCTTGGGAAATCATCACCTTCGCTTAGGGTCGAGTGTGGCAGGCAAGCCCAGAGCTCTTATTCAGGAAAGCTCTATAGCTAAGTTTGTTTTGCTCTAACTTTTCGCGAATTTCAACGATGGCTGGAATCCACACTCTATTTTTAATCTAAATATACAGAAAAATATGCGTAGCAAAATATATAAATATAATATAGATTTTTCTTATATATATGTATATAATATATAGACTATTATATATTCAATTCAATCATATATGATTTATTTACAAAACTAAACTATAAGAAACTCTTGTGTTCGCGTTACTTAGACAAAGTAATCGATTGAAAGATTTTGAATTGTTTCATTCGAGGGAGAATAGAAATTTTCCAAATGTAACAAACTGTCAAGAAAAAAACATTTAGATTGCTTTCTCTATATTATACAAAATAATTACAATTATAGATAATAAATATATAGTAAATAGAACAGACTCTAAGAAAAGACATTACGGCCGGTATCTATCATAAGGAATTATCGATTTACCGTTTTCTAAGTACTTCATTTTATCACTTTAAGGAAAAATATCGACATGTAAAGGCACTTAATCGGCATCATTGTATGGCAAAAGCCATTTATATAAAAAAAGAAGTACAATGATTTTTCGTAGATCAAAGTATCCTACAACGAACACTTAAACAGTTTCAGGTAATAAAACTGCCGATAGACATGATTGTGTAAACTGGTATATCAAAATTACTAAGAAAATCTACACTTTCTCATGATTTAAAAAAATTCATTACAACTTTGTTTTATGTTACTGCTTCCAAAGAACAATAATTATATTAATAACACAAAAAGACTTTACTCTAAATGGGATAAAGAAGAAGTACAATGTAGTTCAATTCATGGATTAAGTACCAGCTCTAAAAATTCTAGTCTCGATAAAAATAGAGTGCTATAATTTGTTTATAAAACTATCAGAAAAATAATTACATCTATTATATAAATTTATAACTAGCAACTACTACTAGTAAATGGACAATAGAACTTTATATGTTGTGCCACTATTCGTTTAATCTAACATCTAAAAACTATTGATGACAAGAGCAATGAAATTTTCAATGATTTCAAATGCAATGGATAGCATAGTGTTATAAATGACCATTTTTAACAGAATATCTTTGTAGTTTTTTTCAACTGGGCATTGAACATTTCTTACGCAATGATGGCCAAAATAAATTAAAGAACTTTTCGTTTCCATTATTTAAGTACGGGCTTTAATAAACTCAAAAAAAAAGAAGAAAAAGAAACATGCCCAGTCAAAGTGAAATCGATAAACTTTTGGTCATTTCTAAGGGAACTATATGGTCTATAACAAATTCCAACTTAAATCTGTGGGAAGAACTGAGCGTGATAGAGATTCGGAGCAGCTGCTTGAGACGCATGGAATGCGGCTGCAGGCGTCTGCCAGGCAGCACGTTTTGGTGCCGCAGCGGCAGTTTCTGCAGGGAAGGCAGAGTCCCATGATCTCTTTAAACCTAGTAGAGCAGCGGGATTAATTGGGGCACCAGGAATCATAGATGGAGCTAGAAAACCGGGAGGTGCATGTGCCCTAAGTAAGGGAATCCTATGGGAGGGCATGTTAAAGAAGAGCAGCGGTGCGGAATTGGCAACTGCCGCATGCTGGGCTACAGCTTGGGCATGAAATTGTTGCTCGTGGCCGTAAGCCGGGCCCAAACTCGGGTGATGAGGATGTTGGTGCTGGGCTGGGACATTGGAGGGTAGCGCGAGAGCTTTGCTCGTCGATGTGGGCGAGGCAGGAGAGGAGCCGGCGCTAGCTCCATTCTGGGCCAAGGCCATCAACCAGAGGTCTTGCTGTCTGAAAGCCTGGGCCTGAGCTGCTTGGGCTTGAGCAGCTTGCGCTTGTGCTTGTGCTGCCTGAGCTTGAGCTTGGGCCTGAACCTGAGCTTGAGCTTGAGCCTGGGCCTGTACGAAGGCGTGAATGTCCCAGAGGGGCGCGGAGGGCTGGGGAGCGGGCACCGGCACCTGAGCTGGGGCCGGTGGCACAGGGGCTTGCCCACCGCCAGCGGCGGTCAGTGGACCGGGTGACAGCAGAGCCTTACCCGGTAGATGAGCGCCCGTCAACACCATATTCATGTCTTCGCCGCTGCATTGGAAGACCTCGATGTAGCGTTGTTTCTTTCCGTAGATCATGTAGCGGTGATGACGCTGGGAGGCGCACACATACGCAGCCGCCTCGCTGTTCATCTGAATGAAGGCCTCGCCCGAAGGTTGACCCTGTCGACATAATACAATTTATATCTCCGATATTGCAGAGTAATTCAACAACTCAATGATGGGTATTTGACTTACCTGAGCGTTGAAAACCATATGAACACCCTGATGCTAGATATTTTTCGAATGCTCTCCCATGAACGCAAGAATATGCTCGACGAGGGCCTCATACGGAAGTCCTCGCAGACGAACGCAATCCTTGCGAGTTCCAGACGTGATGAAGTGTTGTGGGAGAGGGATGGGAGGAAGCGGTGGCAGAATTGTTCTCTCAAACGGCTTAATATCGCTGACTCGATTCAATACCTGCGGATTAAAAATATTCCAACAATTAATTTCATGAACGATCTAAATCCCTACTGTTTTGCGTAATATCCAGAAAAATCAACTACGTGCCTGCTGAACCTCTGCCGTCGTACTTCGGAACAGCTCGATGTATCTGCTTCCGATGCAGTCTCTGTGCTTGCTTAGGGCTTTCGCCGCATCCTCCTCCTTCGCAAAGAGCACAAATGCGTCTCCGGTGGCTCTTCCATCAGCCTTCTTAACGAACAAAACTCCGTCTTCTCCGTCCAACACTTGACAGGGCTTCTGTCCAGTCAGGAAAAACTCCAACTGCAAGCAAAACCATTAAAATTTAAAACTTAGCTCACATCCATCAAAATAAATATTGAAAAACACAAAATCTCAAACGTACCACTTGCTTGGCAGTGCAGTCATAGGGCAGACCTCGCATCCTAACGATGACCTGAGCTCCGCGCGACAGGAAGGCATGAGCCTCTCCATTGGTACCACCGGCTACCGAGACAAAGTCCTCACCCGAAGCCTTGTAGACCTCGATGTAACGCTGATCGATGTGATGCTTGTGCCTCTTAAGCGCCATGTCTCTGTGCTCCTTGTTCACGAAACGTACCAGAGCCTCACCGTTGCGCCTGCCTTGTGCGCTCAGACACAGAGCCACGCCACCCCTGTTACAGTCAAAATTATATTTTAGCATTTGTTCATATTATACTGCAATGATCTATACATTAATTACAATTATATAAAAAAAATTGGCTGGTAAATTAAAAATAACCTGGTAATAAAAATTAAAAATAAATTAAAAATTAATATAGGCAATGATTTAAAAATGAAATTCAAAGATTATTTCGCTGCTGAAGCATAATGGTACAAATGAAACGAACGCACTCGTTAAGTTTAGATAAGCAAACGGACCGAGAAGTTAGTAATCACGCAACATCATTCGGTTCTACATTAACTTTTTTTGCCTCAACTGACGCAAATGATTATACACGCCGTATACAATTTCTGACATCGTTCGTTTATATGTGCACGCGCGAGCTTATAATGAAAACATTTCGAATCCATAAAAATCACATCGCGATAGTCGATGACAAAAAAGCTCATCATACAGTTTCACAGACCAAATTAGATTGGAATAAGCCGGCAAAAAGAAGCGATGTCCCTGGCGAAAAACTCATCTCGAAACAAAAAGTGCAAAAGTGAGGCTGATGAGTCGAAATGATTTACGGCCAGCCTTCGTTTACAAATGACTAATATTGTCAATCGAATGATCATGCAAGACATTAGCTAGAGCAATCGGTTTTGATATTTGAAAAAAAGATGATAACAATGATTTCAGTGTCTTCTATTATCTCGTGTGTCTCAACAACAATCCAAATATTTTACTAACAAGTTGACTCAGTGATACACAGCGAATTGTCTACTCAAACTCGTCCAACAACTCGTAATAAAACTGAAGAGTCCAAAAAGAAAACTACTCAGATCTATCCGCACGAACACAACTCGACTCAACTTATGATCCGTGACCCTAGATAAAAGCTTATCTCGTCCGACGACCGAGGTTTGCGAGTCCTCCGAACTTTCGAAAAATGATTCGTGCTCCGGATTGCGAAAAGCGCCTGCGTGCTGCATATGCACGACCGAGTCAGCAGATCTGGCTCGACTGGTGTGTTTGTATAGGTGAGTTCGTTGGCACCGCGAACGACTTTTTTTTTTTTTGTTTAAGTGTCCGGTGATTTTGAAATGCGACACGGACAGGGAATGTGAATTGGCAAATTCTGTCCATAGGTATATTAAAACTTGAAAAAAAAATCAAATCAAAGTATGAAAATTATTGTACATCAATAGTACGATACAGCTAGATTAATGTGCACTACGTTTACGAAAATTAATGGTGAACAGTGTACTGAAACAATTAAAGGCATATGAAAGACACGTTAAAACTTTCTAGTCGTTCTAAGCACATTAAATAACACTTCAAATAATTATCCTTTACCTGGTACTGAACCAAACCCCATCCAAATGCTTGCACATAAATACGACGTCGTGGTATTAGATATGTATATCAGATTACGTATTATGTACTATTTTTAATGAAGGAATTACGCAAGATTTTCGCAAAATTTGCTATCCCATATATCTCTTGGTTTCAATTAAAATAACTTTATACTCACTTTGCCACATTCAGTCCTCTGAAGAATTTTGCGACGTCCTGGTCAGACGATTGCCAGGGAAGTCCTCGAGCTCTGACTACGCAGTTGTTGTCTACTTTCTCATCTTTCGAGCTGAAAAATTTTAATTAAAATCTTAATTGACTTGTGTGCATCGTGATAAACAACAAAATTATTCGAATATTTCACAGTCAAGGCAATTTATTAGTTTCGGTGAACACTTTCTAGTCGTTCCGTTGAGTAATCTTTCAAATGAGTTTACGCGAATTACGCCTCGACCATTTTTACAGGTTTGACGCATTAGGTAAAAATGTGTGCGTTACAATGGTGAACCATGCAATTACGTAAAACTAATTTAAAATACTGCGCAGGTGAATGCGTTGTAAACTTACCATATACCAGGTTCCAATACGAGGTTCACTACTTCCGGATTCTCGAAAACGTGTCCTGCAACAACAAACAGAATTCCTCGTAAACGCTATGTCAAACCTTATTCTCTACGAACTAATTGTTTTTAATTCTCAAAATTCATTGCACAAGTTGGTAACAAACGCTTATTAGGTAAATATTCGACTCGATGTTAGAAAGAAGTCGTACTTTTGTCTCCTGCCATAATCTTGTGATTTCAACGAACGATTGCTTTAATTGGAATCGAGCTGTCGATCAAACAAGAGTTATTTTCAAAATGTCCAACAATTCAAAGTCTCGCAAAGACTTGAATCAGAAGCTTGATACAGATGTTGCAAACGAATTTAACAAACAAGTTTCTCAGAAACTTAATTAAGACAATTTTTTTCATTCTCTACAATCTTCTGTCACGAAACTACCATTCACACTTAAAAATCACAAAAAAAATTGCCAAAACCACACCTAGAAGCTCACAGTTATAATAGTCGAACCTTCAACGTCGAGCGTCGAGTCGCGAAAGACCGTCGCACCGGAATGTAGCTGTACTGTAGTTACAGAGAAAGAAAGCACATGAAGCGACTCGCGCGTTTCCCCGGTAACCTTACACCCTCATCCTGTGTCTCGTTTCTACCACGTATACATACCTGCATATACGCGTATACATATATGCGCTTTTCTTTCTGGGTCCGCGATTCGATCGAGGCGTCGAATTATTCGCCGACGCAGCGGGAGTCGTTGCACTTTTCTGCGCAATGGCGGTTTCGCGTGCGCGGCCCGGAAATTTCAGGCCACCTTTTTTTGCCAGCTTGGTTCTTTTTCATTATGGGCTGCTCGAGGAATTTGTCGCGGCGTGAGCTTTTTGAGCTATACCGTGCGGTGGAACGATGATGTGCAGAAATTGAAATTTTCGTTTGAATTCTGATTTTAGGTTTTGATATTTATGTAGGTCTGCAACATTAATTCGAACTCAAACGGTGGTCGTTTTTAAAAACTAGAGTTGTAGATAGAAGACACTACTGTTTACATAAACAGAAGAAGAAAGCACTAGCGCGATAACAAAGACGATTATACTCCACCAGTACACGCTCTATACCCACCTGGTAAAAACAACGCTTGTTATATATACCAGTGCTTTCGCGTGACTAATCAACCGGTCGAGTTGAGAACCGCTGCTTTGATAAGAATTGTAATGTGTATACGTTCCTACACCGATACTGTAGCTACACCGACATGCTCGCCGATTGACCCCAACTGCATAAAGCTCAAAGTGTATACACTGCACTAAGGGAAGGCAGTCCCGATACATAAATTTAAATATCTGCCTTATGGAAAGTTTCCCGATGATTCGAGGAAAAAATGAAAGATTTAACGAAAGTAAGATTTATATACGAATTTTCCAATGACTTTTTAATGAGATGTTTATACAGAATCGCACGTATTGTACGAGTGAGAGAGGATCAACGAGCAGAAAAACGGTATCTCGGAATTTCGGATTTCCGCGTTTCTCCGAGCAACTCTCTACGCTTTCTTTGTGCTCACTTGATATTTAAAGTTGCTCTAGAATCGATTTTTTTGCCGATTGCTTTTTTCTTTCTGCCGTTACGGCTTCGAAGCGAGTTATTTTTTTCATTCTCAAAATGTGCCGTGGCTGATAATAACGTCTTGCGACCTTCAGTAATATTATCATATAATGATTATTATGCCGGCGTTATCTCAATACTTGTTTGATTAGACATGCTCCATTGTAATTATGCTACTGAAGAATTGCAATGATCCGAAGAACTTTTTTACACGTATGTATCTAAATTTGTATGAATAGGTTAAATAATTATTCTCAAATTGGTCTGTTGTGATCTGTTACTATAGACCAAAATTATAAGAAAATCTTGGCTCAATAATAACAGCAATTCTAATGACCACTCAATAATGGCACCTCTATACTTTTCATTATCCAACATCATTCATCCGAATAAAAAAAGATTTCGTACAAACAAACAAAAACACGGCACTCAGCATAAACTAATGAGTCTCTAGGCAAAAAAAAGTTTTCCTCCTAGATTCTCTCGCCTATAAGGTCCACGTCTAGCTCGCATGACGAGGAGTGACCATCGAGACTTATAGCCGAGACTACATTACTCATAGTGGAAGATTTTTATTGATCGGCCGATCGATTAAGTAATCGCGATCCAACTTTAAATTTAGCTCTTCTCTCGCTCTCTTATCTACGATTCTTATTTTCCAAGTCTGAATAAGATTCGTAACAAATGGCTTTTCCGTCGCGTCTTACCATCCTTTATCATCCTCTGAATGACGGCGATCATGTCCTGGATCTCCTTCACGTGGTAATCATTCTCCTCGTCGGTCGGCAGGTTAAAGTCTGATCGTACTCACAGTCAAGGATTTTCTATGCTTCAAACTTATAGCTATACAAGCATATTATATTCATACACACATACGTATAAGATCTAGAAGTGATGATGAATCGATTCGACCCTTTATCCCCGCTGCCACTAGGAGAGAGCTTTTCAATGCGTCGTCGACACGAGAACAGCGAGACTCGCTTGATTAATTTACATGGAAGTTAATACGCATTTGATGACGCTGCGTTTTAAGAGTGAAAGAAAGCGCTTTTCGCTCGGTTTATCAAAGCGAATCTGCGCGAAAAATACGCCTCTAATGATGAACTTCCCCGGCACTGAAAAATTATGGCGGAAGGGAGTTTTTTGCGCTTCGTGTTTAATGCGTTCGTGTATGTGTGTGTGTTGGACACGATCTATCTCGTTATATAAGTAATACGCTTGTATATCTGAACTTTCTCAGAGACACTTATGCAGGCACTTTATCTCTCGTCATATATTGATGGCTGTGTATGATAATGATTATTAAGTCGTTTGTTTAATGCTCCGCAGCGGCTTTGTTAATGTATTGTTTTTATCGAAAATAATAATGTGTGTGCGGTACTTCGAATTTCATCAAAGCGAGAAGCTAATCTTCTCGTTCGAAATGAAGATAAAAAGAAATTTTCTAGATAATCTTTTATGTTAGCTGTGTATTCGTAAGCTGCAAGCTCGTCAATATACAGAAAAGCATAAGAGTCAACATACATCTCTCTCCTTGGCACAATCTAATATCGCACTTTTTATACATATACACAAACTACGCACACTCCAAAGAAATGGAAACTTCTATTCTAAACTTATTTAAAGTAAATCTCGAGTCAGAAGAAGCTCGTCGTGTACAGCTGAACAGAATAAATTTCACTTTTAAATTTCGGCATATATACTCGCTTCGCCTTCGTGTATACACGCTGTTCCCGTGAGTTACATACGCTTGTATTACATAAGGTAGCGGCTCAAGCAAATCAAGTGGTAGGTTTGGAAAATCCCGAATTTTAAATTAAATCTATAAAAAAAGTTATTTTTGCTTTACCAAATCCCGGACGTACATGTAAATGTAACACACTTCACGTCGAGCCAAACGTGATTCGTGATGGTTTCAAACAGCAACGTATTTATCGGACCCACTTTTCGACAGGTAAGTAACGTCGATTCGCCGTGTCAGAAAAGAAAGATTTAGGAAAGCTCGAACGTTCTTATCTCATCGTATTAACAAACTTAAAACAAAGACACGCTCTGTGTGTGTTGGCAAACACACGCTGTATCTACACTCACTCTCGCCATTTACAGAAGAAGTTTTATACACAAACCGATTGAAAAAGCGCCAAATTTCCATTCGAAATGAAAAAGCAAAGCCACTTAAAATTTCAAGTAGCAGCAGCACAATGTCTTGCTTATCTATCGCGGCTTATCAAAATTATTCCTCAGAGAGACCAGATGCTTACCCGAGCTCGAGCTACTCCAAAAAACAAGTCCGTGCGGTGCGAGAAGTGAAAATGAAATCTCACGAGACAAGAAAATACAAGAGATTACTGGGCTTTGGGAGCAAAGCACATAGAGAGACTGGCACAGCTCGACGGCTTAATCGCGCGCTCGAGGCCTGACCTTTAAACTGCACCCATAACGCTGATAAGCCGCTCGATGTTGGCCAATAATCGCGCGACGATGACGGAAAGCTCGGCTCTTGAGAGAGAGCTTGCGATGAATATTATTATTCACGCGAGAGGTGATCGACGTTTATTTTATGAGGGGATGAGAGTTTAGCTCGTTTCGAGGGACAGAGTAGTCCTTTGTCCGAGACATTTTGTATAATTGAGCGATGATAAGAAGAATCGCTTTATGTAATTAATGCACTTTGTCCTTATTGGATTTATCGAATGATGATCGCGTTTCGCTCGAGTGAAATTGAAATGACCGAGATACAGCGAGAAGCACTAGCATAAACAACAACCATTAACATCTTCGTATAAAGGAAAGTAAAGCCGTGAAAAATCTAAATAGCCTCGGCGCGCTCTCTTAATTTTCAATATAACTGTCGGCCTAAAAGTATCAGCAAAAAGGATCGAATGATTTATGAAAGGCTGGCTCATTAGCAATTTCCACTGCGCGCGTGTAAACCGTCTTGCCAGGAACATCCCAAGTCGTTAGAAAGTGGATCCCACGAGAAAACTCGTATACCATAGCTATACACCAGGCGCGTAAACATCCGAGTATTTTCATTCTATGTAATTACTCGCATTTTTACGAGAACACTAAGCTTGTAAAGTGAAAATTAATAAATATGGAGTTCCCTTAACTCTCATAGACAAAATCTTCAACGAGTCGAAAGAGAAAAGTTCCACACCTCGACTGATATATACCACTGCTGCAGCAACAGGTGCTTTTGTTTTATTAATCGAGTCGCGCAGGTATGCGCTACTCTCACACGTTCCTCGGATTCGTATTATAGCCGCCATACAGTACATACAAGCATCGTTCCGTCGTGTGAGTGAGTCGCACGGCACAATGCCGACGACTGTTCCTTTTCGACGACGAGTTTGGCCACCGACACGTGTTCGGAGTCCCTAACTAGACGACGCACAGAACACACAGGACTCATTCCGTAGTCCTTGCGCGCGAGCTTCTCTTTTGACGGAGTTTCTGCTTTTCGGTGACTCGAAAATTATTATAATATGTAGTCGGGCAATTGTCAGATAGAAAGTAGCAATTTCGAGTGGCGAGTGTATTATGTAAACAACTGATTGAAGTTATCCCCCCCCTGAGATCTTTCCGGTCGACCAGACTTCAATTGCCGTAGTTTCTCTGCTTCGTTTTCATAAATATTAATTTCTCGCTGAATCTGCAGTGAAAGTAACGCAATTTTCAAGAAGCCCTGGATGAATTGACTTCTGCCTGTATTAGGTGTATCGCGTGAGCTACGAAATTGAAATCGACGATATTGTATTACGCTTCAAGCATCGGACGATGCACGTATATATACATGCGACGAGTCTTCCGCTCGGAGACACGAGCGCACGAAGTAAATCTGGTAGTAAAACAAGCTTTTTGATATAAACGTGGTGGCGTTTGCACGATTTTGTGCTTCTCGAGATTTCGACATAGCTGTATGAGAATAACAAAAAAATACAGAAGAGTTTCGTGGATGCTCTTACCTCGAGAGAATAATATTATCACAGAGGAATGCAGCAAGCGACGCTTCCAGCAACAACAAACAACACACTTTTTATACGGCCACACACGGAAGTCAATTGCATCCACTAACCAGAAGTGCTTGTGGTCCAGAAAATCAAAAACAACACCACAACACTAGATTATTATTATTACAGAGAAAAAAAAAGAATTAGTCGAGAGCAATAACAGAAAGCAGAGCCGATCGCTCAGATAAATCACGTCGGTAGACGTTCGGTGTGCATGTGTCACCACGTCTCAGACGAATGCCGGCGTACTGTATAACGAGGGAGACTCAAGGCGCTGGTGTAGCCTCCGCTTTTCGGTCGGCAAGAAAACCAAGTAGCGCGCTGGCGAGCATATGTGTGTGTGTGTGTGTGTGTGTGTGTGTGTGAGGAGTCAAGTTGCCGCCGCTGATGTCGTTCTTCGGATTTGCCTCGCGTACACACGTGTGCGAGATATATATACATATATACTATATAGTGGACGACGGGACGAGAGAGAAAGAGAGAGAGAGAGAAGCAGGAATCGGCAGTTTCAGAGAGAGAGCAGACGACGAATAGCTACTGCGCCACTGAAAAAATATAGTTGCTGAGCGAAAAACGATGCTTTGAGTTGAACTTGAATTTTGAGGGCAGTCGAGAACTGCGTTTGCGTTGAAATGTTTGTACAGAAGGTGCTGATGTTCAAAACGGAGATTGATGTGTAGTTTCCTTGACGGTTATCGCGCTCTAAAAACAACATGAATTATGTAATTGTGTGGTACAAAAGCGTCGTGTGGAAACTACATTACAAATCTTGTATTATCGTCGTTGCGCGCGAGCTGAATAATTTTTTATCAGTTTATATATTCAAGAATTCTCGTACAAATTTTTCACTATGCTGACTTTGGTTTAAAATAAAATACATACAGATACGATCGAAAACGAAGAAGCGTTAGAAAATCATGTTTACAATAAAATCCACATCTTGCACGACTCGGCCATACTCTATACGAACATAGCATACAGCACGATGGGCAACAGCTCGCGGATATCTAAGCCGAATCTAAGAAATTCAAATCCACCGGTTTTCCTCCCAGCGAAAGTGTAATAATGCATGAGCGGCGCCAAGAACCTCTGCGTATAGTCTCTCTTTTTTTTCAAACGCTTTGTACGTAAATAATAGGCGCGGGCATTTACATTTCCCTTATTCCTCGAGCGAGGCTCTAGCGCGGAGAGTTTTTTTTCGGTGGCACAAATGCGAGAGGTTTTTTATATTACACAGGAAAGTGATTCGTGCGTACGTGTATATGCACGAGAAATGTACGCAGGCAAACTTTTTTACGATCTTATCGAGGAATTGGTTTATAGGAAAAGACCTTATTACGGTGGCTTTCAAGGATTTTCGCGATTATACTTTTTAATGATTCGCCTCTCGGTGCAAAGATAAGAACTCCGATTTACTTTTAGAGCAGAGTGTTGATCTTTTTTGAGTTATTAGATTAAAATATCCTTTACTATTTATCGCTATATTATTATTTTTTTCTTTAATTTTATGCGATGACACTTAGTTTTTGATGCATAGAGAAATATTTAATATCTCAATTAGCGGTAATTTGTGGATAACAAATCATCAGAAATATTAAATCTCTGAAGAAATATACGTGTCACGTTAATTAAAAGAATCGCGCGAATTCTTCGAATGCTTTTTTTTCTTTTAGACTAACTGTAATCTGAGACTCCTCCCCAGTGATTCTCAAACTTCTATAATAGCTTCGAACACGTTTGAAGGTGTTAATAAAGTAAGATTTAATACATGATTCTTAAATCTTTCTAAACAAATACTCAACTTTTGTATATTCACACCTAAATCTCAATTAAAAAACCATATACTATTCACACCCGAACAATCAGCACTTTGAGCGCAAAATTCCGATCATAAAAGAGAACAAGCTGTGTGCCACCATCAGTAGCAGGAGCAACCATCGGCGACCGATACGCATTGCTATACAGAGAAGCTCTCAAAACTTCGAGGGCTACAATCTACAATAGTATATCCTACGGCGTATACGTGTATAGGTATCGCGCAACAACAACGACGGACCCCCGTTTTGCATTGGTAATTGCCTTGAGAAACTCTGACATCGCTGACCCGGCCTATACACGTATACACTTTCAACTCGTTCTCATATCTGTATATACACACACACGAATACATACATATACGATCGCAGCAGAAGAAATATAAGCAAAAAGCTACCTCACGATTAGCTGCTGCTCCTATGCTAATGAGCTGTTTGATTTACCTCGGGTGCAATTGCCGAGCCGCACATCAGCAATCATCGTGATGCGATGCGTGCGCGAAAATGACAATACGGAAATTGCTGAGGCGCGCTTGTATAAGAGATATCGATACTTTGTTCGCGATGAAGTTTAGCGGGTAATGAGCAGTCCCGAGGATGCTTTTCGTTGATTGTATGTCATTATTTATTGTATACGAGAAAACGAATTTTCTCGCTGAATAGTATATAACCGCCTAAAGACAGAGCAGCTGACGGTTAACATTGAAAAGTTTACTTCCCACACTCGCTTGTCCTATCATTCATCATCACTTCTAAATACACGCGCTACTAAAATATTTAAACAAAGTTTATAATATAGGGGATAATTGTTCATCATCCATCATCAAAGAACGAAAGGATACATTGCATCATGTCCTGGATACTGAGTAAGGACAGTTCGTCGTTGGTGGAGTAGCACGCGGAGAACTCCTTCCTGAGGTCGTGGAAGACGCTGTAGTGGCTTGGCAGGTCGACGTTCTTGTTGCAGGCTTGCGGGTGGAGACACTGCCTCAGCGGCGCCTGTCCGTCGACGACAAAACGCGGTGTACTGCCCGCCGCCACGCACGTCAGTGACGACCACCATGTCTCGAACTAGAAAAAAAAATGTCGTTTCGTTAAATAAAATATACGTTTTACGCTCGAGTGAGCTTTTATTCTCTTAAGTGCCCACATACGCGAGAGCTGATAAAACAGAGTTTAAACAGTAGCCCTAAAAACTTATTCTCAACGAAGAAAATCATGTATGTTAAAAATAAAAAAGAGTATTAATCCCATCGATAATAAACGAAAAGCACAGGCAGCCGAGCGAGCGAGTAAGCAAGTGCAGCGAACTTGAAACAATGTTATCGACCGCGAAGCCAAGTTGAATTTCATCGAGTTTGTAGATAGCCGATAACAGACCGCGAGAGCGCGCTCGTAACTATACATGTGCGAGCGTGTGAGTCAGAAACGAGCGCCGAGGCCGTCAATGTTAGAAAACTCGACTACTTGCTGTTATGTGCTCTTATACATATATATACCTGCACGTGTATACGGTAAGGATAACGCCCCCATCGCGAATCTGCTGTGATGCCGAGAGAGTCGATGCACCTTGTCGCCCGCATTGTCGTGCTTATAAATTACAAATGGAGGCGAACCTTTCCATTGATTAGGATCTAATTCTTGTTTACGCGTCAGGTTATTTGAGGAAAGAGCTGGATGCGTTATTTCGATTGATTACGATTATAGGGAGATGAAAAGTGAAAATGCAAGGTTGTGTATGTGTGCGTAGTCGAAGATTGCGAACAATATTTCTTAATCAACGGGCAAACGTTTAGAGATTAGAACATGAATTTTTCATGCAATCAGAACTAATTATAGTAATTTATCACACGCGGTGCGTCTTTATCTTTCGATCGTGTTCATCATCACTTTCGCAACTTTCTATAACGCCGCCGCGGTTACGTAATATTTATTTGTGAAAAAAATGAAAAACAATTAATTTTAATCGCAATTACGTATGAATTAATTTATTTCAAGTAGTGTTTATCGAATTCTTGAATTTATTTCTGCAATATATAATGAACTCCGTGTTTATCGGAGAACATTATTATTGCAATTTTGATGTTCGAATTCTGTCTTCATAGATACATTATACTGCACCAATTAAGACTCATTATTATCAACAAATTATAAAAAAAGCACGCCCGTTCGAGTCGAATCAAGCCCTAACTCCTCATAATGTAACTCTTCGTCCAGAGACTTCCTGCAAAATTCTTGAGAGCCGCGAGTATAGCATCCGTCGAGACATTATATACACATACACTCGGACGAGAGTCACGACTCGATCGTCTAGACTCGTGCGACGACTTGCGTAACTCCTCGCGAGTCACGGCGAAGCAGCTCACATGTAATGTAACGAGCGAGCAAACCCTCCCTATGGCATTAGCGCCGAGAAACCTGCGCTTATCGCGCTCGCAGCCTTTTTGTCAGGCTGGAGGAGCTGCTGTGATTCCTTGCGCAACTGGTCGGTGAGGTTTGCTCGTCTTTTTTTTCGTCGTCTGTTTTTTTTTTGTGCGACGTTCACGTGTACAGCGGGATGTTGCTTGTTAGGAAGGATATTGTTGTAATGGAAGGGTTAGTGTCCTCAGGATGTAGCCCTCCAACGGGGCTGATTATCTGTTTGAAGCTTACGGTTTTAATTTTGACGCGCGGCTTTTGATGATAACTTCATTATTAGAGAACGTTTGAATATGTGCAGTGCAATTGGAGAAATAATTATCACCGGAGAAAGTATACAAAGATACGTTGGACAAGAAAATTATACTTGCAAACGCTAGTTCAATTTGATGGATCGTCATTCAAACACTGACAGAATCTACAGGATTATTGTCTAATCAAAAGTACTTTCCCGAAGCCACGCAACTCCTTGCAAAACACTTCCGACGACAACTAAAAAGACACGCCGCGTCCGTATATACCTTTCGATAAATCAACGCTATATATTAAAGCACACAAAAACCTGGAAATTATATTAACGTTTTTCCCTCGACTTTTTTCCCAGCAGCGTTCTATTTTAATTGCACCAGAAGCGAATATTATAATTCCGTAGAACCTTAACAAAAAAAATACTAATAACAAGAACCGAGGAATAGTCGCGACACGCACGCACGATTAGATTTCCCAAGGAGGCGGTGTTCGCGCCAACGGATCATTATACACGCGCTGTATATATGTGCCTGGGAAATTACAAGCCGACGCGAAGGCACACAAGAGGTTCGTTCGATGAAGAAAAGTTGAGATTCGCGAGAGATATAAGTGGAGAGGCGCAATATAACGGGAACACCGACGAGCTTTCCCAGTGAGAGCGTCGGAGTGTCGAGTTTTCGCGAAAGTGGAGCTCATCGCTGTGGACGATGACCTCTTCTGCGAGAGAGTTGTGACGATCGATTGTGAGAGATTTTTTCTTACTTTCGTCGATGGGATTATATCGGAAGGAAGAGCGCGGTTACATTGTCGATGGAGTGCCTTCGATGATTGCCGGTACCGCAAGATTTCATTTGGACTTCATCTATGATTGCGATGGAGTTTTATGGCTTTCGTAGAAATGCCTCTATACAATTATGAGTAATACAGTTCTCTCCGACGGTTTTATTGCACGAATCGATTTATTGATGATCCTTTTTTTCGCGTAATGACTCCGCTTGCGTTATCCTTGCCTCTTCTATAAGCAGACAGTTTAAATTTAATGTTACGGTTTCGCGAACGCTTTATAAGTAATTTTTTGAGCGTAAGTACATCGACTAACGAGGTGAACTTTTTCCCTCAAACATTAGCATACGCGTCGTGCGCGCGCGCGTAATTGTTTTTCTTCGTCGTCCTGCGTGTCTTGTAACTGTCATGCATAAACATTGGATATTACGAATTGTGCGCGCGTTATGGGGAGAGATATTACGAAATCGGATAATTTAGACGTCCTAGGCGCTCTGTAAGTTATATTCAGAGGCTCTACACTGCAACGTAGCAATTTTTTTGTTTGTTCAATAGGTTTGACGTTCGCCTCATCAACGTGTCCACGGAGTAGTCAAAGCTGGGACAATATATAATCCCGAAAGCCGCTTATTATTTCGGAGTAAATCTTCCCGGTTGCAAAACAAAAAGTTAAAATGAGGACTCACCTGTTGGATGGCCTGATGGAGAGGAATTCCGTGCTCTCGTAGGGTCTGCTCGGTCAAGGTTGGGGCGTGAGCGAGGGCCGCTTGGCTCACGCCGCCGCTGCTTCCGGCAACACTTCCTGGGTTATCACTTCCGGTGCTACCGTTGCTCTCCGCCTCCTCCATGGCCATGGGCTTCACTATGTACTGCTGCCTGCCCATCACCTGCAATTAAGATCGCGATTTTGATAAGTACACGTGGATGAAGAAAAGCTGCGCTCTCTGCTAATAAGCGAGATGTCTATATTTGAATTTTTGATTTATAAATAGCTATATAGCAGCAGACGCTGTTCTAAGAAATTGCCCATGAAGGGATTGTGTATTAGATTAATTTTTTTTTTGCTTCGCAATTAGAGACTGACGCGCGCTTACTTGTTTTTGCAGCTACATGTTTTATTAAAATCGTGTACGGAGTGCAGGGTTTCATAAATTCGAGAAATAAATCACCGGTCATGGCGTTCTATTTTGAGGAGGCATTTTTAAGCGTACTGTGGTAATTAAAAGAGCTCGAAGGTCGATGCGCATAATTGTATATCTAGTTGGAAAACTTGTTCGTCTTTTTTAAACGCCGGGACTGAATAAAATGCTTCATTCATTACTATCATCGAGAGCGTGTTTTGAATTAATTTAGAATACAGCAATGTCAACCGGATAAAAAGCTGCTGCTGCACTCGAGGATTTTTAAAAATTATGAGACTCGTCACATATGTGAGTACAAAAAAGTTCTCATCCCGTGTTCTTTCTTTTTTTTTCATCTTCATTATTCAATGCAAGCATGATCCTGAATTGGCACTTGCTTATGAAATTCAAGCTACATACAGATCCATGACGTATCCCGTAAGAAACGAAGCAGTTGCACATACAATGACATTTTCTAATGCGGTTACCATATCTAATGCTATTCAAAAGAGAGATGATTTATTAAGTCAACAGTTCAATTTAGTTGTCACTCGGGAACTGTGTTAGCGTATAACAGAGTACTTTTACTACCTTCAATGCCTTTCAGCATCTTGGGCAATGATGCATACAGAACGATTCCTCCGTACAAATGTTTCTGAATCAAGATGCAAAAAGTATTGTACAAAAACCAAAATGGCAGTAGCATAGTATCACCGCAAGTGCTTTGCGACAGCGGAAGACAGATAAAGCCAAATCCAGTGAAGAAGCAGAAAATGAGCGGCAGCGTTCGTCAAATTTATTTACAAATAATGAAACTCAAATCATTTGGATCACTGAGTAGTATTTAGGTATGGTAAGCGCACAGTAATAGAAATTTTCTGAATCAGTAATAACATCGCACATCGTCAGGGTGGTGAATCTTTTTTCTCTGTGCAGATACTAATATCCAAATAAACTTCTAGCGCCGCTATATCAAAACATTCAAGGAATCTAGTAAAAAAAAAACAAAAAACAAAGCGTTTGCTATTCCAAGCACACAAAATTCCAACCGTAACTTTCTACTAGGACGATCAATCAAGTTTCCAGATCTCGACCCGCCCCTGCAATTATGCTTCCAGCGAACTCTCGGTCACGTCGTGCAGCGCCAGATGCATATTCATAGGCGTCTTGCATTGAAAAAAAAGAATGCGCGAACTTTTCAGTCAGCTCTTCAATTCGTTATTGCGGTACCTTACAGATACTCACATGTGCGAGTCTATTACAACCGGAGTGCAAATTTATGGTTTCCGTCGAGCGTGTATTTAGCCTTCGAAATTGTTCATCACACTATATAGCGGCTATATGCAGGAAGTGATAAAACGCGCGCGGATGCATCGATTAACTCGTCCCTTAAAGGCTGCTTCTCCGATTTCCAGGTGTAGTACATATATACACAGTGTTGCTGCTGCCGCTTGCTTTGAGCAGTGGTATTGAATTCGCTTTTTTTGTTAACGTAAGTCGAGTATCTCGTGAAAGTCATCGTTTCGTATATGTATACACATATAGAAGCTGGCGCGAGCCTTTACGGGAGTGCTAATTGGTTTAAGTAATACGCGCGCGGGCGACGCACAATGAGCGTCTGTAACGTCGTTGTTTTAAAATCTAATTTTCTACGCTGTTGACCTCCAGTGAGTACTCGAGCGTTGATAACTGTCTCGATTTACGGGATTTCAGATGAATTAAGTATACTTTTTGCAGGTGTATAATAAACATCGTTAGGATCTAAAGATGGAGAGTTATAAAAATATAAATTATAGCAATGGGACAAAAAGCAATGTAGGTTAATCGTCGAATGATTAATTATAGCAGGCGCTTTATTGTTAGATATACTAATAAACACAGTTCTTCATGACGAAATCTATACACTTCTTGAAGAGCATCAGCAAAAATAGACATACGGTTCAATGCGACATACACGGACAATATAATCGCAAGACAATAGACATGTAATTGAAGTCAGAAAGCTCGGGCTGATGCAAGCGAGTCGATCCCAAAAAAGACGTCCATCGATAATCGCTGAACGGAGTACAGATAGGAGATAAGAAGTGTGCGAGCGCAAATCGGTTGTTGACGATTTTGCCCATCGGAAACAATAAACGCAAGGCCGGCATCATCATCGATATAATGTATTTCGAATAGCCGATAGCTACTTTTTCAGCGATCGTTTATAGAAGATAATCAGCGACAATGGCACTTTCGCTTTTCTTCTGTATGCGTGATACGTTTGTTGTAACTTTTTATCTAAAATGCACTTGGAGACAGAGCAGGTCAAGAATATTAACGTTGATATTTTCTAATTATTTTTTTTATTTCAGAAAATTTTGAAAATTTGCAAAACAAAAATGCGTGCATAACATAAATAAAAAAATTATGCATTCATCTTTATTACACACATTACACTGAAGATTACAAACTCGTTTTCAGATCACCAACATTTAGAATACATTTCTAATTCCATGCCTCGTCGAAAGATTAACAATTTCAACAAACTCAAAGTACAAAAATCGATTCTCAAGATTCGCGACTGCTATCTCAACACACATACAAACGCGTCGCACGCGAAAATCCACGTTGCGTAACGATCGCTTTATAAGAGAGCGAAGACGGCGAATTTCGCTTATACCGGAGTTCCATTACTGCAGCACACTTGCGTGCCGATGTACATCATCGTATATACTTACATTATTATACCGGTGGCTGCCGTTGCGTAATGCGAATCTGCGCGCGCGATGTCACACACTGATCGTGTGTGTGCACATTGTGTACGAGAGCGAGCTCATGAGAGATTTGATTTGATTATTCGCGAGCGCAAAGGTGTGAACTTCGGGCACTGGAGATCGTCTTTGTATGTCTCGGTTGATATATCTTTAGTGACTATTATCTTGGAAGCTCTGAGATTTGTCCTGATAAGTGGAATGAGTGCATCTCAAAAATAGAGAATATATAGCTTTTTCCTCGGTCTAATCTTGCAGATTATAGAACTTTAATGAAGAAACTTTTGTTCTGTATTTACACGCTTGCGTTTCATATTTTAAAAAGTTTGTTTTTGCGTGGGGACGAATAAAAATTACTTTGTACGTTTGTTATCTGTTGAACAAAGTATTAGGCGGCTTATCGGTGATATTCTTATTTTCAAGAACAACGAGCTTTATGCAACAATTATAATACGAAAGATTGACAATGTGCAGCGATAAGTATTAATCCAAAGAAATCTTTGAAAAATTAAAAAAAGTGTACATCGTGACGGTAATCATAATTATATGTATAGTTCTGAAGAACTCTTAAAATTTTGTCTATGTCACTCAAAAGTCCACATACTGATAATAAAAATGTAATTTATACGAAAAAGATCAGCATGAAATACAGCGCTAAGCCTCCCCAATACCAACACGCATGGCATAATACACAAGATCCATGCAACAGTATAGGAGTCACCTCGTAAAGAAAGATAAACAGCGAGCGCTTCTTATAAAGTCCTCACCACTTCAAGATTATACCTTTAGCATAAAAGGCGTTTTTCTATGCTAATGGCGCATCGAGCGCGCGCACACACATACGAGCTACGTCGAAATTCGTGAATAGCATAGACAAAAAGCAGAGGTGCTATATACGTTGTCTCTCCGCCAAGCCAAGGACGACGATGATTCAGTCTCAAGTCGAAGGGTAAAACTCGACTCATCTTCCGTGGATTCTGTGTCTCTTAAAAGATAGAAAGGATTTTTGCAAAAATTTAATGTACTGCACGTGGTTTGTAGTTTATACTGCATGAAACTCGATGGTTATCATGTCAAAGGCGATGAGCCACGAGGAGGTCATCAGAGATGCGAAAAGGACGCGCGTGATGAGCAGGGAGAAAAAAAATTTTCGCAATAAATTAAAGAGCTTTAGCCGGTTCATGGTCAATCCGAAAATAATCTCCTTTTCAAATTGCGTATTCGAATGATAAGTATAAAGGAATATTTAGTGAGATTTGGACGATGCCGTCAAATTAATGAAATTTTATACACTGTATCAAGCGTATACAGTTAATAAAGACTTGAGACGAAGTTTATAATAACTATATTTTGTTTAATTATATATTCACGTAACATGCATGACTAATTAGGGAATGAGCTTAGTGAGGGAAATTTACATATGAAAACATTCTCATGCTTGTCGGCTCAGAAAAGACTCGTTAGACAAAAGTGTGAACGAATGACTATGTTTGTATTTTGAAATAGTCATTTTTACTTTTTCAAGGTCGTGTAAAATGTCTTGTACATTAAAAACAAATTTATCTTGATACAACCTGTAGATAACCTGTGTTAATTTTAGGCCTACATATAATCACAGTTTTCAACGAACTTTTTTTACGAATACGTGGCATAATAATCGACGAGATATTTTGGTTTCCTCGTGTTTAATGATCCCACAAGAAGCATCGATTATAGTAGTTTTTACACTAAAAAGCAAACTAACTCCGCAACTGAGATTTATTGTGCTTTTAAACAAATTGTGTTATTGTCATTTTGATAATTTTCTATACGATCTTTACCTCTATGATTTATAGGCGTGTACCAGTATTGTTACTTCTTTGTGAAAGTATTGGAAAGGCACGATTTCTCACAAACAGTGTTTTGAAGACGTATACACATCACGTTATAAGTTTATCCCTTTGATGCTCAAAGTTAGAAAGCTGGCATTATAAAAGCGAGTGACAAATGAAAACGACGATTTCACACTCCCGCTTACACGATTCCGGTTCTATGGAATATTTTCTCAAGCATCAAAATCCGGCAGAGCCAGTTTTGTCATCAATGCTAAACAGCTTCCCGGATTCAACGCTCTCACGTAAGCCCCCACGAAATCCAATAAATAAATCAATCAACCGGACACGGTCACCAAAATTTTAATTCCGCCGCTAACAAGCATTTCAATGATTTTCATTATTAAGTCATCAACTGCACCAATGCCCAACGACAAGTCCGTGTCATTTTTAAGTCTCGAGATCGACGAACACGACTCTCGGCAGAAAGCGACACGACCATGTACCTGCAATGTTTCTAGTCGAGCAATCGTTGGAAAACGTCGGGACGCCTTTCTCTCCGTGTTCTCGTCGCAGCCAGAGGATGTCTCTTTCTCTGTCACTCTTTTTCGTTGCATTGATGTCGAGTTCGCGTATAACGACCGGAAGCAAAGGAGAACCCGCATTGACCCCACATTGTATACAAAGCGTGGAGACCACGCGATTTCGTTCACGAGACTACAAGGCGTTCTCCATATCTCACCTCGTTCTAGAAAACGTATGGCTCTGTGCGTTTTAATTTTTTAAAGTTTGCTGCGATATACGTCTGTTATACAATGGATAATATTTTGAAACGACCACAAGCTTTCGTGAAATATTGATAAAACTGAATGAAGTTAATATTTTCAAAACACCTCTGCCTGTGCAATGAAAATTCTCCGACTATACTCGAGGAACGAACTTAAAACCGGAAAAAATACAACCAATTCGAAAGTGCAAAGCTTGCGAAATGAAGCACATCGTGAGCACATCCTCATTCGACGCGCGACGACTCTGTTTAAAAAACAATCGGAAGCGTCACCACTGACCTCATTAATTCTGACCTGATATAATTCAGAACTTACTAGAATCAATCCCACAATATCGATGACACGCACATTGATTCTTTCGAAAGTAAAGAAAAAAAACTGACGCAAAATCGAAAAGGCTGTTCGTCTAAAAAGTCAATTTCCCGCGAGCAATCTCTAATAACCGGACATTAACATCGGCGATGGCAAAGACACGCTCGCGGGAGCTGGCAGATTGCATTTTCCGCGAATGCAATTTCACCGTTCGTTCTCCGCTCTGCAGAAGGCGAAACGCGCAATGACTCCTGAAAGTCTCACCGCTGCTCCGTATTAGCTACTGGATTTATATACACCTCTCTCGGTGTGGCAGCCATTGAGAAATTACATTCGCGGTATTATATACCTTCTCTTTCGAGCTTATATATGCCTGATTGTGTGTTTGCGTTTTGCGCATATACGTTTGGATGACGTGTATAAATGTTTCCTTTTCTGCGCGTGGTCCCTTGAATTCTTAAAAATGTTAATGAAGGTGTTCTTGTTTTCACTGGGTTTAGGTATATAATTAGATGTTCTCGCGCGCGCGAGTTTCTCTCACGATTCTTCAGGCGATTGTAGAGAATCGTGTTTAATTATATTTATATACACTTTAATAAAAATAAAATTCACTGAGAGGAGGCAATTGGATTGATGATCCTTTGTCGCTAAAGACGATTTGATGAAGAGTGATTACGCACGGCTCTGAACTCGACGAGTAAAAGGCATATTTCGCTCGAATTTTTCGCTGCGCGATTATGACGCTGCGTATATGTATATGATTGTAATTAATAAACGTCGCCCCGTGAAAGTTTCGCAGTGCCCGTTATGAAAGCTGTATCATCGTCGCTATATTTATACGTATTAATTGATTGTTTAACTGACCCATAAAGTTAATAGCCGGAGCTTTTTGCTGCTAGAACTCTAACTTCTTCATCATGATCCGATACACAAACAAAAATATTCGAGGCAAGCTCATTACAGAAGTATAGACGCAATAACCCATCAAACCGCGCCTAACGACATTTCGAAACGTCGAACGTTATGAAAGAAAACAGGAGCCGAAAAAAGAGCGCAACAAAAATACAAGAGCATACAGGAACGAGTTCGTTACAGCGAAGCAGTACGGCAGAAAAAAAATCCTCCGCGTAATGATCGGGAATACTCGCAAAAAGCGTCTCTCGATTGACACTTTGATCGATCGCGCATAGGTCTACATGCAAATCACCGAAGAAACGTCACCGGCGCATAAAAGCTGACCCGTTGCGCGTAACGGCGGCTCGTCTTTTCCTCATAACACCTTCCTAATCAAGCAAGCTATATACCTGCAACCGCCTGCAACAATCATCAGAATGATCTCTAAAAATACTCT
Source organism: Cecidostiba fungosa (assembly GCA_900474305.1). NCBI lineage: Eukaryota > Metazoa > Arthropoda > Insecta > Hymenoptera > Pteromalidae > Cecidostiba > Cecidostiba fungosa. The sequence continues at coordinate 793,628 of UCOJ01000201.1, read as the reverse complement.
CTCCAGCTGTTCTGAAGTTCTGTCTTGTGGATACAATCCTGACGATTTTCAAAGTTAGCAACGTCCTTGCAAAGGTGATCTCCTACTTTATGCGCGTACTTTCACCACCTCATCGCACTTTTGTTTTTCTTGTAGCTATGTACCGTGCAGTGAATTGGAATCTTAGAGAAGAGACGGTTTCTTCAGAGAGCCGCTAATTACGAGCTCGCGGTGTCAACGGTATAATTATATGCATTTACGCGATCGAGAGAGGGGAAGACTTGATGAGGACTGCTGCTGGACACTAGGTTGCGCGAGGTTATAACGGATCAAGGTAGTTGAGTGTGTGTAATGTCAGAAACGCATCGGAATGGCCCTATTACTGGCGCCGAGCTCTGTATGTATATACTCATCGGGAATCGATGAGCTCGTACGTGTGCTTTTATTGTCGGATGATGATAGAGCTTATGCTAATTTTTTAGAACCATCGCATTTACTGCGCTCCTCGAGTTGTGAGTACACTTATCGTTATAGTAATACATTTTGTATAATTTATGTATGCACTTCTATACGTTCGCTGGTGTAGTGCGTGTACACTATGTAAAAAGTCATCGTAAAGTAGAAAAAACGTCGAGTAAAAATAAAACTTGTTTCAAAAACTGGAAAGCTGCAAAGTATATGATATACAAAATAGTTTCGAAAAGAAAGCTAAATTCTCGAAAATTCACCGCGCTAGTAACATCGCGTTTTTCCCGCTATGCCCAACAGTAGAGCTACTCCACTTTAAATTTGCATGTAGACAACCAGACGATGAGTCGACTTCTGCGCTAACCTCGACTCGGAAGTCTCTATAGAGAAACGCGCGCGCGCAAAAACAAAGTCGAAAAGAAGAAGAAGAAAAAAAAACAAGTTTTCTCAAAGCTCGAGCTTGAAACCTCTCCTCAGAAGCATTCCAAACGCGCTCCCGGCGCATTACGCATTCGGGCGCACGTTTCCGCGAGCGGCGACCTCCGACCCCGAAAAAATACGCGAACGCGTCCGTACATATACCCTCAACTCGCTCTTGGATAATTTGCAATTTATGAGTCTGACTCGTATGTGTGTATATACCTATACGTCGCTGGCAACGTGTAAAACGTTACGGGAATACTGAGCGTGTAGAGGGCGTGTAGAGTGAGTTTATGCTGTTGCCGAGTGAGAGCGATTAGGCGCTTTAATATGCGTGCGGAAGTGGAATGGAAAAGGTCGACTGCGGACGGTTTGTAATTTGCCGGTGGAATACGGTAGTTATTATTGCAGTTCGTAATAATATATTCTGCGTTTTATAGAATTGAATAAATTTCACGCAGAGTTTTTATCGGGCTGGATTGAAGAAACGGGAATTTTCTTCCGATAATTTCTTTATCACCATATATACCGACTCGATTTTTTGTTTTCGCATTCATGCGAGCTACAGATACTGCGTATATCCAAGGTATTTGTTCATCGCGGAAACAATTTTTAAAAAACACACTCCCAAAACGCTCGTCATCCATCACCTTCCGATAACTCTCAGCGCTATAATGCTCTCAAGCCGTTATAAACGCGCGAGATAAATCGCGGCTCTCCTATGAGCGAGACCAACAGCATCTCTTCCGAGTAAAACTGTGTGTATGTATTAAACACACACACACACACGAGTATAGATCGCGGGCCGCGATGCGGCAAAGGCGCGAAAAAGCAGGAATTCACACGTGAGAGAGTAGTCTTCTGGCAACCTGTGAGAGAATCGCCGCACGATAGCCATCGGATGGACGGACGGACAGCAGCAGCAGCAGCAGCAGCGCGGAAGGTGCAAAAGCTGCTGCTGCAGCGATGGACGGATCCCGATTTCGATTTGCACGCCGGCCTGACGTGGCATGGGAAACTCTCGCCGCCGCTGCTGCGCGTGAGATGGAGGTTTATACTCTTGTATGTATATACAAGTGTGCCGGTTTGTGTGTATACAATGAGACGAGCATCAGCTCTCTCGTTGCCGGGAATCGGTTTAGTTTTTCTCAGACCGACTTTCTTCGCTCTCTGTGTGAGAGATGTTTGTTTGCGATGGCTTGATGATTATATACCGCGAGCGTATTTCTCTTATCTCTTTGAAAACTCTTGACGGTCGACTTATTTTTGTGTTTCCAAGTTTTTTATGCGTGTCTTGTGTGCTTTAGTTAGTTGTTTAATTATTTAATTGCTCGGGTAAAGGGAAAACGGGAAAAGTGCGGGAATAAAATTTTAAAATAACGTGAACATATACGCAATGTTTAAAAAAAAATTGTTTTACGATGATCCTGTGTACTTCAGAAGCTCGTGCACTGGAAAAAATGTATTGTCGAATCGTCTTATCACATTCAATCGCAGATAAAGAAAACAATAATTGCAATTTATCGCGGGTTAGCGCTGGTTGAGCAGATGTTTTCTTTTGATTCTCGCGTTTTCGAGACTATCGATTACAGAATCTCGTATAATAGCGATTCAAATGTGATGCTAAATCAAGGACGTTTGGAAGAATGCAAACTTGATCAAGTTTGTGGTGTACCTGTGGATCTAAGTTGTAAAAAAATACTTGGGATTTTAAAAATAGCTTTGACCTGTTCCAAGTGTCCTGACGAGATTTTTATCGCAATTAAAATTAGTGCTGCGATCTATGATTGTGACTTGAGTGCCAGTTTTTCTACGAAACGGAGGTAAAAAAAAGATACACAATAAAATAGTCTGATTGACGTCCAGAAGATAAATAAATCATCTTTACTTGAAGATTTTTATGATCTTTCTTTGGTGCGATATACTACTGAGCTGTTAAGAAAAATTGTTTTTGTTCTACACATTGAAAATTGTTTATAGCATTTTAAACATACAGTCGTTAACTGGTTTCTAATAGTATAAAAACATATGCGCTAGTTAGTTAAAAAAAAACTCGTAAATAAACACAAATCATACACGCCTATGTGTGCTGCAAACAAACGTTATAGAGAATAATACAGAAAGTAGAGTCTTGATGGATAATACCGATCTTTTAATTTTTATCTCTACTTATATACTCTGATCATTTAGGCCGATACTCTCGATTCCGTTATACACGTAACCTCTCTTTCTTCATATATACTTTCTAATATTACGATCAACAAAGCATATATAAACATATAACATCGGTATGTAAAATACGATTAAAAACCAAGTATTAATTGATAAATTTCAATCCTCGAACGCTAACGATTTAAAACAAGCCTCACGAAAAAAAAGCAGCACAACGAGAAAGCCAACCAGTCATCCAATTCGCGACCGCCTCATCCGCCATATAAGTCGCGTACACGTGTTTCGGTCCCGTGGACCTGAGCGAGCAGTAGCATTTGCGGCGAGAACGACCTTCCGAGGGCGCGACGCTCCGCCTCCGTCGGATCGAAAACCGAGCCGAAATGAAACAATGGCAGCAGTTAGCGCGCTCACGCAATGGTGACGCTCGTCGTCGGTGACAATATTTTTTTTCCTTTTTTTTTCATAATCCAGGCGCTGTAGTTTTTACGGTGCGAGATTTTGCAACGATGTCAAGAAGAATGTAGCTCCAGCCGCGACGACGATATAACAGTGTATTGCGTGGAGTAATGATCGGTTGTTTTGATGAGGTAATCTGTGTTGTAGTTTGGTGTTGGATAATATTATGCTGCGGAACGGCAAGAGAATACATCACTGCAATATTCCTGTTTACGCTGGAATTTTTTAGATGCTTATCCGAGCTTTAAAAAAAATAGCTTTCGTAGTGTGATTATTTATATTTTAATTAAAACGAAAAGTGCCCAGTGCCTATACCAAGGCAGACGACATAAAGATACACTTTGGAGGCCCACCGAAAAGAAACAAACAAGAAAAGCCATAACGATCCTCATACCACCCTATACGCACATCAGAGAGCGCCATATTCCTCCAAACCACAAAGCGCGCGATAACAATCAGCGTATGACAGTCAGGCCATTAAAAGCAAGAATCCAGACCTCAATTCTCTCAATCCTCGGCCGTCATAAACACACACACGCATATAAAGCATTTCCCAACTCGAAAACGAGCAAGAGCAGCAGCAGCAGTCCAATAAACGTTCAACTCGCCGCAATTAAACTCAATAATATTCTCGAATCCTCGAAGGTACTTATATCCACCTCGTGCGAAAGCCGCAAGAAAAAAAATCTCTTCTCAAAAAAAAACTTTGGCGTTCAAAGGGACTACAAGTACGATCAAAGCCGGTCGCGCTCACGCAAGAGAGATTTCGCGAAGGAAGGAGCGCTGCATACGAAATGCACTGCACACGAGGGCTGTGCTTAATTTATATCATCGGCTGATGCTGCTGAAGGTACATAACGCGTGCGTGTGCGTGTATATACGTGTGTGCGCACGTGCATTTATACTGCTCCTCGCGATGTGCCGGGTTTCACGAAGGAGAAGAAGCAGCGGCGGCGGCGAGTTCGAGTTCTTTTGGAGCGATGCCGAGAGAGGGAGAGACGTGACTCGTTTGCCTCATCGAGGAAAGTTCGCGGGTATATTATATGGGAGGTAGGTATGCGGTATGCCGAAGGTGGAGCGAATGATTTCCTGTTATACTTCTCAAGAGAGAGGGAGAGAGAGTGGTGATTTTGGAGAGATGTTGTTTGCTTGCATGCGACCTTCGTTTAATTATCTGATGCGAAAATATTTCGTTATTCGAGATGCTGCTGCTGGTGAAACGAGTTCGACGAGAGGACTTGTGTGTGTTGGTGATGAATATAATTTTGCAAGTATTTTTGCTTTTCGAAATTGCGAAACTATAGTGAATCGAGCGGAAAGAAATTTATTGCAGGAAAAAGAGCAGCTTTTAACATCGTCACGCGGACGTATAAAAATTATGATATACCTAAGTGAGATTTCAAGTTTTTATACAATGTCAACTTCTTGACCCATCGGACATACCCATAAATTATTCAGCGGCTTATGTAATCTCCCGAGACTTCAATCGTCATCGAAAACGTCACTCAAGTGTACACACACACATACGCTGCATTCGACTGTACTATACATATACTCGATCTCTCGAAAAAATAATTCAGATTCATTTCTGCAAAGAGCTTTCGAATCATCAGCGCTCGATTAGCAGTAAAAAATCGAATACAATTTAATGCTCGAAAAAAAAATAGTTTTGCATTCACAATTTATGAATGTGGAACGAACGATATACATTTATCTAAAAAAAATTAAAGCACACTCGGCAAGTATTGCGAGCTGTCAAGCTCGAGTATCCTGGTTTTCAACCCACTTTTCAGTCTACAGTCTGAAATTCCACGATACTGGCTTAGAAAAATCCGTTACGAATGCCGTTAAAAGTCGCGAAGCTCTATACACACCGGCAGTGCCAACGGTCTGAACCCTCTCGGCGAATTTATAACGTATACGGCTACAGTGAATTGATTTTTCTTTTGCAATAAACTTAATGACAAAAGAAATTTTTATAGGCGATTTAAATAGGAGGAGATTAAAAGTATAGTACACTCGCACGAAGAAGAAAAATGCGAACAGCGCTATGTTAATGATAACGGATTCTATTGGACTCATGATTTATCATCTTATCTTTGTATTTATCTATAATTTCTATTTATTCTGCTTCACTTATCAATTAATGCTGTCATTGTAAAGTTTTTCGTGCGATCCGCATTATCAGTTAATAAAATTACGAGAGCGTTTGCAGAAGGGTTTGGATGAATGTGCATTAAATATTGTTTAAAATTCGACAAATCGAACTGTTGAGTTCAAAAAAATGAAACTCTAACACTGAACGATAAAACTGCCTTGTATAGGCTGGTATAAATCTTTTCTTGATACGAGTATATTTGTTCAAGATATACCTAAGCAATCGTGTCAAAATCAACAGGTGTTTGAGACGCGTGTGTGCTGCTACGACACGACAGAGTCTATATTCTTTTTGTGTGATTCGACTAGAGTTGTTATTGAAGTAAGTATTAGAACTATTTTCAAAATGAAAAGAAAATCAGCAAACCGATTATTTTTTACGCGAGAATAACTTACTTTATAAGCTCAACATATATCAGATAAATTGATCGTATCTTAGAAATATCTATTATCAAACTACTTTGAACAATATATATTTGTCGTCTTCGCCGCACAACCAAGATTACTTTTAAACGACTTCTGAGCTTAATTGCAAAAAAATCATTAGCCGTCGTGCGGTGTATCGCGCCGAAATCTCGAAGCCACAGCCGTAATGCGACTTTCACATTTCGGAGTCACTCTGGAATTCTTCGCTCCAAAACTCCGAATTCACTTCGTTTAATAAACAAAAAGAAAAACCGAGACAAGGAAGTTGGAGTTTAAAGTCGCACGCAAATGTGTTCCTCAGCGACGAATAACAATATTATGTATCTCGAGCGTACGAGCGCGAATCGAATTTATGGAAAACACACCGCTGACTAATACACCGCTAACACCCAGCGCTGTATATGTCCACAAAGACTGCTCGCTATAGAGCTCGCCCTTATAAAAGTATTGCGTTCTATCCAGCAAAACAAAAAGTCGCCTCTATACGGACATATATGGAAGCGGTAGCTCTCCCCGCATTTTCGGTGTACGTATACATATAGGTATATACATACAAGTATACAACATAATGCACGAAACTCACTTTGTTCTGCAGCGCGTCGATGAGCACGTAAACGAGCAGCGTAATTTCCTCCTCGTCGCTGCCAAGCGCGTTGCCCTGGAGGCCGGCTGTCGCCACGTAAAGGGCCACCAGGTGCGTCGGTCCCATCGCGCCGCCGGTCACTTGCATCTTTGCTGCCTCTGTGTATATTATATACTGTATCTTTCTCTTCCGAGAATAATTCAATCGATCTCACACTTTACGTAGACGCGGAGCACCACGAGGAGATCCGTATTTCTATGTAATAATACGTGGCTCGATACAACGCGCACTTGTCACACCTGTAGCACACTGTACAACAACAGGAGAGTCGTGATTTGTCTTCTCTCTCTAAAACAAGTAGCTTCGATCTTTGCTCCTCGTCGTCGGCATCCTTCGAAGCTTCGCACGTAGTATGTAAGGTAACACAGGTAAGCAGCAGCAACGGCGCAGCTATACCTGCCAGGTGAAGCTCGGCGCTCGCGATTTTGAGGTTATGATCATCCTGCTGCGAGGGAGAGAGAGAGAGAGAGCGCTCGCGCGCGTCTGCACTGCTGGTTCTTCCTGACGATGTGCGAGTGAGAGAAAAAAAAGCTCTTGTTCCAGGCAATGAGCTCGGATCCAGGCGCAGTGTGTTGTTGTTCGTGTGAAACAAAGTGTCCCCCGCGACGACGTAAACAGACGGACACTCGCGCTACGACTGCACACGGTGGAAAAAGACTGCACGCGCAGGTATACAGTTTCAACGTGTGCGAGAGAGTGAGAGAGAAAGAGAGGAGGGGGGACCGGCGCGTTCTCCTCGCTCTGTGCTCACCTGGCGACTGCGCAGCGCCGACTGTTCGTATAGGTGCCTCTCGGCGCTATACGTGTGTTTCTCCTCCTTCCTTCTTCCTCTGGAGAGAAGCGGTGTATACGTATACACACTGCACATACACGTCTACAATGCCCTCTCTTGCTTTTACCTGGCGCGACGGCGATATAGTCGCGCTCGCTCTCACCTGTTGCCGCGCTATAGGACTATTTTCTTCTCTCTTTCTCTCTCTCGCGGGCAAAATGGTCGTCGAGTCGAGTTCCACGTCCTCTCTCTCTCTCGCTCACTTCTCGCGCTGTCTTTTTCTCTTTCTTCGTATTGCGCGCTGCTCCGGTTTTTCGGCGCCGATCTTCCGACGCGGAGAGATAATACGCCGCTGCACGTGAGAGGGTGTATTAGAGGTGTACCTTTATATATATACAGGTACGAGCCGCCGGCTGCGTAAGTACTGTTTTTTATAGGTTATAACCGAGCTTTGATTTCTTTTAGTAGGTATAACCATGATAGCAGCAAGTGGACAGTGGGAATTTGGATGATATACGGGGTCGTTGCCGGAGAGAGAATTCTAAGCTCATAGGTAGGTTGCGCGTATATAAACCTATATATACAGATATATCATGGTGCTGGTGGTGGCGGCTGTGCGGAGAGCAGGCCCGAAGAAGGGAAAGGCTCGTCGGCCTGTGCTGCTGCAGAGGAGAGAGAAAGAGAAGGAAAGATAGGTCTCGGAGCGGCTCTTGGAAACACGGCGCCCGTAGGCTGCTGCTGCTGCGCCGGCTCTCCGCAGAGAGCTTACATTATACGAGTCTCTCTGCTGTGGTCTTGGCTCGCTCATTAGATTTTGTCTTCCTGATTCATCCGCGTGTTGCAGGTAGCTTGGCTATATGGAACGTGATTTTTTCTACGAAATGAAACTACAATGCCTAGCGTTTAATCGTTAAGATTAACGTATATAATCAGATCAGCTAGTAAATGTTATAAACGACTCCTGCGATAAAAATCATCTCCAACACACCGGTTAAAAATGTCAAAGGACTTTTTTCCATCCATATATAAATACACTACTATTATAGTATACACACACCACTGCATATCAGCGGAGGGCAATTTCCTTCTGGCTCTCGCTTTGCTTTGCTTTCTCTTTCTCGTCGAGCGGCAACGCCGGTCTCGCTCTACCTGTTCCCATCCTGTCGTCGTCGCCGTCGCCGTCGTTCCGCGGCCTTTTCTGTCTTATGTAAGCTGTGTGTGTGTGTGTGTATATATAGTGCTACTATATACCGACTAATGTAACGAAGGGGGAAGAAGCAGCTATACTTCGGAGATTCCAAAAGGGACTTTTCGGTTTTTCGAAGGGAATCCTCGGATTACTCGAGCTATCTCGGCTTTTTATTCTTTGCGTTTACGGTGATGAATGACTGGGACGGCTTGATGGCTTGGAATTTTGGGAGGACTGCGATCGTAAAGATCGTAACTTAGAGTGTATTGTATACCGATATTTTAATTGTCGGGGAGCTTCAGATTAACCGATGAAAATTTGTTGTATTTGTTAATAATCTAAATTATATGCGCGTGTGATTGTAAGATTCGCAACAATTCGTTCTTAAAGACCTGTATGACCTAATAGGACTGGACTTTCTATGGAACTTTATAAGTCTTTATACACCAACTTTCTGCAGAGATATAGAAAATAAGGAAACTTTATTAAAATTGATTTTCGTATATATACATTCATATCTATAACCTCCATTCATCCGGCCAGCATCTCTCCTCGAAATTAAAAACAAAGCCTCTCGCGATAACATCTCTCTGCCGTCCCGACTATTTACCTCCGTAGCTAACTCCTCTACTACAATCACTATTCGTATATACCCAAAGCCGCTCATCTTCTCTGACTGCCCCGGTTCCATCCTCCTCCTACCTTTTCGTCGTCCCTTTCCAGCATCGAAGAGACAGTCCTCTCGCTTTTTTTCACGCTGTGCAGTGCTCTCGTGCTATATACCTACTTCGATCTCCGCCGAGAATTTATCGGGACGTTAACCTCTGCCGGCCTAGAGACCAAGTATTTATTTTTTTTTCTTCTTCGAGACTCTGACTTTTGAGAAAGCTATATCGGAGGGCCGTCATGTTGTGATACGATCATTCCGGTTGATAGTTTTGCGTCATAGAGACTTCTATTACTTTTTTTGCGCGAAACTAATCACGCTTCTGTAATTACACTCGAAAAAAAAGGAACAATTCGTCATAAATCAACGAAATATAATAATACCTCTTTTCCTCGACTATGGCACACGGCCCATCGATAAGAAACTATATTGAGCGAAATTTATTCGCGCGATAAAGATTTTACGCCGTCGTCAGAGATTCACAAAAAAAGGCGCGACATTAGCAAAGTCGTCTGAAAAAAAAACCGGCGGCACTTTGCATCGCGTGTCCTCGTCGAGATTTCTTTTTTCGCTCGTCTCCTCTAAAAGCATCTATACGAGTAGAGCCACGTGTCTCACGATAAATAAGTACCGTCTATATATACATATGTATACAACAATCGATAGGCGCTAAAAATTGAAAAATAGCTAATTGTCAATTAAACCTAATTAGTCGTTTATTCTATATACAACGTTTAATGAATCCGCGGGAACGGGATACATAGCGTTGCACACAGGGGAAGAAGAGTTAATTGGACTTTTTCTTTCGGAAATTGAAGCGTTTGCGTTATGAGAACTCAATTATTTTCTAATTGGGGATGTTCTCTCGACACTATTTTTTTCTTAATGATATGCCGCTGATGCGAGATTAATGAATTTTTAATCGACTGCAATCCACGAAGGAAATTCGAAAAAGCATAATCGCCGATCAAAGACATTACGAAAGCACGCATATGTCCCATCGCTTCGTTCGATATAATTACGATTTCGATCGTCCGTATAGAAACTTTCGATATTACATACACACGCACTCGATCGATCGCGTCCAAACTCACTCATTATGCGAGAGATATCGTTGCGTAACGTACATATGTGTGCTTATTCGCAGGGATTCCCATACACATACTTGCGCGTTGTATACTCATTACGAATTTATGCTGCGGCAACCGGTTTTTCGCGCCGGAGCTGTGGACCGCCGCGGCAGCTTCTAATAATCCAATTTGGCTCTTGCGTTCATGAAATTCGCACGTTTTCGAGAGTGACTGGCAGATTTTTTTTTTCGATGATGAATGTCCGAGAGTGTTTTGTATTGCGTATAATATATTAGGATGAGGAAAAAACGGAGCGTTTCAATCGTATAGGTGCATTTTTTTTTGTTGCCTTTGATTAATTCGATGAATCTTTTTTCAGCATCTCTATATAGGAATTTCGACTTTCTAAAAGTGCGTTACGCAATTTTCAATTTAACGCTAAATATTATCGATTTACATTATGCGCGGCTGTAAAACAGTCATTATGCCAGCTTTAAAAGAGATTATTGTCTTGCTCAACTCTGCGAGTTATGCAAATAATACTCTCTCGATCAGCGACACTATTTCGTGCCGCAAAGGAGCTTTTCGAGTATAAGTATATAGCGAATAAAAATTAGCACAATAAAATCCTCTCATCCGCGCGTAAGGCCAATTACCTCAGCGTTATATACACCGAGGCAACGCAAATATACAAAACATCGGACACACTTATAGTCGTTGGTTCGCGCGCGTGCGTTCCCATAGCCGTAAACAGGCTAGTAAGTAACGTCGACGCGCGTATACATAAGAGAGATTTTTAGCGCAGCATCAGCTTATTCCCCGACACCTGCGCGCAAATCTCCGCAAAAAGCTCTTATACGAAGGGCTTGCTATATGTAGGTAGTATATATATACACACGAAGCGGAGAGAAGTAGGAAGGATAAAGGAAAGCCAATTGGACACGCAACATAAACTACTGTAAGCGTCGAATGGCTCGTAGAGAGGCTCTCTCGGCGCTTTAATTAATAAGCGATTACCCCAAGACTGAGAGAGAGCCAAACAAGCTCTATACTCCGTCCTATGCACTTCCGCGCGTCTGCAGCAGACAAATGGCGCGAGCTCGTGTAAAATGGAAAGAGACGCAGCAGCAACATCCGCCGGTTCGTTACACGCGACGGCTGCAGTAGTGCGCTCTTGGATTCCTCGTTTGTTCCGCACGGCGGCGAACGTGCTTCTCCTGTCTATATATATACACACACACACACCTATATAGGTATCCTACGTGTGTATAGGATAGGAGAGTTTCGCGAGGAGAGAAAGAGAGAGAGAGAGAGAATAGCGCGAGCTCTGCCCCTTTTTACGAGCGCAAGGAGGTACGGGTACCGTTAGCTGTACGGTGAACCGAGTCTTTTCTGGAATCGTCACTCTCCCGCCGTGCGAGAGAGTTTGCTCGTTCAAACTCTCGCCATATGCAGTGCGTCGAGCTTTTTTTCCACGTGTGATTAATTCACGTATTCCGTTATTGTTTTTCAATGTAAATACAGTACGAAAACAATCCTTCGGCGGCTACTTATAAAGCTCGTCATGTATAATAATATCACATACACCTGTACAGGAGCAGCCGAAATTATTCCATTCACCCTCGACAATCGAACACGTAATACATCATCTCTCTTACGCAAGTATACAATAGAAGCGCGTCCGTGACCTTGGGCGGTCCACGTATGTATATATAGAAACATCGTCGCGGAGAGAAAGAAATACTCACGCACTTGGCACCTGATGAAGCCGCTGCGGCAGTCGTGTCGTCTCTCGCACTTTCTCGCTATAACAGGCTAATTTCGCGCTTCCTGCCTTCCCGGAACTCGAAAGCGCGAGTTGCGTCACCTGTGTTTATCTCTCTCTCTTTTGGTGTGTCCTCTCGTGCATCTCAAAACGACGAGCTATACCTGCATTGGGAATTTTTGAGACGGGCTTCGTCTCGAGTCTCTTATTACAAGTAAATGCGAGAGAAACTTACGGCGAAAATCGAGCTTCTGGCTTGAGTGTAATTGTTTCACGTGATTGTTACGGATTTCGCGGAAAGTGCAGTCGAAGCGTATAAAATACAAATCGACGAGATTGGAATTCCATCATGCGCCGTATTACGGTCTTTTACCATAATCCACGAAGAAGCTAAACTCATCTCCTTTTTTTCTCTTTCCCGCCCCGCGCGCAAAGCCATAAAAACGACGACAGGTTCGAGCTATATAAAAATACGCATTCAGCAGTTTCTTCATAGTATATATATAAGCATTCAGTCTAAAGAAACAGCCGATAGACATAATTTCGCGAAAAAGCTATACATAATATAACGCAAAAGTCTATCCTCGACGCGAATAACATCTCTCAACACAAGACGTTTGAGAGGATTCGCAGACGGTACAGAAGAAAAAAAAACGTAGAGGCCACGACGCGATCACGCGCGTGTTCTAATCGCGGTAAACACCTCCGGGGACAAGTCTTCGTCGTCGCGTCATCGAAAAAGGAAGGACGGGAAATTTTTGCCGCGCAAACTTGAACTTGACTCTCGGTATATAGAAAGAAAGAAAAAAACGAAAAAATAATCTCTCACTTTCTCTACCTACATCAAATACAAGATTCTCTCGTGTGTCTCGAAAGAAAAGTTTATACATTTCCCAATACATCCACCCTCTCTCCATGTCCCGCGTCAAAGTTTCCCGGCGTGTGAAAGGACTCTACTCTCGTACGGCAGCTTTTTACATGTATGTATATATGTATAGGTGTGTATATTTATATATACAGGGAGGGGATCTCGCCGAAGAAATCTCGTCAGAGAGGAGAAGTTTCCGCGGCGGCGATTGGACGGCCACCTGTTGCTTCGGGCGCAAGGATTGGACGAAGCCGCCGGCCCGTAACGGACCCGACAAGTGCGCGCCGCAGCAGAGAAAGAGAGAGAGAGAGACTCGGATCGAGAATGATCGACGGGATGCTGCGCGAGAACGAGGGGATATCTGAGAAATGAGAGGGACTGGAATTATGTGTTTGACTTTAGATTCTATACATTCGGAAAGAGACACTCGTGCGGTGCTTCTTCTTTTTTTTAGTGAGTCTGATGTATAAACTATTATGCTTTTAGGAGATTATGGTATGCAAATTCATTTAGATATTAATCAAGATATTGTATACTATATATTGAAGAGTCATTACGGTGATCTCGGATTAGCCGACGATTGTAATTAAAGTTTGTCTGCTGTTACGGCAGGTATACTAAAAATGATTGAGATTTCAAATTGACAGCAGCGTGTAATTAACAACGCGCGTATATACGCTTTTTACAGCGTCATTAGCTAATAACGCCAGAGTCAATTTGCATATTTTTCAAGTGAAAAATACTTATAGGAGAAAAATAAAGGACACGAGAGACAATCGCCGCTCGCAGCTTATACAGCGGCGGCAAAAAGAAAGCAATATAAAAGAGTCAAGAGCGCGCGCGCGCGCGCGTCTGACGTGCCTCGATCCTTCGCGAGAGAGCTTACGGTACATCTCGCCATTCACGGCGCCGATTTAGCTCGTCCGTATAGCCGACAAAAAGCCCTTCTCTATTTTCTTCTTGCTCGCCCGCGGATCCAAGAAGAAGAGCAGAGAAAGAGCAGACACTTGAATAGCCGAGCGGCTCTCTCTCTCTCTCTCTATCTATGAGAGTCTATATCCTTCTCGTGCGCGCGATTCTCTCTAGTGTTCTTCTACTGAGTCTGCAGGCCGTTTTGAGCTTTTGCGCGCGCGCGTGAGATGAGTTTGGTTTCTTGCGGTGTCCTGCGAACTCCATCGACTGAGACGACGATGCTTCCGGCACATCGACATTTCTGCGCTGTAATATTGTTTCAATCAAATTTTCTTCAAAAACGTCCTTCTCTCCTATATACGCATAATATATACATGTATATAAAGTCCAGTACTTCCGGCAACACTAGCGTGTATATCGCTGCACTTGCAGCCCGCCGTGTACCCATATACGCGAGTGCACACCTTCAAGAGAGAGTGTACTTCCGCGTTCGCTCGATCGTCGCACGCTGATACACCGGAGGAATCTTGTCTTCGATATGCTCGCGACTTTTGAGTCTGTGTGTATATATATATATATGTGTGAATGGAGTGCAATTTTTTTTATTTGGAAAATCGACTGGCTGAAACGCGATATTTCGTAGGTACATCTCATATATAGAGATCGTCATCCGCGACGTTTGCCGTTAGCAGCTTGTGTACACCGTCGCAGACTTGAGCGTATGTATGTATAAAGTATGCGAGATCGAGGGATTTTGATACAAAGCCTCTCGGGGTAAGAGGATATCAAAGCAGCGCGTGATGATAAAAAAAGAGAGAGATAGACAACAAAGGGAGAATCGCTGGGAGCAGTAGAGCCTGAGGAACTGAATACAATGTTACAAGAAACTAGGCTCTGCGGAGCTGATAAAAAGAGAAGGTGAAAAGCGCTCGAGGCTCGTCGTCGACTATATATACAGTTATATAACGTATTTAATTAATAAAGACGTTTGAACGAGCATCTCACTAAGAGATGTATAATTTTCTTCTAAACGCAGAGTAGCTGTAGATAGACAACAATAACCACGCGATCTCCTTCATTTCCGCGTCCATAAGCTTCCTCCTCAGCAACTCTCTGTACATACTTAGGTATACAGTATATATATAACAGAAGAGTCGATGCTCGAGCGAGCGGCCGAGCGGTGAAATGGAGTCGTCTCTGGAACGCGATTCGTCACGGGGACTTGAGCCACTGAACTTCTCCTTCTTATTCTCATCTACAAGACACACACACACATACCGCCAGGTGAGGTGGTCCAGAGAAATTGTATGACTATGTAGGAATGCGCGCAATAAGTGCATCAGTTCATTCCGAATGGATTATTCGAGGAGAATAAAAGAGAGGAGCTTGACGTTTCAATTTCGATCGATGCTTCGATTATTTTCTGAAAACATTAACGAGAACCAAGAGGCTTCTTATTCTTTACAGCTATTGCGCAGCATCTACACTTCGATTCTGGTCACGCGCGATAAACGACGACGCGCAGTATGATAACTGGAAATTCTCGTATATACATGTATGCATATACCCCCTGGTTGCGTTCTTTTCAGCCACAATTTAATAACTCAAATAAATAGCCGTAGCAACCCATGCATATTTATATAGCAACGCATTCCATTTTCCGATGAAAAACCGTGGCGCATTTCTGCGCTCGGATTCCGTTTTCCATATTATACATATCCCCGAGAACGTGGAAGCTGCGTATGTACTACGTATGCTTGCGAAATGTCGTCGCAGCAGCCTGTCATTATATGCGGCTGTCTAATAAAGTTGACAACGATTTATTTTTCGTAATATCTCGGTGTAATTGTCGCAGCTGCGCAAAATACAAGCCTCGCAGACACAAATATCTGGAGCATCTGAACCTGCCGTCACGAAAATCAGGTTCCTTTTCTACATACACATGAGTCATCAATCATTAAGGGTAATTATCTATTCCCCCGACTCCCCGAGAAATTCCACTCGATCATAACCGACTTCCTTGCGCGCAGTAGTAGTTCTCGATCTTAATGGTCTATATGTCTATATGTGTGTGTATATAAGCTCTCTCGAGTTCTTTTACGTAAGCGCGCGGTAGTATACGTATATATACACGGGGCAAAAAAGAAACGAGAATTTAAAAACGTATACGCGCTGCCCGCTTTCACGGAGTATCGACGCGCCCAGTTATAGGTATTATAAGTGTGTCGATGGATCGAGAAAATGATCGGGATTGACACGCGATGTGTATTTTTTTGCACGAGTATAAATCATATATACGCTAGAATAGGAGCGTGTCATTGCATACACCAGCGTTTCCTTGTTTGCAAGAGACGCCGCTGCTCGTTTCGTTTATTTTTTGCGAAAGTTAATTTGTAATATATAAGGCAGCGAGAATCGAGCTGATTAAATATAAGATATATATTCTTCGCATAAAAAGCAATTTTCTAAGGCATAAGGTACGCGTATATGAATTTTGTGGGAACGCGCATGAAAAGTGAATTATCTTCCGCGTGCGATCGTTCTAAAAATATCTCTACGATGCATCTGCACGTTAACTACGCATACGTGGAGATAGAGAGAGAGAGGACGAATAATAACGCGGCTTATTAACAGGGATGCCTAATAAGGTTTACGATGATCGTTTAGTTCTCAGGGCCGGACGTAAATTTGGAGGAACGAGCTTGATTTTTCTAATTTAGATGAAAAAGCCCTCATTTGCATGCGTCAATTTCCTTTTTCTATTAGACTTTTCATGAGAAGCTATACACCCCATACTCGACTCCCCATATACATCAATCTCCACAAAAGCAATCCCCCATTTTCCCACTCCCAATAAGCGACACTTTGCAAAATCTCGCAGACACACACACACACAACAATATCCTTAACGGTAAACTCGGTAATGCGCGGCACACATACAATACCTATACCTATATCCACGTGACCGCTCTCTCGCGCAGCTTTTACAGCTCCGTTCGATTATTTACCAACCTTCTTTATGCTCGCGGCAGTAAAATATTCCGTCCGATCCTACTGAAGTACGAAACTAAAACACAATCTCGCCGCCGCCGCTGCCGAGAGCCCGACTTTCCCCCGCAGTATATATATATATAATAGTGCAGTACACAGCAGAGTATATACGAAGCCCGCGCGTGCGACAGGTGCCTATGGGGCCGACATTACGTAGGAATGCCATATCGTGAACAGTTATAAGGAATAGAGGCAGCTTCGCCATTCATTTCTCTCTCTTGCGCGCGCGCAGAATATAACAACCCGCGCACCCGGTCTTATATATATACCTAATGTGAGTATAAAGGTACCGCAAAGCGACACATTATGTATTTTCACTGATGGTATATCGATTTTTTACGTATATGCTTTGCGCTGTGTGTAGGTCAGTGAGTTTCAGCCCGAATTATATAAAACCGAAGCGATGGTATACGGAAAAATAAACGCATATTACACACACCCGACTTACGTAAATTCTCATGGTACAACGAACCCCGCGCCAAATTGCGCCGAACGTAACGTGTGTATGTAAAAGCGCAATTTGCTATTATAAGCGCACGCGCGCGATTGATAATTTTGCTTTATGTGTGCTTTCCTCGTTTTACCTCACGTACTGCACATGTACGTTTTAATTATAAGCACACTCGATGCTGGATGGAAATAAGCGGCGAGATGAATTATTCGACGCGATTTTTGTCAGGTATGTATAATTTATTCCGAGGTGTTGGAAGAGAAAGAAGGTTCTTGGACGTTAAACGTTGCGATTTGTATATTTTTAAGTGCGGCTTCACGACTGTGAGGTAGTCAATTATAAAATTATCGTCTTTCTTGTCAAACTTGTCGTTTGAAAGAACACGATTAATTAATAACTTTTAAGCTCAGCCCGGAAAGACGTATTGTGTATATAGTTAGAAGAGGATAATGTGGTGTATATACTTACGCACCTGTCGGACGCGGCGTCCATCTGTTTTCCGCTTGGAATCCTATACCCTGTATCCCCCGAAATTTAGCCACAAACAATGGCTCGAAGATGCAGTATAAGCAAGCTCCCCTTCGTAAATTCGTGCGTATATAATCAATGGCAAACTGGAGTCTTGCGCTTCCTTTAGAACGATTCCTTATTATTGTGCGTTTTACGCAGTCGGTTATTGACACCGGTTATACCGCATTTTTTTCAAATTTTTTGCAAATCTTATTACGGTAGAATCAAATTTATTAAAAAACACTTGGATCCAGATTCCCGCGATAGCATACCCTCGAAAAACATCATCAGCGACGTTGGGGAACGGAAATCGAGGTATTTTCACACACGCACAACCCCTGATTTTCGACGACACCTGTCCCCGCGTAGTCACACACATATAATCTCCATTCACTATGACTATCGGTGCGTCGCGGTTCCTTCAGACTCGCGCACCGTGACAACGACTCGCGCACGCGATTTTACGAATATATATACATACACGTGAAAGTCGATTGCGACTGTATATACTTTTCAACACGGAAATATAAACCGGCGCCGTTTCCTTTTTTTGCGCATCTTTGTAATATACGCACGTGTTATTAGAATATTGTGTTATACATGTATATACGGCTTTCGAGAGGTGCGTTATTATATGTTGATTTAGCCGGCGCTAAGAAAATCTTTGCCGGAGGGGTATTGTTTGATGAAAGGCGTGTGATTAGCATTTAGAGTTACGGTGCTATAATTACGTGCCGCTGTATTGTCTGCGTCGACGTAACGCCGAATTTCGTGGAAAAAAAGCGGATCACGTTTGTGATTCAATTTGGGGGAACAAACTGAGAACTCACTTTAGAGGGTGCGATGAATAAAATTATACTCGGCGACACCTTCCGTTCAATTTTATGAGGCATAACTTAGCGCTCACATATATATATAGGAATAACTGATACGAAATAACGCACCGGCGAGTGTCTTACGAGTTGTGTCTATCGCTGCTTTTAAAAACGTGTAATACTTGCAGGTAGATTCTATTACCGAGAGCTGTCAGCTGTACCGATGCATTCCTCGGCAGTCATCAGCTAAACGGAACCCCTTTCTATCTTTCGGTATTTTTTTTCTTCGTGAAAGTAGGATACAAGTTTTTTACACGTAAGTCTCTCTTATTACCGCGTTTTGACAATGAAATGACAATCAAATATAGTATAACGAGATTTTTTTCCTTTTCATACACAAATTTTTTCCTGTACAAATTCACAGAAAACACTCGTATAACAATAATGCCTGAGCATCTCTTCTTCGAGCTCACATCATGATGGTCTCTCTCGCATATACGTGATCAGAATTCAAGCTCTTCCTCACCTTCACAACACAATATGTATAATGGCTCTCGCATTTGGGTAAAAAAGAAGGCACTTCTTGTGTATTATCCGCGCGTGCGCGCGACGAGAGGAGTATATTATAGCCGCGCAACAACGAGCTATATACACACACCGCGCCGCGCAATCCGTCACATATGAAATATAAAATCGCGAGTCTCGCGGGCATAAAGGTGAGTCTCTCTCTCTCTCTCGTCCCATTTGAATTTCCAATGCCGTATAGCGGCGGCGCATAAAACATAGCGCGGCCGGACGTATGATTTCACGATTATACCGTGTCATCTTTCAAAAGCAATCGTTAATGCTAATTTTCGTTGCGCGACGAGGACTTTTTTTGTCGTCCTCCTCGTCGTCGTCGTCGAAGCTGATGGGATGTGTCTTTTACTTTTTTTTTCGGCGCTTGATGTATATATAGGTGAGTTTAATTTATGGATGAAAGAGAGGATGAAAAATTGCGACTTTTGGTATATATACATCAGGAAAAAATGGGCCAACTGAATTCTATCGAGAATTATTACGGAGTGTATAAACGCAGTCAAAAATAAAAAGCAATGGAAATTCAAGCCATATTTTTACTCCCAATCGGGCCAAGGCTTCTCGAAGCGCATCGGCCTCCGGAAGTTTCCATCGAACTAACACGTATACAAGCTTTTGTTATACGAGAATAAACCAAAAAGCTTGTGTCCTTATATACATATACCCTTCGCTCGAATAAACGTAAATCACTACTACAATGCAGCGAATTATCCATTTACCACACGCAAACCTCAAGAAAATGTTCGTTTCCGGATCGACGTAAAACATATATGCGACTTTGTATAATAACAAGAGACGACGGCGACGAAGTTGAATTTAATCGCGAACGATTCCGTTGCTTCTATACTGTCGCGTGTATTATCCAAACGCAACGGATCATGAGAAAAATGGTAATAGAGATTTTGCGCGTATATACCGCGAAATTCCTGTGGGAATATTGTAATATAACAGTATATATACAGAGTGCGGTGAGGTTTGCATAATTTAATTATTGCAGTATATATATAGGTATTATGTATATATATAGCGAGTAATCAGCAATTAGAAAACTTGAGTAATTCAGCGAGACGAGGTATAATTAATCGGTCGTACGTATAGCCCACTTAATTAATGAACTTTCTATAGGTTTTTGCGCGCTATATAGGCTTGTGTGGGGGGGAGGACTATATAGATAGCGGAATCGCTGATTTTCGGGCAGATATAGTAGGCATGGGCTGTGTTTGCTTTGGAATTAATTGGGGTCTAAATTATTTCGCGGGTTTGTTGTCGCTAATGAATTTCGTGCAAAAAAATTGAAGCTGTACGTTATCTTGACGTTTCAATCGACGATCTGCACAGTTATTATAAGCAGTTTATTATAAATTATTTTTACAGACAAGAAATTAGATGGGGGGGGGGAAGGTGAAATACTCGCTGGTGACGTTGTAAATAAGCTAAGCATATAACGCAATTTGAAGAATTCTTGCGGTCGAAGGTAATTTGCAAAGACCATCGACCACACCGTAATTTTAACATTCTTCTTGCGAATGACATCGTGTATACTATATATACATGCATAACGAGATTTTCGCAAGTGCTTAAAATAAAGCCCAATAAGAATCTTACTTCATAAGATTGCATTTTTAAAAACTAACCATCGAGAGCAACAGCCTTCCTTCTTCATGCACATATGTATATACGTACTCGCGAAAGCCTCGTCGACGTTCTGCTCGAAGTAGCCGCGATTTATCCGGTGCGCGCCTTCGACTTTGCGTGCGCACGTGTGTATATATAGGTATATATAGAGAGTGAGAGAGAGAGAGAGTCGAGGATTCGCGCCGACGGGGAAACTCCTGAGCGGAAATCCGGTGATAGACAAAGAAAGAGCCTCGCGGTGTTTTCTTCTGTGTCGCTGCTCGCGATAGAAAAGTCGTAGCACTTTCCGCTTTTCCCGATGTGTGTATTATGCGCGTAAGAAGATTACATAGGTATATCGAGGATTTTAATTCTGTTTTGTTCTTGGTACAGCAAAATATTGGAATAGTGATGGATGAGAGAGTGCAGGTAGCAAAAAGTTTGAAAAAAAAGCAAGAGCCAATCTGCATTTTTTGTCATTCTTGTCGTCAAGTTGATGACGTTAGCGCTGTAATTTTTTTGTCGTCAGGCAAATTAAACGGCGATGATGCACGTGTTTCAATCTGCATGGATCCACATTAATATTTATCATCGCTTTTGCGTTAATTCAACAACAACCTTATGGCGAAGCTCGAAAAAGCTTATATAGCCACTATAACAGCTTCCATATACCAAGTCAGAAAGTCATCTCCAAGCAAAGCCGGGACTGCTATATATCTGTATTCGCTTTTTCTCCGTCGTCGCAGCAGCCGCAGGACTCGAATATCCGGTTTGGAGCACCTCGCTTCTTGACGTTACGTAAGAAACCTTCAGGGGCTCTCTCTCTCGCCATTCATCCGGAGCGGCAGCTCTTCTCGCGGAATCTCGAGACTGAAATACCGAACTGGACTGTATGTACGCACGAGCCGCGATTTTCATGCGCCTACATCAGTGCAAAGGCGGCTGAGAGATGGAGATTCGAGATTGATATATATATAATATAGGTATATAGGGAGAGCTGGGAATAAGGCTTTGAAAAAATACTCTGCACTTTCGTGCTGCTACTGCGTCAGGTCGTTAAATAAGAATCTTCTCTTCTGACAATAAATCAGAAGCAAGTTTGAAAATCAAATTCAAGCTCTCGTCGCATCATCAGCGTCGTCGTGACAATAGCCGCCCGCGACCTTGTCGTAAACTCTCCCGTCCCCGTTATGTATATACAGACACACGTCTCTCCCGCGTATGTAACTACACTCTCCGCGGCCTTGATAATCCGGTGCAGTATATTGCCTGAGGCATGTAAAACACTCGGTATATATAACCGCGCTTTGATCGAAAAATCTCTCGGAGAAATTTCAATCGCGATTCGCATTTGCATATGCGCGCGCGCTCTCGCTCGATTTATTTAGTCCCCCGAGTTATTTATCTTTTCCTTTCTATATATGTATATATAACCGCGCGCAGTGCACGCGAAATTTGCATGTGTATTGAAATTCGAACTCTTCAGTGTGTGTATGTGCGGATTGTAATTGTAATTAGAGCTTATATATATATATATAGTGTGACGCGCGCCGGCCCAGACGACCTAATGAATTATGGATCACGGCCCAAGCATGCTTAATGAAAGAGCCAACTACTGTAATCTATATCTATCTTCAATTGTCGAATCGTTACACACATCTATAGCGATTTTTATGTAGCTCGCTATATATATATATATATATATAGCTCCTTATCGTAAGCGCTTTTCGATCTTCGCGATTTCATCATTCGGAATAAATAATCGACAAGCAAGAATCCCGTTTTGAAATTCTTCGAAATTATAAAGCTCTTCGTCTGCGCGCGAGAGGCTATATCTTGGAGCGAGAATCGCGTTTGACTTTTTTTTTGTATAACCCGATGGCAATCGTGTGATGCTGGCAAGAGCTCTTATATAGATATAGATATATACGTCGTGTGTATAATGCCGTCACTCGGCCATTTCCGGGTTAAAGACCTTTCGGTTTCGTTTTGAGAGAGAGAGAGACTGCGAAAAGTGCGTGAAAGTTTTGAGGAATAACAAGTAAAAATCGAGTGACCGCTTGAAGCTTTTCCTCCATATGTATAGAGCTCGATAAATACAGTTTTAATTAACGCATTCAGTTCTTTTCCTCGTGGCTAAAAAAAAATAATAATTCCATCCTCACCGCTCATAATCGCCTCGTTATAATCCCCAGCCAACTTGCCATAAGCTGCAAACTCTACTGCGCGCGGAAAATGAATTTGAATAGAAAAGCCAACACACGCGCGTACGCGCGCGCGCGACTACACACATATATAGGTATAGGTATATACGCTTTGAATGAAGAAACCGTTCCGAGTGAATAACGAGAATAAGCCGCTCTCCGGCAACAAGGAAGCTGAAACTGCATAGCCTATAAGCCCTGCGCGAAAGCGCAAAAAGGAAGCCGCGAGTATAGTGAACGAGAAGAAAAGGTTGCAACGCAAGGAAGTATATACCTATATATACACGCGAAGCTCTGTGCGCGCAGTGGATTCGAATTCCTGAAGGAGGTGCCGCTGCTGCCTTGGTTATAGGGCCGGAGAGAGAAAGAGAGAGAGAGGAGGATGAGAAATGGGAGGATGAAAGAGGCGAGATAGAGGAAGGGAGAAAGAGAGAGAGAGAGAGAGGAATCGAGGGAGAAAATGAGCAAGATAATGGAGGAGGGAATGCGCGCCGACGCGACGCCGGGGAATAATGCGCTACGTGCAGCTTTTTCTGACTTGGAGAAATTCCTGCGGGGATTTGCTGCGTCGCCGACTGATGCTCCTGCGTTTTTTCCTTCGGATTATGTCCAAAGTCATCAGAGCTTGATTGTCGATTGTCGCGAAGGCTTCATATTATATAACGTATAAAAGTTGTACGTTTTGATATATACACGTACGAGGGACATATAGGGTCACTGACTCCAGCGAATATTATACCTGTAACGAGTGCAGCGGTAGCAATCAAATCCCGATAAGAAGCATCAGCTCCGCCGCCCAATTACACCGACAAATCGGGGCCGACGATCTGCTTTCTCGATCTAAAAATAAAATATACTCCCTCTCTTTCCTCAAAACTCCGTTACATGCGATCGTCGCATTCCTCCTCTCGCGAATCGATTCCAAATTTCGATCAAACTGTATGTAAAGTATACCCCAACGAAAGAAAGAGTACCTAGATACTACAAATATAGAAACGAAAAATCAGCGGCAGGTATACCTCTACTATATATGTGTATACGTATGTACAAGACACATACACACACAGCGTTGAGGAGAGAAAGGTCGAGTCTGCAGCTAAGCAGCAGCAGCAGCAGCGGCGCGAGAGAAGGAGGAGGAAGCGGAGCGCGGAGAGGGCCGTGTAAGAGATAGTGGTCGCTGACCCGCTCGGAACGTTGACTCCGTGTACTCGCTTCTCTCTCTCTCTCTCTTTCTCGGCCCTCCTACTTTATATTTTCTTCTCTTCCCCTCCGCTACTCGCGAGCACAGGTACACACCAAGAGCGAGAGAGAGAGAGAGGTATAATCGCGTGGTAAGAGAGTAGGGGATGCTGCTGCTGCTCTCGTCTTTTTTCCATTCCTCTCGCGGCTTTTCTCCGCTCCTACTGCCTTCGCAAGGCCGGTGTGTAAGGCGTTTGATCTTGCGGCGACTGCAGTGCGCTGTATAGGAGAGAAAAATCGTTGTGTTTTCCAGGGGAGACTTTTATACCGGGATTCCTTTTGTATATATCTATGTGTGTGTGTGTGTGTGTGTGTGTGTGTGTGTGAGGTGAACAGGTAGCTCTCTTATGGACCTGTTCCTGATGATGATGGTAGCTGTTTTTTTTGGGACGGGGGCAGAGCAGAGGTTGTGGGAATGGTTTTCGGAGCTTTTTTTTCGGAGGCCAGTTGATTATAGCTCGATGTTTCGATTTCCGGTGAGAGAAGTCGATTGTATGTATACCTCGAGGTTTTTTTTATATTTACTATTTCCAATCTGTAACAGATCTAGCTGCGCGACAAGTGTTTTATCCTCGAAATATATTATATATACCTATATACCACGCAGGATTTTTTTCCGAATCGGCTCGCGCGCACTTGTTCGCCGCAGCGTCTCAGTCTCTGATGTGCTGTGTATGTATATAAGGGGCCATGGGAGCCGAAAGCCGGTTTCGTCCATTCCGTTCGATCGGATTAACTTTTTATAAGCTGCGTGCGAGTGTGTGTATATACGTACACGGAGAGTCTCGCAAGGATTAAAGAGAGGTCCTGAGAATCTGCGTTATCCGAGTAATAAACGTCGTCGAGCCACGGAATTTCGCCTCGTGTCTTTCTTTTTCATAAATTTGGTGGAGTGCTTGACAGCTTACATTTCTCATATAAGGGAGTTTTGAAAGAGTGGATTAGATTGAAGTTTTTTGCATTAATCTCTCCTGGAGAGTATAATAAAGCATCTCCGAGTTTTGGAGGCGTTTCGTAATTCCATTAGCGTGGCCATTTGCACCTCGCGGAATAACGTTCTCACCTCTATCTCGCGGTATATAATTAGAGAAGTCATATCTCGCTCTCGCGGATACAATGCAAATCTCGCGTGACAATCAGACGTAAAAAAGTACATTATAAGACACGATATGAAGAAGAAGAAGAAGAAGCGGCAATTGAAAAATTCAAATGTAAGCCGCTCTCTCGTGAGTACAACATCATCCGGCGAAAGCACAGCTCTGGCCCAGATTTTCGCTCGACTTTCGCAGAAAGGGTTGTTCAACCCGGCGGACGTGCGCAAAGTCGGCTGATTTGGAAAGGTCCAGTCAGCCAAGCGCAGCAAGCAAGCGTCTAACTCGTGATTACTTATATACACACAACGTATATATATATATATCTCTCGCTGCAAGATCCTGAATCGTGGAATGCCGGTGTGTATAACACTTGTGCGGAAGATGGTCGAGAGTGATAAGAGAGCGGGTTTACTGTTCCTGCCGAAAATTAAGACATTATTATATCCGCGGTGTATTATAACTTGGAGAAGTATTAATTAAGGGGGTTTACTCGTATATATGCAGATTTTGGATTGTGATTGTACTCGCGGAAGTTTGAGAATTCAACAGGTTGCTGCGAGCTCGTGCCACTTTTATGAATTGCAATTCGTAGGAGAAGAAAGTATACTGTATAAGAATTGCTCTCAAAAGGAGAAACTATATGATTTAGCAGTAAAAAATTTCTCCTCTCCGATCGAGACATTGCGAAAAACTCTAAATCAAAGCCTCTATACATAACACCGCGGAAAATCTTCCCCAAATAAGTATCAAAAAATCATCCAACCGCAGCAACTTTCCACAACAATATAATCCACTCGGTATAATTTCCAGACAAACTCGTCGTCGCTACACGGCTTTTCAGAAGGCCGCCGAAAGACACCATCAGCTATAATACACCTCCTCTCTCTGTCTCTTGCAACTTTCGCGCTTGTGTCACATAAATTGCAGCTAATTGCGAGCGACGCGCGCGAGAGAGAAAAGGTAATTGCGCGAGATTAGAGCGAGAAACGTCCCGCTGCGAAATAAAACTTTAATAAGGATCCCTTTTAACGCCGTTGAATTTTTTCTCTATCTCTCGATTCTTCCGAGGATGTATGTACGTTTCGTTAATGTATAATACTGGAATAGAAAGTCTCCGAAGATGTATAAAAAAATAAAAAATTCATAGAATGCAATATAATGCTCTGCTAAGGATTTTAGTTTGTATTCAAACGTCTCGGAGAGTAAATAACTGTATTATACCGAGGACTTTCGATATAAAGCATGCATATCTCTCGCGAAGGAGAAAATCGCGCGCTTTCTCGATAGTATATATACACTTTAGCCGCAGGCAGGCGTAAAACGCGAAAATTAATTAGCGGATCTTAATTTTAATTAGGCACAAAAAGAAGACCGTATTATACACGCGAGCGCTCGCTGCGAGAGAGAACTCGAGAGTGATTATATACATAATAATAACGCCGCGCGTTTTTGCGGATATAATAAGTGTATTATATATATCATACTTACGGTGTTTCCACGCGAAATAAAACGTCATCGATATGGTGTGCCCATATGTATGTACTATATACTACAGGGTTGCGGCAAAAAAGGTGCGCGCGTGAACGTGAGGGGGAAAATGGAGATCGCATAACGGCTTAGCGAGACACCTCGTCAACTTTTTAGATGTCATTTTCTTCTGCTTCCTGCTCCCGCGGACTATCTTTCTCCTCTTTATATATCTTCATACCGCGCGCTGCACTGGTGTCTTTCACCTCATGCGAGATTTAATTATTTCCGCCATTACGCTCGACATTCTGCGGTTTAGACGAAATATATATATGCTACTGTCTTCTGTGCAGCGCGTATATATATGGCTCATGAGAATCGACATCCCGACGGAAGTCGATGTTGCGCCAATGTATAAGGGGTATGCAATGCTCTGCTGAAAATGATGAACGTTTGATATTAGTGACACCGATTTTAACTTAGAAATATAATTGATGTTTTTTGCTACGGTTCATTATACGTATTCATCCGTTATTGCACAAAATTAGCATGCATACAACGAGTAGTAAAAAATGAAGTGTATGCCTTAAGAAAAAAAAATGTATAATAAACACAGCTATTATTTAAACAACTCAGCACTTGCTTCCAAACGACATCTATACGCAATTTTTATCGAATTCGTGATACTCACGCAAGAAAACGAGGGAATCCCCGGATACATGAGCAACGGTCGGTAAAGCAGGAAACATCAAGTAAATCTGCTGTACCGACGAGTTTTAAGGAAGTGCGCAGAACTCCAGAGCGCACACTTGCCCCAAAAAGAAAAAGCCAATGGAGGGGATGACAAACAACAGCGACGCTCTCATCTGTTTCCAAATAGTGTGCAGCAACTTCAGACTCTTCGCAGTGCTTCTCTCTCTCTCTCTCTTGCTCCTATCGTTATTGTTATTCCGGAGTAGTTAGTGCAGAGAGGAGAGAGGTTTCCTTGGTGTAGTTTCTCGCGCTTTATCGCTTGGCCAAATCATGGCTGTCAAAGAAAAACAGAGCGACTCCGCGGAGGAGATCGAGTGGAATGTCGAGAACGAGATCCAGTTGTTCTTCGCCATGAACGGCCACAAGCCAGTCGGTGAGCCCAAACGATCATGTTTTTCCTCTGACCGAGTTTCCCTCCGTCTTGGAGGGGCTTGAGAGGTTATGTTCGGAATGAAAAATTTTATTTATGTAACTTAAGCGTCCTATTCATCCATCTGTCCCTTCCTATCTATCCTTTACCCCCCGAATCTCACGTAATAATTATGGCTTTGTCGACAAACGTAACATGGACGTTTTCTATCTTCTTTCAAGGTGTAAATAAGTACTTTCACATGGTCTGCATTTGGGAAAAATTTCGTGCTGCGATTCATAAAGATGTGTCCTTGAAGGCTATTTGGGATCATCTCAAGTCAATGTATGATCTGATGGCGTTGGTGAGTTATAACATGCTGATCGTTTTTTTCTTTACAGTCTACCTACCTACCTTATCATGCGTACTAAACAAAGACACTGGTGTATCGTGCAGCCGTATGCTCAATTATTCAAAGATGCATATCAACTTTCTCATTAGTCAATACGCAGCTAGTGAAACTTTATTGCTCGATTCTACAATTTATTTGTCTGTTTGTTCGAGATAAGAAGACTAACCTATTTTTCATATCCGCAGGACGACATGGAAGATGTGCCTTTTCCAAGTAACGAAACAGATTTTTATCTGCCAGAGAGTGAATTTTCAGAACTCATGAAATCGCGTAAAAAGGAAGAGACTGAAGTGAAGCCAAAAGAATCAAAAGATAAAGTTAAAGAAGTCAAAAAAGACAAAGATGTGAAAGAAGTGGCGAAAAAAGAAATCGTTCTTCGTGATACTAAGGCTGTTAAAGAAGTGGAGAGAAAGAAAGAGGAAGTCAAGAAAGTTGTTAAAGAGCCCGAAGTGAAGAAGGATAACAAACAGCGTGAAACAAAGGAAGTGAAAAAGGAACAGAAAGCTACCAAAGGACGCCTTAAAGGAAAAGAGGAACCAGAAGACGCTGGTAAGATGCATATCATGATTGCATATTTTATGCACACTGAAGTGTCTCTTTTTTAATTTAAATGTTTAATTGCACTGAAACTTTTTCAATATCATTTCTACATTTACTGCGATGTGAATCTCTTGGTTTTGTAGATTTTGGTCTCTAAACCTTTCTTTATTTAAAATTAAAACATGAAATATTGAGGAACAAGTCGTTGATATTGCCATGCATTAATCTTTAATTTATACTTTTATATACAAATTAAAGTACTACTTTCTTTCCATTAAGAAAGAAAAAAATTGGATTTCAAACTATTAATTATTACTAATTTTGTAGGCCCACCAGTCAAGAAAGAACGCAAGGATTCTGAATCAAGTCGAGAAAGTTTGAAGAGAGCACCAAAGAGACCTACGAGACAGAGTATTGACAGCACTTCGAAGGCTTCATCAAGTCCAAGAGATACACCACCTCCAAAACGTAGAAGAATATAACCTTTCTTTTTTGATATATATTAAATTTATATATTGCATTATTTAATTTCGTTCCTATAGTTCTCAAATACATTTCTTAACAAAATATGAAAAAAAAGAGTTAACGCGCTGTTACTATTACTGTGAATACTATCATTACATACCTTCATCCTAAAAATGTAAGTTACATTGTAAATAAATTACCATAATTTTTCTAATGAATTTATTTTTTAATTTTCATCTACCTAATCAAAAGCATCCTTTGAAAACATAATATTGCTACTCGGGACATTATTGTACACATAGCGATGTTTTGCAAAATATAAACACCAACCAAATTATTAAAAAATGTAATGTTATCAAAAGTATAAAGTGGGATTAAAATAAAATAGGTGACATTCTATAAAAAAACCATTTCTCTTATGGGTTACCAGCAAATGTTTATTCCAGACAGAATAGCACTAAATCTTGAAACTTATCATCGACGTAAAGTCACAAATGATATTTTCCCACTGTCAACATTGATTTCCATTGTCATACTTCTTGGGTGCAGCGCAGATCCAAAAAAATACACAGTCGCTGGTAACGAAGTTCCATAAAAAAATCTGCAACAAAAAGGTAAAGAAACACACTCAATCAATGCCACTCGCACTATAACCTCCAAAAACACCTTCGCGTATGCGAGTGCGTTCGTTCGAAAAACAACGAAAAACACATTGCAACAGAACAAACAAACAAACTAACGGTTAAATAAAGCTGCTTACTTATATAAATGTGTAGATAGAAACGCCGGAGCCGCTCATCTCAGCCTCCTAGCTTCACGCTCGGACTCGAGGAGGGTTAGGAGGTCGCCTTCGCGCACCGGGCCCTTCACGTTCCTGATGATCTGTCGGTTTTCCTCGCCGAGGAACTCGACTTTCACTTGCGTACACTGACCCTGAGAGCCAGTGCGTCCGAGGACCTTAATGACACGCGCCAGGACGACGGGTTTCTCCATGGTGTTTTCACGTGGCTACGATCTAGCAAAGAAAGATTCGTCGCAGGAAGTGAACGAGCCAGCGGCATGCGGTTTTCGGAGCCACTACCGCGTTCGTCTTTCAAAATGGCGCCGACGCTTCCGCGCCACGACTACGCTGGTCAGTTTGGCGCAAACATTTGAATGCTTTTATCTTTCATTTTAAAATTATTAGTTGTTGAATACGAACTATATTATTGATTTGACCAATTATTTTATTATCGTCAATAATCTCAAATAATTATTATATTATATAATTAAGAAAATTCAAAAATACCTTAAAGAGCATTACATTATATTAAATCCAAAAAATAAATGTTGTTCAAAGTATAGAATTTGAAAATTTTATAAATTATTTATAGTGTATACAGACAGCTCTACCAATTAACATTTCATTGGCCGAATACAACTCAAGCTAAAAATAACTAAAGCTCTCGATGCATATACATATGCAAAGCACAATGATCCGATAGTTCACTATACATCGTTTTAAAAAAAGGCCAACTAAAAAGAACGAACTATTACTGAGCAAGAATCAACGTATAACAAAAGGTCTCATCGTAACAAAGAAAACTGGTCAGCTTTTGAACTTGACTGTTTTCGCGACACCCTCCGGTGTCCTTGGTCTCCCTCTCGGCCGATAGACAACTATAGAAAGTAATATAAGGCCGTGGCAGTGTCTCCGATGCAGTCGACTTGACCTTCGAGCCGACCACTATATATACCTATATACTGTGTGCTAATAATGAGGCAGGTGAAAAGAACCCTTTGTAAAATGCATCAGTTTGTTTTATGCCTTCTCTTATTGAATACTCAAAATATTTCTTACATCGTGGTGTTGTCGAGTTCGTTATATATTATTATATGCACATCGGCGAAATTTAGCTATAATGTGCTGAAACGGTCGAGAACATAATGAATGGCGGTGTTCGACGTCGTTAAATTATTGTCACTTAGTTTAAGATTTGTTGAAAATGTTCGTCATTCGCTTAGATATTTTTTTTATATACCTTTCGTTATAAAAATGAATAGAAATGAAAGCTCAACGTACATTAAGATTTATGGTAAATTTTTAATTATACGGAATGATAACTAGAGTAAAAGGGGTTTATAATTATATTATTTTGGACGGTTCAATTTATATAAATTATAAAGTTCAAAAGTGATTATTGTTCATTTCTATTATTTTTTAATAAAAAAGATTTCACAAGATTGTTGTTATAAATATTCAATTATAAATACTGTGGACATTCCTGTAATTTCATTTATTTAACACTTGAAGGGAGGATGTGAAAATTGAAAAATACATAAATCTAATTGGTAAACAAATAACAAAATTTAAAATTTGAATAACTTTCTTTATTTGTACTAAAAAATGTTTGTCTATATTTACCAAACTTTAAAGTTCCAATTTACACATAGAAAGATAAACGCAACATTAAATGTCCTTACGGTGATTCAAATTTTAATAATACTTTCAAAATTGACACTACACTTAACAAAGCAATAAGTTTTAAAAACCCATTCCTTCAAAATGTTTGACGTACTTACTATGCTGTATTATAAAAATTAATAAAAGACGTAGTTTCTTGACTAAATTTAATAGATATTCTAAGTATATACCGCAATTGCAAAGTTTAATTATTTATACATCCATTTTTAATTAATTCGCATCCCCCCTTAAGTGTAAGAATAACTTCCTTCTAATCTTAGCCTTACAACGTAGCACCATGAAGGATCGACTGAAAGTTGAAAAATCTTGTTACAAGCTAAAAATGCTTGAAAAAACTCAGTAGATCGCTACCAAAGCTCGTCTCTTATTCTATTACATATGCGAATAGGAGGAAATGATGTTTCGAATTTCTAAAATAATTTACAATTTTTTTTAACCATTATATAAAGACACATTATGAACAAGACGATGGACGTTCACTGACATCCATCGTTCTTGGATAACTTGACAAAAAAGTCAGCAGTCGGTATATGCAGTCTAAACTTGAGGAATAGCTATATATAATACGATAAATCGTGCCTTGTCGTCATCAATAAAAAAAGGATAAACTAATTGCAAGTTGCTTGTCCTTAATGTCGTTCGATGTTTCGTTTGGTTTCTCTGCGTGAGCTTTATAAACGTCGACTTTGGAGGTTCAAAGGTGAGCACACACGTTGTATCCCTCGCTCTTTTTCATTGGAAAAATGAATCATCTATTATGCGATAATAAATTTACATCTTACACAACTCATGTCAAACATGCGATCAAATCTTGTAGAACATTATTATACATATTTTGTTTCTCTCCACACCAGAGGTGTATTATTCACGTTGCTGCTACATGAAGAACAATTGCATCGAGCAAAAACGAAGCTCATCCTACCGAAACAATGATATCGTCCTCTACATTGTTTCCCTCAAATTCTTTCGCGTACTTTTTGTGTGTTAGTGACACTTGTACATACCCCCTTTTTCTCACTCGCGAGGAGTTTAGTTTCTTTTTTTTTCATTTTCTTTATCTTTTTTAGTTTAACGAGTCACATTGCTTTTCCTAAACGTCGGTGGTCGACAATAGGTAGACCGGCCAAAACTGGCTTTTAAACACCAAACGAGCACACTGTCCGAAGACTATTACTGCCACAGGTTCGTCGAAAGCGTTTGTCCTGGTAATGACGCTGCCGCTGGTTTACCAGGCGCAGCGGGAAAGCCCATCCCGCCGAGTGACATTTGAGACATTTGCTGGGGAAGTTGCTGTAAAATTATTTTTATTACTAATTGTTTTTAAGCATTATCTTTAATATTTGTATTGAAAAAAGCAGTGCAATCACCTGTCCAAAGAGTTGGGCAGCCGTTGGCTGGGCACCCAGATTCAAGAATGGATTGCTGCCTGGAGCAGGTTGTAAGTTTTGCGCAGTCATCATCCCGCTCCATCCGTTATTGCTACCTAGAACCATCTGCGAACCAGAATTTGTCACACCTTGCTGCTGCAGCAAAGTTGTGATAAAGGTCGAAAGGTGAATTATCTACGTCTACAAGCTGCACTATGAACTACTGAGATCTACATCAGCTAGAAGCAATGCAGACTCCGTAATGAAACGCTTCTACATAATTCACACTTACCATTTGAGCTTGCATAGTCATGGCAGTGTTATTGGCCATAGGATTTCCCGAAACAGCACCTAATTGATTAGGATTCATGCTCATATGATTGGGCGCGACGTTCATTTGATTAACGCCGGGCATACCCATCTGGGACTGCAGGGAATGATTTAGAGGCTGATTAAACGCTCCCACGTTCGACATTGTCTGCTGGAACTGCTGGGCAGGCATTTGTTGATTGAACATGTTACCTGTAAACAAATTTATCGTTCGTCCTTTAGGAATCCTCGAGCATTCTCCATTATACTTATTCGGTTCGTCACTGACCTCCGAAAGGTTGACTCGGCTGAGTTCCGTACAACGCTAGAATACTATCCTTCGTCATTTTGCTCTTTTCCTGTGGCGTCGGTGCCGGTTGATTGAAAAAGCTCTCCTCTTCGGACTTGCTGGCTGCGGCAGAGGTATTTGTACTGTTACTCTCCGTCGATGTACCATTTGACACAGGTGCAGCCGCTGCAGGTGGCGCCGACAAGAACGAAGTGAATATATCATCTCCAGATGTAGAGCCATTTGTACTCGTTTGATTTTCTGGTGCATCTGTTACGCACGAATTTCAAGTTGAAACGCTCGTATACACGTTTTCGTCGAATGTACAGTGCTTATCAAATTTTGACTCACCCAGACCAAGTAAGTCCAGTGTAGCCGAATTGGTTGCTGTGGGCAGAGGTATGGATCTGTTGGGTTTCGGGCTGACGGAACTTCGCGGTTTTGGTATCTGAGGCACTACTTCTGGTTTTTTCACAGGAGGCAATGCAGTCTGACTCGTCGTAGGCTTTTGGCTGTCTTTTTTTCGTCTACGCTGTCGCTCCGCCTCCTCGTCCAATTCTTTATCCCAGTTCACCTGCAAATCCGTCGTTTACAATCCGATTCGAACGAATTCGTGTAGTATAAGGAAAACGAAATAAAAATTTCAAATAATAATAAAAGAAGTAACCCTTACAGATACCTTGGGTAATGGGGGTGGTACCCATTCCCTCGCGATGTACTTTTTATGCTCGTACTTCGCTCTGATGAAACTCTCCAAGCTGCAGTCAGTCTGGGGTCTTCGGAAACTGTCAGGAAGATTCGCCTCGTACACAGCTCTCGCTCGTGAGTTTCCCATCTGTTGTAAACTCTGCAAAGAATCGAGCAAAACATTATATACTGATGGAAAAACAGCGAAACACGAACAGCTGATTATACCACTGATTACTGAGGCTACTCTACACTTAAAAACGGAAGACCGGTATCAATTAAATCTGAAAACGTCATCACAATTGTCGCTCTAAAAACCATCACGTATAAAAGTACAAAAGTGAACTCTACACTCATATACACGCATCAGAGTATATACGCACACTTTCGCCATTCAATTAACGCAGCACGCGCAGCTCAAACAACTATAACGTTAAAACTTCATAGCCCAAGGCCAATAAAATGCGCTTGTATACTCGGTGACTAAGTTCGCAAATAGTGGCGCTAGATAAAGTTTGAAATAGAATTCAGTGACAAAACGCAGCAGGAGCAGCAGTCGCAGCGCTACGTAGATATGTGTGTATATTTTTAAACGTCGTCGTTCGAATCGCACGTGTGGAGTATGTATTTTCGTTGATTTGGAGTCGGCTATAATTACCACGACTTGCTCCGGGGTCCAGGAATCCAGGTTGACGGACTTGACTTTGCTTATGTGAACACCGAGGTTCCTGTGGATACCCGCGCACCGGATGCAGAGGAATATGCCGAGGTTCCAGCTGGCCCATCTTGGTCCTGAAAGGATCATACATTTTTATTATTTTCTTAAAATAACACAGTAGAGTTTATGCAACAGTAGTGTAATGATAAGAAATGTGCTTATGCTCCTTATCAGAAGCAGTATTTCTTTCAAGCCTGAGATAAACCTAACAAAATTAATCATTCGTATAATAGGTAAATAAAGCTATACTTCCTCCCCAAATCGATATTACAACAGATCAAGCAAAAAAAAAGACGAGATACCTAATCAGCTCCAATTCTCCATTCAACCCTCGCACTAGATCAACCTCCTTCCAGCTGATCACACACCCCCGCATTAGTTCACCCCCAGCAAAATTAACCGGGACACGAAACGTTTTCCCTCTCTTGGAAAACCCACAAGTGAAAAATATCAAGCGCGACGCTCTCGTTATAGGAAACTCGACCTCGACGCACTTGAAGGCAATTCATTGCTCTGTATACGCAAGTGTATATATGAGTGTATGTCTTGTGGCTCACCTTCCCCGTGCATGGACTTATATTTCAAGAGCAGAGAAACCGGAAATTTGATGTGTGTGCTCGATAGGACGTGAACACCACTCGTGTCCACGAGCTTGGGGATATATACAGAGAACAGACGATGATGTTTCCAGGTCCCCAGAGACACCTTTGTAATCTTATATAGACGAAAAAGTAATAATCCGGACTTTATTTGGATTGTAACAGCCTTGAACTTGGCACTAGCTGTGAAAATCTAAGTACAATATTATCGAAGTGTTTCATCGCGTATAACGAAGTGCTTTTTTTACGACACAAAATCCGATATTGCCTTTTTTTTGCAAACACACATACTTGGATGGCCAGAAAAGGGTTCGAGCGTCCTTAGCGCTTCCCTTGTGCGTATGTAAGACACGTCAGTCCGTGGGTGGATACTGGGAGGGAAGAAGAAGAACCCGAGAAGCGAAAATTAATTGTTCCCCGACTATGACGCGGGTATCTGTGTATATACAGCGTCGGTGTTAATGGATTTTGCCGGTGTTTTTTGTGTTATGTTTGGCACCGAGAGAAATGAAAGATTCAGTGTTCTTATATCAAGTTTCAGAAAAACTGGAGTAGGTAGATAGATGAAAAGTTTACCGTTTGATGAATAAAAGAAAAAAAATCTGATGATGGCTCTGGACGAATGAGTCGCGTCACGGTACTTTGCGCAATAAGCCACGATAATAATCACCAGCTCTAATCTAACGCCATTTGGAGATATTAAAATATTAATGGCGCTAAAGACCGGTAGGTATATCCGACGAATATCGCATCGATCGTGAAAAAAGTCGCTCGCGAAAACAATCACGTGTCCGCTATACAATTCCATTATTTTCTAGTTGATTTGATAGCCGGTTTAAATTAACTTCCCGAGAGAAGCGATATGCACTCGGTCTTGCATTATACAGTTGATATGCCACGTGTGACTAATAAACTTCAGTCGAGGGGAGGATGCGACAGACAATCCTACGAGTATCTACTCAATATATAAAGCTGTGATGGCTTTCTCGTCCGAGAAACTTGCCGTAAAGTATTGATTTTTTGTTTTTCAAGTAATAAATGCGAAAAAAAGTTTTATGTTTCGAGTCGAGCATTATGAACGCTGGAAATTATAATTGTATTATCTCGCAAGGATTTCTTTTTACGTTTCTAATCTGATTAACGGCATCGGCAATTTCTTTCAAGCTTACATTATTCGTGATTTTAAAAGGAGTAACGTTATAAATTCGCATAGACACTTTCAAAGTTTAACAGAATATTCGGCGCCTGTAAAATTACAATTTTGTTTACATCCATCTCACTGCCAAAAAAAATTCCATAAAGCCTGTCTCCGACAAAACAGTCGAATAAATTCTCCACCCCTGCAATCCAGGCTTCACACTCGACTACTCGTGCCGCTGCAGTGGATAGATTTCGCAATAAGACGACACACTCTCTCCTCTACAAATCCACAGCAGAGTAGGCAAGCCCTAAACAAGATCGGAGCAATTCTCTGCGCACAGAGAGGGAAAGAGTCACCCCCGTCATATATACATACAGTATAGTGCATAGCGAAACTGGGTCGCGCCGTCGGACTCGCCGCTCGACCAATCGATATATAGGATAACGACCAAGACGACAAGCTGCTTCCTCGGATTTTCGCTCTTCTGATTGACGGATTATTGGATTCGAAGCTGAGAGTTAGAAATTGAAAAGTCAAAAGGAAAATTCGAGACGATAATGCACTTTTGAATATTTCGGTATCTCTGTGTGTGTGTGTGTACGTGTGTGTAGGCGGTAAGTAAACAAGACAGTATAGTTGCAGTGAAGTGGCGGATTTTTTATCATATCCTCGCGCTCGATCGAAACTTTCGCACTCTCTATACGTGCGTATAATACTAAACCTCCTCGCGCCCACGCGCTTCTTCCGACGACAGTGAGAGAAAATCGAAAAAAAAAAAAATGCACCGAGTCTTTTCGTATACAAGTATACGAATATAATACCTTGAAGGGACGCCTTCGAGACTACGTATACGATTGTTTTGACGAGTTCCCGATACTCAGCAGCGCGTGTCCGTTGTGCCAAGTGTCTCGCAACGTCGACAGGAAGCAATAATGCAATAATATTCGGGCAATAATCTTAAACAACGAGCGCGACGACACAGTACAGTGTTCGACGAACCGGTTTTCTCATTCTGCACAGCATTGCAACGTTATGTTATCAAATTATAATGTGCATCAATATCAAGGTTCGACACATGTTACCGCTATCTCCTTTTGACTCACCCGCGATAGTACATACAACAGTGGCCAAAAGCTATCGTGTTACATCGCCACATCCTCCTACCTATACTATATATTCTAAAATACAATATTCACAACGATCAAATCACATCACAGGCACTGGCCTCACGATCATGAATGCACGAGCGACGGTAGTTTAGCGCCTAATCAGTAGAAATTGACAGCTACGAAACGCCACCGCCGACGAGTCGATAACGACTCTTGCGAGGAAAGAGAGAGAGAGAACGAGTCGTCGCTATATACGATAAGACAATATACATATATCTATAGCCAGCAGGTGAGAAAGACTGCCGGCGAAATAAAGGAACGAGCCGATTTCCTCGGCGATGACGTGGATGCCTCGCGCTCGCTCGGTGTTGTGTACACTGCTCACACGAAAATACGCCTGCCCGCTATAAACAAAGAAAGATGAAACGCGATCGACTATTCTTCAGTGTGTGTGTGTGTGTGAGAGAGAGAGAAAGAGATGCAAAGAGAGCGTACCTTTAGCATCGCAGTCAACGCAGTACTTGTTGTCCTCGTCGCGGAGCATCTGCGTCAGGAG
Source organism: Cecidostiba fungosa (assembly GCA_900474305.1). NCBI lineage: Eukaryota > Metazoa > Arthropoda > Insecta > Hymenoptera > Pteromalidae > Cecidostiba > Cecidostiba fungosa. The sequence goes on along the minus strand of UCOJ01000201.1, from coordinate 754,882 downwards.
TGTCTGGCACTTGTCCTGGATCTGCTTGACCCGTTCCTTCTCGAGCCGCGACATTTTCGCGGCCGTTTCTTTATTATACTTGCAGCTCACAACTCGCCGAGCGTTTTATGTATAGGCTTATACGCTCAGCGTGTATATCCTGCGGGAGGAATGCGCGAGCGAGTGAGAGGAGGGACACGACAGCGGACAGGTTTGCTTTCCGACGCGCACCGACGACCACACGCACGCACTGCTATACTGCCACCCTCTCGCGGCGGCTGTCTTTCCGGACTGCTAGCTGCTCGCTAGCTGGTGGACGAGACGAGTTGTCTCCGTTTCGCTCTTGGGGGAGCTGCTGTGTCTCTCGCTTTTAGGCCTCCTTCTATAGTTGCCAGCTGCTCGATGTCGCGTTTCGAGGAATCAGCCTTTTATTGGCTAGGAATTAACCCACATGACCAACGAATTGAATGTAATACTGGAGGAGACTTATCTGAGAACATTGAAAATCGACGACTCGGAAATGAAAATTGGAGCCGGATGTGTGCTAAGAGGAGAGCAATGCAGACTATGCCGAGGACGGCAGCACACAGACCAGTGCGTGTGTATTGTATGTACAGCAGAGCGAGAAGAGCAATGGCCACCCGTGACGACACGATTATGTTTTTTCTTGTCTCTTTTTTTCGTCGACAGTCATTGTGACTGTGTTGGAGAAAGAACAGATTGTCTTTATACGCGTAGGTGCTGAGCAAAGCAAAAGCTCGGACGCTCGCGTTGCTACTACGCAAGCGCGATTTGAGGATGTCTTGCGGGTTGGGTGGGCTCGGATTCATGCTACACTGAGAAAAAAAATTAATTCGTTCAAACTAAATTTACAGTTGCATTCTTGCGTATTATTTATATTGAAACTGATATTTTCATTTGCATAAATGAGAATAAAGGTAGTTCAGAAAAATACATAAAAATTCAAAATATTTATCAATATATCACCAAAAAAACCATAATTTTGCATTAAATAAAAGTCTTAACAGTAGATTTCAGGAGAGGACATTTTAAACATGTATGTATTTACCAAAGAACGAGAGAATTAATTGAAACAGTAGGTATGTCGAGGAAATGAAACCTTCGTTGTTCAAAATGAACTCGATGAAACTACCAAGAATTGCATTGCAATTTGCAGAGATGCTCCCTCTCTTTCTTTCGATTTTTGAATTCAGCTATCAAATTCCCTCCGAACGACCATTGCATCTCAAATCTCATACTGTCTTCGCCAGCCGCGGTTCTGATAACAGACGAAAACAGCTGTTTCTACTGCACACCCACAATAAATTCGAATTTTCCGCCACTCCACACTCTCCCTCGCCCCTTTCTGCAAAAGTCCCTCCATACGCATGCGCGGCGTCTCACTCCTCTCGCGCTTTCTCGCTTTATCTCATTTGTTTTTTTTCCTTCTCGCAGACCAATGACTGTTCGTGCCAGCTAACGCTCTCCAATCCTGCCCAGACTAGCATCAGCCTTGTCTGTGAGGCTCGAATCATCCGCGTGTAGGTGTGTATACGTTGAAACAGCCGCTCGGCGCGTCGACGGCAGACAGCAGCAGATTATCAGGCACCGTCCAAAGGCTCGAAAGACGTTGACGACGAGATTGACTCCTTCATCGCGCGATTAATCACTGAAAATCCTCGTCCCCGCTGGATCCCGTCTCGCGGACGGCCAGGTGGACGCGCGCGGTGACTTTCCCATCCCGAGGAGATGCGTCGGCACGACGACGAAGCTTCTTCTTTTGCTGTTTGTTGCTGCTGCTCCTACTGCTGCTCCTACTGTTCCGACGAGAGGCTCCTGCTACTGAAATTGGACTGCAATAATAAGACTCCTGGAGCTCGGTTTATAGAAGAAAACTTCGAGGCATTTTGACGCGCGGCCCCCCCGCCGACGGAGGCTGCTGTATCCTTGGCTTACGACCGAATCTCCTAACCTTGCCTCGTTGGAAGGAGGAGAGACTGCTGTAGTGTTTATTGTTGTGATGCCAACTGCTTTTCGCGAATCGCCGATGCTCTGATGAGCCTGCCATAGTTCCAAGTTCAAGTGCTTCTGGAATTTTGGAGCAGAGGTTGTTTTTTTCATTGCCCTCTGAATGCTGAGGGTAGAGAATCATGGATTCCTGGTGAAAATGTCGTTTTGAAGGAGAGCATATCGTGGAGTCTTTTGTACTTTCTAAAAGATGCCAAGAAGGGAGGATTTTCAGTCAGATTTTAGTGTATTTAGGGACTCGGCATCAGTGTGCGCAGCAGAAGTTTGTCATAAAGAATTTAAGATTAGCCCAAACATGCTGCCTCTGAGGTGATATTGCGAGTGTAAATTTGTGAAATTTGTAGAATTAATAGCTATTAAATCAGGATTAATTAGTTTAGTGCGCGTGGAGAAAATTTTAACCTAAAAGTATTTATCAATAAACGGCAATGAGTGCAAATAATAGTGGAGGAGATGGTGGGCAGGATAAGGCCCTGCCGGAAACTACTGTGCAAACCCTTCCTCAAAACTTGACGACTATTCAGAACATACAGACAGTTCAGAACATACAGAGTGTACAAAGTGTGGTTTCGAGTGGCATACCAAGCATCCAGACTGCGCAGACTGTTATGGGTCAACCTGGTACTCTAGTGGGGAAATCCATAGCTTTAGAGCTCAATCCCAAGCTTATCATGAAGCCTTCTATTTCTTCCAGCATTGGAAGTTCATCGGAGAATAATAAAATTACTACTGGCACAGTATGTACTTTTCTTAAATATTGACTACTCTGTTTACTCTGTGACAAGAGTTTTATAACATGAAATTATTTTGCAGATTTGTCCTGTTGGTTCGACGGTTCGCATAATTGCACCAAATATGCTGAGTACGATAGAACGCCAGGGCCAAACTCAAGTTCAGCAAGGAGCTCAGCAAACTCAGCAAATTGTGACGAGCATTCCATCGACTTACCATGTACCTCGTGGGCCTGCAGCTGTCGCCAATATTTCCACACCAAGAGCCACAGTGGCAACTCCTCTTGTCAGAGCAATAAGTGCTGGACAGCCAATTCCTATTTCTAGACCTGGGTAATTATATTCACTTTTCTTATACTCTATGAAAACTTATTTTATTTATCAGGACTAACTTCAGATATTTATAAATCTTTGCGATTGTAAAGTCAGCACAAGTCCTAAAAATAAAACAATTCAAACTTTATCAACCACATAAATATATTCACTGATCTAATCTCGAAAAATTCTTCTCTCCAACTCTACCAGCTTAATAATCACCTCTTCCAGTGTAAGCACGACGGTGCCAAGCACACAATGGCAGTCAAAGACGACGTCCGTCGTCTACGCGCAAACACAACGGCATCCGGTGCCAGTCGTCAATCGTCCACCCACACGACCCGTCGCCACGACCGTGTACACAAGTCAACCCCAACCCCAGCCCCAAGGTCAGCAACAGCCGCGTCTGGTTAGCCCGAGCCAGGTGAACGTAGGAAGACCTGTACAGGCGACTGTAGTTACTGCAACACCATCGAGACTCATTGCTCCAGTACTGCAAGCACAGAATAATAGTGGTGGAGTTGCGGCAAGATTGCCGCCACCAGCAAGGCCGTCCACGACCCAGGTTGTCACGAGTATACCTAATGTATCGCAAGCTGGCAGACCCGTTGTCCAAACGATGCAGGTCAGTTTCATGACGAAAATATCATTCACAATAAAAGCTTTTATGCAGTAGATCTTTTTTATTCAATGAATTGATCTGTTGATTTTAGCCAAACCAAACGAATAGACCTATTAGCAGTACTCCTATTAATCGTATAGCCGTGTCAGCTCCGGTGATAGGAGCGCCGAATAGAGTAGCTACGGTAACTTCTGTACAGACGAGTGTCGGTCGACAACTAACAATTAACACTGCTGCAGGTACATCTGCCGTTAGCCGCATTGTTATACCTCAAGCCGTAAGTCCTAGGCGCTATATTTTCACTCTAAAGCTTTTTTTAGTTAACTTTAAAAAATACATGACATTCTTTCGAGTACAGATGCAACAACAACAGTCACAACAGCAGCAAGGAGCACGAGTGGTCCAGACCGTCACCCCATTGGCAAACTTTAGCCAGGTATCTCGTGTGATCGCGACGACTTCGACAAACGCTGGAGTTGCAGCGAACGTGACGCGCGTTGCACAAACGGGTCCTACCTCGGTCGCGCGTATCACCGGCATGTCATTGCATCCTTTACCGCTGACACCGGCTCGAGCGACCCCGACACCTCTTAAAGTCACCGCTCAGGCACCTGGTATTCAGACCGTCCAGTTAAAGCAGGCCCCTGCAACAATGCAGCAGCAGTCCCAGGTTCAGGTGCAGCAGCAACAACAACAGCAGCAGCAACAAGGTCCAACGCTACAGCAGAGGACGATTGGCAGCATCAATAACGTCAACGTTACTGCGGCTAATATCGTTAATCAACAGTCTGGCCAGGTGCAGGGACAATATCTACATCCTCAGCAAACTGCGACGTATTATTCCATCGATACCTCTGGTAAATAATTGTTAATGTATCTTTTACGCTGTACAAGTGGCAATTGAATTAAAGTTATTATAATAAAATTATTTTAGGAGCATATTCTCAGTATCGTCAAACATCAGTGCAGCCAGTCAGATTACTAGTAGAACCGGGATTTGAAGAACCACTTGGAAAACCTAACGCCTCGCCTAGACCTAGCATATTAAGAAAAAGGGATCACGATAGTTCTCCTGCAAAAGGTAATTTAAAAAATTCAACTTTTATAAATAAAAATCACCACTAATTTTATTAATAATTACATTTGTATCTTTGTAGGAGTGGCGAAAAACTTGGTTCCAGTGCTAGCTTCTATGCCCACGGCCTCATCATCTAGCCCACCTGGTTCACCAAAAGGTGATCGAGACGGCGGTGGTAATCATAGCTCGGGTTCAACAACGGTGTCGGCGACCTCATCGCCAGGTCTTGACGAAGACCCCGAACAGTCACGCATCACCATTAACCCTACCGTGGAGATGTCGCCACGTAAGAAGCCGCGCAAACAACAACTCACGGGAGTCGAACTAACTGAGCCCAGGTGCACTGAGGAGGAAATGCAATTTATCACTGAGGAAAAAATAAAAAAGGAGATCAAAGACGACCACAAGGATAAGTACGACGATAGGAAATCTAACGCGAATCTTCAGCAAGATCGTAAAGCACCTCAATCTGCATCCGTTAGATCAAAACCCACGCCTAGTTTATTAGGTAAAGAAGGTACTAATTGATGCTATTTTGTCTTTAATGAATGGTCAATGTATATATAAGTGAAACTAAAATATTTTTATACTAAACAGCACATTCGTGGAAAAGTCGCTTTGGCAATGGAAGATTTCATCACTATAGGCGGCCAAGTGATGTGAGGCCTCGCGAGGAAAGAAGACCAACCGTCAATGAAATCGCGCAGCAAAAACATGTGTTGCAGAAGGTGAACGGATGGAAAGTCTTTCATCTAACGACTCAAATGGATGATCTGGCCGAACTTGAAAAATCGGTATGTTTGGATATATTTGCCATTATTAAATTTAGACAAATACAATTCTAACTGTTCACTTCTTTTTAAGGTTCATGATAAGTTGAAAGCAACTTTGACCATGCTTGAATCCCAGCAGGTGAAGAATAGACCTGATGATAGTTTGGAACGAACAAACGAACTTATAAAGGGAAATATGCAGCGCAGTAGTTTAATAAGTGAAGGGATGCATGAAGCACGTGTGCAACTCACTGCAATATTCCAGCACAAAACATACGTGACGGACTTACTTCAGCGCTGTGGTAATAAACGGGCGCAAAAAAAGAGAGATAAGTGAATTTAATTGTGTGCAAGATCAAAATATGTTTAAAAAAGACTATAAATACATGTGCGAGTTTTAAGAATACGTTATTTTTATTAAAAAGTATATATCAAAATAAAAAAAAAATTTTTCAGATTTAAATAATACATAAAATAACTACTTATATTTTGAAACCAACCCCTATTAGTAACAAAGTATAAATATTAGCTAATTTCAGGACATTTAGGGGAAAAGATAACACTGTCTTTTATATTCTGGATTTGATTTATTTTTACCATTGGCATTTAAAAATATTTGATGTGTTTGACTAAAAAAAATTTTTAATAATTAATTATCAAATCAGACTATTGAATATCAGGTAGGCATTTATTAGTTATTCAACCACTTAATGTGTTACTCTGATAGCGTTACTCTGATAAAAAATACTAGAACAAAATATTTGTTTGAATAGCTGTGATTTAATTTAAAAAAAAAATCTAAATACTTTCTCGCTCTGCGTGAAAAGATTTTTACGACAACCTGTTACGATCGATGGTAATATATTATCTACAAGTATTGTAACACCAACCACATATTTACAGAGTTCAAGTCGTGCTTCATATAGTTTAATGCATGTTGATCACTTAAATTAGAATTTGACTTTTACTAAAATCCTGACGTATCAACTAAATGCTTAAAATATAAAACTACTGTACTCAATATCAAGCATTTCACATGAATATATATCGGACAAAAAGTAAGTAAAAGACTGTTCAATGCTTGATTAAAGCTGGTTTGACATATGCGCACATTTTTATGCTCGTAAAAATCTATCATAGCACATTTTGAAGCTGTTGCACATTTTTTCTTTTTTTTTAAGTTTTATTTTATATAAAAGGCGAATGGTGACTTAGAGTGTATATAATGTATGTTTATGTATATTTTATCAATATTGCTTTCTGCAATGAGAAGCATGGACGTTTTCTTCTGGTTTAAGGCTTCTATTTAGCGTGTGCGCTGAATTTCTTTATACTTGTAAATTCCGTTGTTAGTACACTTGAAGGCTTTTAATTTTGCATATTTTTTATCAAAATTTAACAGTAGTTTATACGGCGATGCATTCGTGAAAGTCGAGTGCGATAATTATTACTTAGGCATCGTTCATTAGAATGTTTTGTTCAATTTTGTGCAAAGTAACATTCTTAATATCACCCACGTATATCTTGATATAAAAATCAATTGATTTGGTATCATTGCGTGGTTACAAGAATAAATCAAAGTATCTTGCATTTTTAACTTTACATAGAATTACATATTGCTTTAAACAATTATTCATAGCTGCACCAATAAAATTAAAGACACAGTTACACGTGCATATTTGTGTATATATTTGCACATATTTTCTTTTCTACGATAGATTGTGCCCAACGTAAAAAATGACATACTTTATTTTATAAAAATCCTGTACAAAATGAGTCTTGATTTTATAAAAGTTGCAAAAATTACGAATCATCAAAAGTCATTGGCGCACTCAAAAGGAATCGCTCAATAAAAAAAAAACAATGCATCATTGTGTTATATAGAAATCAAGGCTCATTTGACGGTATACATATATATAATTAGCCTGGTTGCCACACATTAGCTGTGGGTGTGACAAGAATGAACGTTGTAAATACATAAAAATATAGCGTTGGTATATTGCATAATATAAAAAAGAAAGCAAGACGCATCGCTGTAATATGCAATAGGAATCGTAAATCTTTAAAAATTCGTCGGTTTGTAATATTTTGCAATAACAGTATAATAACAGTTAATATACAAGTTTCTCAATTCAATTATACGCGTTTGTTTTTATAATAGATTCGTTTCATTTATTTCATTGAACATTATCCTTTCGATAAAATGAGGAACTATGGCGTGCGTAATTAACCGCATCGCGATACCGAATGCGCTCTGGCGCAGAAGCTTTTTATCCCGAAAAAGTCACCCCTGCTCCGTCGCGCAAGAGCAAAGTGAAGGTCTCTTGGTGGTCCCTGAACCCGAAACTTGTACGATATTCTAGCACCTTATTTTTGTTTAGTGAATTTTGTGCTTGGAGACATATATATTGTTCGCGTTATAGGTATATATAGGTGAACGTTGTCCAAAATTTACTTGACAGATTAGAACGTTACTAATTTTCGCATAGTTATTGGACAGGCATTGTGCATTGTTAACCGGCGCTTTTCGAATATCATGTTTAAGGTCTGGCGACCTCAATGGCGCGACATAAACTGCCAGTACAACTGAGATATCGATTGTTTATATACTAAGACTTATTTTGCCGACTATTTATTAGGTATATCTTTTTAATGTTTGCCACAACGCAATGCTGCTTCAAATCTTTGTTGTAACGTTCACCTATACGTGTACGTGAATATGACCTTTACCAAATGACAATATCAGATAAATTATTCATATAAATAAAAATTAGATTAAAAGATTTCATAAAAACGTAATTTTCAATAATATCAATTCAAGCAAGTTATTTAGCAAGTTTCTAATTACACGTGTCATTCGTGCGTTTATAAAGTGTTTACTTTGAAATAATGACTTTGAACTGGCCAATTCAAATACCGGAAAACAAACAAGAAACACGATAAACTGCAATTTTCGTAACGACGTCCCTGTAAACGCCGATGTTCACGAATAAATGATTACATCGATTATCATTTAGCATAATGATTATCGACGTTTAAAGTAGATATAACATTTATTAAAATATTTTAATAAATAAATAAGTTAAACTCGCAAAAATGTAAGTAACATTAATATTGAAACAATAACTAAATAAATAACGAAGAAACAACGAGGCTTCACAGTCCCCATCCATTTTTATCGGTCGATCGAAAATATCTCTCTGAGCACTTCGTGATTGACATTTTGAAATATACTATATATGATAGAAGGTTCAGGGAAAATCTGCGCCGTGCATGCGCGATAAATAGCTTAGGCTTCACGTGTGTTTAATATTTTGTAACTCGACACAAAATTAATATCCGACAATGTATGATACCTTAATGCATCAGTACAATTCTGAATTCCTATATTTAAATTTGTTCAGCATGTGTGTGCTTATTGTAAAAATGGTTTCGCGTTCGTTAAAAAAATGGACTACTGTTATACGAAGTACTTTATACAATGCATTTGTATTAAGAAAAACGAAACGTTGATAAAATTAACATTTATATAACGAGAAAAATAAGCAATAGATGATGATTCATAGAGATGCTCCTATATATCGTGATTTATAAATCTATATGAAATTTAATACAAATATATTCGTAAGCGTCTTAGGCGTGAAACTTATTCGAAATTTACATTTATATTGTATTCAATTCGATTGACGCTTTATAAATCGTCACAGCTTTTCATATATATATATATCTGAGATGTCTTTAATATTCTAAATAATTTCCCGCTTCTTTCCTCATCTAATTTCTAAGGCCAAAGTTCTCACACATCTAGTTGATTTACTTCCTATTTTTTTTAACGACTTACTACTCACACAGTCTTTTAAGGCTTTTGTGTCGAAAATTCTTTTCCCGATGCTAAAATATACTCTTTGATAATCTTATTGCGCAACTCTCTAGAGTATTAATAGAATACTTATATCGGTTTGTCGCGAACCAATGCAAAACATGGAATTAACACTTTGAACCCCTCATTATTTTTAAGCGATTGAAAGAGGTACCGTTAAATTTTTTTAGTTTTTAAAAGCCAGACGCTTAAAATAATTACACATAGGAAATTCTTTTTCTGCAATTTATATAAGCTTCTGCTTGAAAAAGAATTTGGGGTCAAAGGGTCAAAACTTCGAGATAACAAAAACAATGATGCGATATCGTATCTAACACTAGGAAGTCTGTAGAAATCTTAATGCAACAATATTATCGAAAGAAATCGCTTATTGATTCGTACCTCAAGAGCGCTTCTGAGCCCATTTCATATCATCGGCTCGGGGTTTGCAACCCGTCGTTCTCTCGATTACGCACTCCAATATGTACCAAAAATGCAATTTTTCCAGTGGCCAGTTTAACCAACCGGTCGTTATACAAAAGTACGTCTCGTGTGGCGAGACATGATGGACGCGATGATGCCGTCTCGGCAAGATTATTCGGTGCTCTTGTAACCAGACAACGTATGGAGGTAGTCCAAAGTATGTATGAGACCATTTATGAATCTATTGAATGAGACATTTTTTAAAAACCAATATTGAATTGATAGTGTAAACTTTAAATCACTCACTTGATTAGTTAGTGCTACAAATATTGTAAGTTGATACCAGTAACAGATCCAGAAAAATTTTTTCTGAATTTCTGGCTCTGACAAGAAGAGAAAATCCCATGTCAGCTTGCAGAGAACTGGTATGGTAACTGCAAATGTATCACCATTTGTTTCTATGAAATCATGCCTTGTAATACTTGTTGGATCTATATGATGTTCTCGAAAAGGCCTGAGTAAATTCTGAAATAATAATGCATATTAGTTTGTGAAACTTCAATTATCTACAATTTATCAAAAAATACCTTTCCAATAATTGGTAACTCAATGGATCCCCATGTGTCTGCAGCCCAGTGAGCAAAGCCAGAAATAAAGTCTGCTGTAATAATTCCACATAATGCTCCAATGATTATTGAACCCAAGTTCTCCAACTTTATTCGAATGAGTATAAATAGTATATTGATGGACATAAGAGCTATGCAAACACATACGCAAACAGTTTCTTGCAATCTTTTTCCTGTAAAAAAGTTTTTTGTGAATTGGCTTCAAAAACTGTCACTATTGAAAAGCAAATAGAAAATTGAATCATCTCACCTCCGCTATACAAACTCGCTAATTCTTGAGCACCTTTGTGGTTTGGACCCCACCTAGGAGCATTTCTGTCCTCTGCTGAGGAAGGTACCACTGAATTAGCATTAGGATCATCTTCAAGCATAGAATTTTCATAAATTTGACGTTCTGTTTTTACAGGGGCCAAAAAATTTGTGGCCATAGTGCAAGCTGCAGAAGCAGCTTGGCCCAGATGTGGCATCGCAGATGCTTCCATGATTAATGTATTTACAGTCTTTGTAAAGTTATTACAACTTAATGCCTTTTTTACAAACTATCTCAATTTTTATCAAGATCAAAAATTACGAAGATAAAATTTTTTTGAAGATTTAAGTGGTTGTGAGAGCTGTTAAAATTATTAACCATCGGCATACTTTTCCATTGGATAAATAATAAACGCGCTATCAGCGCGTTTTTATAGGTACTATGCTCGGACTTTAATTCCAAAAACTGCTTCTTCCTGATTTGCATCTGCTGCGAGTGTTACAATTGTTGGACTTGACGGTCCAATTGGTATTACTGAAAGACAGGAGCACGATGTATGCATCGGGTCAGTGGTCTTCATCCTGTTTTGAAAAGGATTAGGCCAATGAATTTTGTTGCAACATTCAACAAGCCTTTGATTTATGAAAGTGGCTCAAGCAATCTTGTCCATCAAGTTCTTTGTCAAGTGACTCTTCAGTCGACTCTTTAGCCAAAGGCTTCAGGAGCACTTGTGTTATCTGAAATGAAGAATTAATCAATGAAAATGAGATGCCCAGCTTATGTTTGCAAATTGAGATTACACTATTTGTTGCACTCGACAGAGTTTCATACACACAAGCGTGCAAGCACAGCATAATCAAATAACTGTCAACCCCCTTCGAACGAAGATATATCAGTTATGACCAGTTATTCATGGTTCATTCGCCTCAGAAATTATACAATGAAGTCAGGTTATAACTGGATTCAGGTCCAGTTTTCTAACCAGAGAGCTTGACTACAATTGTACATCAAATTCACACATCTATACATCTTTCAACAACACACCACCAATTATTCAATGCCCACCTCGTCAAAATTTATCTCATCCACTTCCTGCTCATGAGCAAAATGTGAGAAAAAAAAACGACTTTGAGCACAATTGCATTCAATTCAGAGAGCCATATATCCACCTTCTCAAAAGTAATTATTTATAAAGTATCACTTTACAATATGCTTAATAAACTAATAATAGCGCGCAGGCACGAGAGACCTCGGTGTAGGTATATATAATAATTGAAAAGACAATCGAGAGAAAAAGCAAGAAAAAAAGCTAGTCATCAGAGATTCACACTGTCGCGCGCTCGCGGGTTTCTAAAAATACCTACCCCTCGGCACGGTGAGAGAGAATTTCGCAATTTTACGCTAGCGCGTGAAATTCTTCGATTTCATCAATGAAGACGGCTCGGATTTATAGCCGATAATTTACTGCAAAACTGCCCGCACTCGAAATAGTCAGCACAAGTTATAAGTATATATAACAAAGCCGGAGATCGCATTCTTTGCCGACTCGCCTACTTCTCGTCCATCCTCTTATGTTATTAATTTCAATTGTGTCGCGCAGCACACACTACACACTTTACTCGAATCGCCCGACGACGAGAGCCGCACATATAGGATAGGACGTAACGCCGAGAATCTTCATTGACAAAGCGAGGAAAAAAGCGCTCGAGAGAGAGAGAGTTATAATTCCGTCTGCTCCGTTTCGTCGCCGGCTTTTTGTCATCCGCGCACTAATATACGTGTATATGACACCTGCAGCTTGTGTATTATTATAGATCTTACCTATGACTAAACAGGCCGATAAGATTTTTCAAAGACGAAAAAAAAGGCAAGACTTCCCGAGAGATAAGACGGTTCGTCATCCGTGTGTGTAGCTATATAACTGACACGATCTCGTTGCACACACACAAGATTGTCACGTAATTCGCGCGAATAGCAGACGATTCTGAGAAAGCGAGACGGAAGATAAAATACTATATATACGACACAAAAGATCCAAGCGCAAGTGATGCATTTTACTCTAAATGCAGCCGACGAGCAACAGGAGGAGAGAAATTGCAAGGCTGACACGCGAGAGATACATAGAAATGAGGCAGGAAAAATATACGACAGCATATAGAGCAAAATACGTAAAGTAAGTTTAGTATAGGTTCACATGTGCCGCGCGACGAGAGACGACGCTCTCCTCCTCTCTCTCTCGACGAAAATAAATATGACAGAGAGCAAAGAATGGAAAATCGCTGCTGCAGCAGCTGAGAGAGAGATAGAGAGTAGACTACTCGCGAATCAAGGTAATATATAAGTATAAGTAGGTGTATATAAAGCTTATAGAGCCTCGTCGTCGCCGCGCACCAGTAGTCTTCAATCGATGGCTTTGTGTACCGCGCGCACTGGCGGCGCCAAGCTACACGACGACGACCGTAAAAGTGTTATTATATACGTTATGTATACCTACAACACACATCGATAAACATCGCACTGCACAAATCTCACCATATCACAATATTACACACCGTCGACTTCACTATGTGTAAAATAAAATAGAAGAAGAAATATAGGAAAACGTACACAGAAGGTAGAGGGAGAGATGAGCTTGTTGAAATCCGCGCAGCGTCCGATGCGGCACTAAACTACCTACTATGACTGTGTGCGAGCCTCGCCTCCGCCTCGTCCTCGGCTATAACGTCTCCCCTCTTCCTCCTCTTGCCCCTACCCTCGCGTTATGGTTCTTCTTTTCTGCGTTTGCCTCGCAAGCACGTGTTTTACCTTACCCCACTCTTCTAATGTGTACTGTTTGTGTGCCTGTGTATACGTGTAAGTACTTACCCCCTTTCGGCCGGTTATAGCTTTTCTCAATGGGGTTATAAGTATGTGCGGCTTTTGGCTGTTACTACTGATGGCTCGAGGGTTGGAACTGGTTTCGGCAGGATCTTTACGGTTTTTCTTCTTCTTTCAGCTTTTTTCTCAGCGTGATTTTGCTGTTATTGGGTTAGAATCGGAATATATACCCTTCGTTGCGATATTTTTTTTTTTATTTTTTTAACGAAGCATATTTTATGTTTTTATGCGGCTGTTTTATAGCGCAATTAACTTTACATTGTCTTCCTTTTTACGCTTTTATGTAGAAAGGTTACGCTTGTACTATAGCGGTTCGATACGCGTATATTGCGATTGTCGAGCTAACTTTTACTTATTTCAGCTGCTATATATCTTTCTTCCTATTGTTATAGGAAGAAAGATATATAGCAAACATATATCCGTTACAAGTGATATCTGGAAAATATCAAAGTGGCCTCTGCCTATTTCCTTTGTTAAGTAGGTTTATTGCAACGCCGAGGAGCTTTTATTTTTATCGCTTAATTTACATTTTTTTGTTATATGCAAACGTTATATTATTGTGTAAACTTTCAAACAACACGATATCCAATAGAAAAACTCGGGTCCGTCAACACACGAACGCATGGCGTTTCAGCACTTTTCAGCGCAGTTTATGTCACGAGCTGTAATGAAGAACATGCATATACCCTACTCGCCTTAATATGTAATCAATTTTAATTGCCCTACACTTTTACAAAAATTTCCCCTGGGATGAATAAGTCAAAATTTTCGAAAAATTCAAGTTTTCATATTAATATAAACTGCAGCAATAATTCTTATTGATGTCTTAATTTATTTAAAGTCTATCATACCTTTTGACAAACTGTTGCTCGATCTCGTAAACGATCCAGATTTGAATTTCATGCCACTACAGAGTATATAAGTAACTCGCGTTGCTGATTTATGAAGCATCGCTTTTCTATATATGCGCGCAGTGCGCGAAAATAGCAAACGTCATACACGCAACAATAAATTCACGGAGATACCTGCGTTTATAATGTGATGATGTTGGGATAAAAATGAATGATGATGCAGCTGAGATTCAATTCGAAGGTGGAATTAGAAATTGCGATAGAATCTTTGTTATTTGACGTTAGTATAAAAAAAGTGACGATTTGCATTTAGAATCATATTCGAGTAGGATAACATACGATTTATAATGATTCTTTTTACTATACGACCTTCTCGGTGACATAACGCTCTCCGAATATATAATTGTTCCGTATAAGCGCGTATAAAAGCTGGGGTATATGCAGGGAATGGAGAAAAAAACCTGCCGCACCTTATTTGTCTTTTTTAGATACCGCATCTATTCTTATCTACCTGATACGCTACACGAAAATGCTCTAAGGGCACTTTATTAAGGGATGGTTTTGTAACTCTCTCTGCTTATATAGCGAAATGTATACACCAAACCCCTCTTTTCGCGTGACCCAATCTAATAGAAGAAAAGCCTTTTTTAATATAAAAAATCCACCGACATTGTATATATACGATAAATACAATATAGTTTGAATTTGAATAAACCTGTTTGAGCGCAAGCTGTCCAACTATATACTGGTCAAAGTTTATTATAGCTATTATCGCTCAGTATAATTAGGGGAGTAAAAGCCACGTAATTATTATTATTAACGTTAATTCGACGGAAGTGGAGAATCGTACATATACTGCAAATTGAATATCAATATAGCAATTGATATAATGAGCGACAGGTAAACTGAATGACTGACAAGAGTCGCGTAGTCGCGTTATCTGTAATGTAATACACGTGCGGTATCATTCCTAATAATGAGTGTGACAACTCACCTTCCTTTATTTTTCATTCTTAGAACAATTAGCGAACCACGTGCGAAAAAAATCTACTGTAAAGGAATATCTTGATCTATTACTATACTTCATATCATTAAATATTCAAAAGAATCAATCTTTACCCTTAACGATTTTACGGGGGGGGGGATTAATCGAAAACAAAGATAAAAAATTCATTAACCAAGCTGAATACAACACGGAAAAAGTTGCCCCAAAACCGGCAATAATCAGCCATTAGATTGTTCATCGAGCTTCTCCACTTAACTTCCGCATACACCCCTCCAAGTACACACACACTCAAACAGCAGACACGTATATATCTCCAAATAAACAAACGATATCAACCGCCGACTTTTCGCAGAGACCAAACTTGATAAAGACACGTATATACCCTACACTGCGTTAACGATCTCAAGAATCTTCGAGACGATAATTATGGGTAAAAAGCTGCAACCGCTGTGTTCGATTCTTCATATGACCGGCACGTCTAGTGTCCGGTCTATAAGGTATTTATAAATAATGTCGATCGATCAAGACTGGCCTGTAACGTAGACTGGTGTATACGTAACTTATCCGCTATAATACACGCGCCGAGAAAAACCCTTGCCGTCGCGTGTGTCCGCCTTTTTTTCAAGCCGTGCTTATGTGGGCGTCTATTATCTATTATATGATCGAACGATTGATTTTTTTCTTTCTGGCTACGAATATGATGGACGTGAGAGACTGGTGCAGGTATTTTTGGTTGTAGGGTAATTGTTTCGGAGTTTTATTGGCTTGGAAGCGATTGTATCTATAGATCGTGTTATCTGTTACGTTTCTAATTTCGTTTGTTTTCCAAGCTATATAATCGCTGTTGTTTCGTACAACTCGATAACTCTGTAACCCTATTACACGTCATCATGAATATTCGAAAACAAAAATGGATAGCCCAACAAGCGCAAAACCAACAAACATTAACAGCCCATATAACGAGAGACGATCGCTCAATCCGAAAACCCTCTTTCCCGCGTTGAATCAATATACCCACATAAAAAAGAAAAGGAAAAAATCCTCGCAAACAGCAATATTCCCCCTCGTATTTACCCGATCGCGACGATCAAGCATATAATAGAATCCGGCTTTCGTACAGATCGCCACACCTAATATACAATAGTAATACAAATCAATCAGCGCGCAGCAAGTGGCCAATTTTTCAAATTCCCAGTAGTATAATACACATATATATAGATACTCGCGCAATTCCGCGTCGAATATTAAATTAGCAGGTCAGCCTGAGAATCGATCTTTCGCTGCGCGCGGATGTATCGCCGCAGGTGTGTGCGTATATATACCTATATATAAAGCTGCAGAGAATAGCTGGTGGTTCGCGTGTGTTGTAGCTGGTGAGTCGTCGCACTTACGTGTACACGTATATATACGTATATAATAATAAGGCATGGCGTTGTGTTTCTTGGAAAAGTTTCTTATATATACTGCGCAGCGGCCACGATTGTTCCAGTTATTAAGGCTTGAAAAACAATGAACTTGACTTGCGAAACTGACAGCAAAGGGACTAGACTTGGACGCGATCGATGCTTTTCGTGTGTACGTGCGACTGTACGCGTTGACTTTTATTGAGTTTTATATTTTGTTGATAGGAAGAAGGGGAGCGAAAAGTTGCGTAAATACGAAATTGGAGTCGTTATATAGGGAACTTGAATATTTAAGAGTCTACGAAATTATCAATTAAACTGCATGATTATTTATTTGACGCAAAATCAATTCTCTAGGCTATAGCCGCGCGGTAAGCTATTTATCCACTTATTAAAAATTTTATATACAATTTATAAAGAGCAGCGCTGAACGGCTTATGCCGTAATCTTCTACTTGAACGTGAAAAAAGCTCTAAAAGAGTGACATGACGCATTCGCACATACTCGAGAATTTCTCAATTACGCGCGTATAACGAACAAAAGTCATGCTCGTGTATTATAAATATTAGAACTAGACGGTATAAGCGCAATTGTCAAGGGTATACTCGAGCACAGTATAATTTTTCCAGCACAATAACTTGGATTGAATTTTGATTTTTCATATAACGAGAGAACGACTCTGTATAATTAGAGCAAGCTACCACTTTTCGATAATAATGGAAAACGGTTTATTATAAGCGCAATTGCATAATGGTATACGCAGCTCCTGCAGACGAGTTTGCAAAAATAAACAATTCATTCAATCAATCTCGCTTTTTCTGGAAAAATCTATAATTATTATATATTATAACTGTTCGATAGAAGCTGTAAGTAGAAAGAGTCCAGAACTGTCAAGACGACTCAGCGAGTATATAAGTATGAATTGAAGCACGAATATATACAGCTCCATTAAACAGACAGCAAAGAAGCATATAAGCCTGTCTATGATTCACCGATAATTCAATCACGCATATAATTTCATACCGCATCGAAAATAAGCATGACACAGCTCTTCTAAACAAAAATAAAGCCATCAACCAGCACAAGCTCGTTGATATTCCAAAAAGCTCAGGCAATAATTAAAACGTAGCTAAAGAGCTCCGGATCGAAATTAGCCGTACACAGCATTGTCCTCTACACGCATGCGACATGTAAAGTACGCGCGACACGAAAGTCCGCTCCTTCGCGCGCTAATTTACTTGCGCCTCGCACGTAAACGTTATTCGCTCGATTATGTATTCACCAACACACGGTGTGTGTGTATAGGTATGTGATGCGGGCAAAGTATCGATCTGGATACGCTTGAGCTGCACTGGACAATGAGATTTATTTTCGAGTCAGCTGATCACATTTCGGATGCGGCTATATTATTATAGATACCGCTGGATTCCAGTTCGAACTGGAATTTCCGTGAAATGGGCGGATTGGGTATTCGCGCGCTTTTATTTCGCGTGCATTTGATGGTGATGACGATGATGGAGGTGTACTTGAACTCGATAGATTTTTAGACCGGATTCCTGATGGTTCAGTGGAAGTGGACCTATTGCGTAGGAACAGTTTCATCTTATAATTGGTTTATTTCGAAATTTTAGTTTGGTGCAGTGTCGTTGAGAGAATTCATGAGGTTTACTTATAATATCAATATCTTTAACTTTTAATCAATTAATTATTAAAAATCGACATTCTTAATTGTATCTGGCTGCGACAACTTATTAATACGTTAGTCGCCCATACCTAGATTTTTCTACTGGATTATAAGTATACAAATTGCATGACGGTCTTTATGAAATTACTTTAAGCTTCTCGTTTTACATGCATAATTACATAACGATTGTACATATCTACTCTAGTCAATAATTATGACAAATTAAAAAACCTAGAAGTTTCACTTCACGATCGATGAAATTTCACGAGAATGTTAACAAATATGACTGCAAATGGCTGATCCTTATTAGTCAAAACATAATACGCGCTCAATGATGTATATTGCTCGTTGAATAATTAAAACTTAATTTACTGTAATTGATGCCTAACTCTATATATTATACCGTAAAATAGAGTGTCTCCAGACTGATGGTACCACACACACCTTCAACAGTTCATTTGAGATCTGAATTATTTAAAACAGTCGTCAAAGGAAAAGTCACACAGCGCGTCGATATTATAATACGCCGACCTTCCCCAGGGCGCAAATTTTCGTAATTATTCAAATTATGCAAATAGAAGTTGTCGGGCTTTTTACGAACTGCAAACTCGTATACTTGGCTTAATAATCAGTATATTAAAAAAATGGCTAGTATAACTTTGCTGTATATACGATTCGCAACTGTGTATATCTTAATGTGGACCAGGCATGCGATATATTCTGTTTGAGAGAACGTGTGGTTTGAAATTTTGCCGGGGAAAAATCGATCGTCGAGATATTATATGATGATTGATGGACGTTCGGTTCGAGATCGAGAAACGTGTGCAAACGTAAACACATATGTTTATGCGGGTGGTGTATAGGCTGCTTTGGCCTCTGAAGCAAAATATAGTTTTTTCAATGAGGAAATCGAGTTGATTGTTTTATTTATTACTGTCGAAGTGCAAGGTTAGTGCTGTAGAATAGGAGATTCATTTATTTCTGCTCGATAACGTACTCTATGCCTGAGAAACATAGGTACTTTTCGGCTTTCTAACCTATTCAGCCCCGAAATAATATTAGATACTTTTTACAATGTTTATATTGTTTAAAAACTATTACTCGTACTTTTTTTAGTCAAGAATTTCAGCAAAGATGAAATTGTCTCTGTTTAACGATAACACAAGAGTACTCTTAGTTGGCGAGGGAAACTTTTCTTTTGCTGTTACATTAGTGAAGCGTAACTTAAATGTCCATCTCACTGCTACTTGTTATGAGAAGGACGTAAATGAAACTGGAAAGAAAAACATAGATATTTTAAAAAGTCATGGTCAGTAAAATAATTATTTTTTTTTACAAAAAGTTTTTAAGAATATAAAAATTACAAAGCTATGATTTTCTTTTCAGGTGTTCAAGTGTTAGTAGGAGTCGATGCAACAAAATTGGAAGAACATAAAATCTTGAGTTCCGAGTCTTTCGACACAGTAGTTTTCAATTTTCCTCATGTAGGAGGAAAAATGAGGATAGAAAAGAATAGAGAATTGTTAAGACAATTTTTCATATCAGTTAGATCTGTTTTACAAAAAGATGGAAAAATTTTGATGAGTTTGTGCGATGGACAGGGGGGTACACCTGCTGATACATCTATAAGACAATGGAACGATTCCTGGCAAGTCACAGAAATGGCTGCTCATGGTAGCTTTGTGTTATTTGCTATTGAACCATTTGATTCTTCCTTGTTTAAAACTTACACTGTTACTGGGTACAGGAGTTTAGAAAAAAAATTTAATACTGGAGGATCTCTGACTCATATTTTTAAGCTAACTAACAGACCTGACATTACCAATATTGTACCCAAAACAAAAATTAACTTACAACAGTATAATGACAAACCAATTGAGTGGAAACAAATAATTTTTGAAGCCAATAGTGATGTAAATGTAACTGATGTTTGCTGTAATTTGTCATTGTATCCTAATTCTTATAAATTTGATATGACAGTCTGTATTAATTCAGAATTCACCACTGCAAAATTGTATGAATCATTGTACAATAATGCAGGCCTTATTATAAACAATGTGGAATTTATTGGTTGTTATGAATTTCCTAATTCGAAAGAAACAAGAACTTTTAGAATAACTTACAAATCTGACAGATTTCCATTATACAGAAAATTAGTTATAGATATTCACGAAAACTTGATAGCAGGAATAATTGAAAAAGATTTACATGTAACGGTTCCTAGGTAGCTCTAAATCAAATTTGACAAAATTTAAATAAGTTTTGAAAAATAGAAAGGTTAGAACAAAATAAATCCTTTTAAAGATCTAATTTTCTTTTACTTAATTTAATGATTTTTTTTCTAGATGCAACCTATTCTCAAATGGCAATCTATCTCTTCAATGTATAGAGTTATGAGGAATTGCCACAATGTGCAGAAAAATATTTGCCAATCTAAAAGAATTCGTATTATAAGTAGTTTCTTGTACAAATCATTTCACAGTACTCATCAAATTCATGAAGATGAACATGTCGCAAGTGCTCTCAGAAATACAAAACCAAAATCTGATAGAAATACATTGCAATTCTTTGTTGATATGAAACAGGTAAAGAGTTTTCTCATTGTTGACAATATTCTTAACATTCTTAAAATTCTTAATAAGAAATTTTTTAATACTATAGGTCAGGGTACAAGGAGGCAAAGGAGGAGATGGAGCCATTTCCTTCCTGCAGTTGTGGGTGAATGAAAAAGCAGGGCCAGATGGAGGTGATGGAGGTCATGGTGGTCATGTAATATTTCAAGTTAGTAAAATTATTATAAAAAAAATTTCTATAGAAAGATATATAATAACAGAAATGTTAAGTTGAGTAAATTATATTTTAGGTATCAACCGATGTCAAAGATTTGTCAAGTGTAAGTAGTATTCTTCAAGCTGAGAATGGAGAAGATGGGCGTACCAAAGACTGTTTTGGAAAGAATGCAAAACACAATGTTATCAAAGTTCCAGTAGGAACCATCATAAGAGATACAGAAGGAAACATACTGGCAGACTTGGATGAAGAAGGTATGATGTACATAGCTGCACGAGGTGGTGCAGGAGGTCATGGCAATGCCTTTTTTAAGTCCAACATGAACCAAGCTCCAAAAATCTCTGAGTATGGGGCAGAAGGGGAAAGTAAACAGTATGTGCTCGAAGTGAGAAGTATGGCACATGTTGGTTTGGTAAGTCGAATAGACTATAATGAGTATAATAATGAGAAATAATTAATGCAGTGACAATCAAATGTTGATAATTCGTAGATTGGTCTTCCTAATGCTGGAAAAAGTACGTTACTCAGAGCTATCTCGAGAGCAAGACCGAAAGTCGCATCATACCCTTTTACCACTTTGAAACCTCACATTGGAATGATTCAATATGATGATTATGAGCAAATCGCTGTGGCTGATTTGCCTGGATTAATACCAGATTCACATAAGAATAAAGGTCTTGGAATTACATTTTTAAAACATGCCGAGCGTTGTGCAGCTTTATTATTTATTATTGATGTAACCCAAGAAGAACCATGGACTCATTTTGAAATTCTGCAATATGAAATCAGCCAATTTAACGACAGACTGAATGATAGACCTATGATAATTATAGCAAACAAAGTTGATTTACCCGAAGCAGAGGTGAGTTTAATTTATATGTTGTTTTGATTAAGAAAAAAAACTATCAAGACATTATTATTATTATTACAAACATATACGGGCTTAAAGCCCTTTTTAAAAGAAATATATTAGTCGAAACATAACATTTTTGCAGGAAAATTTGAAATTGTTAAAAGAAAAACTCAACTTACCAATTGTTCCGATTTCTGCTAAAATGGGAACCAATGTTGCAACGTTATTAAAGGAAATCAGAAAATTATACGACATACATTTAAAAGAAACGAATAGCAACAAAGACGATAAAGTAGAACAAGATTTAGCATAACATTTATTTAATAAAAAACTTCAAAAATTATAAAAATGTCTTATTTTTTTTGACAGTACTTAAAATCCCCAAAGACGGTTTTAACGTTTGATTGTTGTAGAATGGTTTCAAACCACCTATTAGTATTTTCGTATTTTTTCCTTGTTTCCAAATCCAAAGTATGTTGGTAAGCTGGTGACAATGTAACAAATACTGCAATATCAGCCAAGGTAATTCGTTCACCTACCAAATATGTCTTCTTCAACAATGTCTTATTTAGAGCTTCTAAAATTTGTAGTACGCTGTTTCTCGCTTCTTTGTTTGAGTCTTTCGAACTTTTTACAGCGCCTAAAGTAGGCAGAATCCAACTACAAACTGATGGTAGAATATGAGTATCCGAAAAGCTCAACCACTGTAAAACTTCACTTTGAGTGAACAAGTCAGTGCCTTTTAATTGATCATCAGCGACGTAAAAAGCAATAGCGTTCCCATCGTTCAAAGTTATTGTGTCATCTTTATATATAATT
The DNA here is from genome assembly GCA_900474305.1 of Cecidostiba fungosa. Taxonomy (NCBI): domain Eukaryota; kingdom Metazoa; phylum Arthropoda; class Insecta; order Hymenoptera; family Pteromalidae; genus Cecidostiba; species Cecidostiba fungosa. Next base: position 731,915 of record UCOJ01000201.1, on the reverse strand, counting down.
GAACCACTTTGACGAGTATCTTTTGTATGATTCTGTACTTTAAGGCACTTTCCAGCATATCGAGCTGCGATTTGTACCAAATACCCCCTCACACTTCCGGTATTTGTGTAAACAGTCGGTTCAGAACTGGATTTAGAACGGGACGTATCGACACTACTTTTAATCTCTGAAAGTTTCAAAAATCATTTCGGTTTTATCCTATATGATAAAAAAATTGGTACATTGATGAATTTAAATAAAAATGTATTATATAAAATTGAAAACTTTTCACAGGTTAATTATACAAATCATTTTGCAGGCAATAATAAATAACAAAAAAATTCATGCACAACTTTTCGCATGCATAGCATTTTTTCAATTAGAACTGAAAAACATATGGTAGGCATTCACATTACAAAAAATAGCTGCTTATGCGCCTATCTCACATTCACGTTGTAAAAGTTAAGGAAAGGTGTACAAAAACCAACTCTAGCTAAACACAAATACACGCATTGTTACGATGTACCTTCTTCCAATTTGAGGACTGAGTATGCATATGTCTTTGCGGTAGATAAAGCTTCCGTTAAACAAGAAATGTTCGGACCAGAAGCCTGAGCTGATTCGGGTTTGCCGCCTCCCCTTCCTTGCATCAAAGATGCTATAGCTTGTATCCACTCGTTAGCTTTAAGGCCCTTAGCAATGGCAGACTGTAAAAAAAGAATACCAGTCTTAGCATTAATATACATTTTTTAATTATTTTATAAAACTTACCTTTGGAACAGCGCTAAGAGCGAAAATCTTCTTTTCATCTTGATCAACGCTTATAAATAAAGCGCTCGTCTCCGGCGAGATAACTTTAACTTTCTTCAAAGCTGCGTCAAGAGCTTTCGTATTATTAAATGCGTTTAACACTTCAACAAGGACTGGAGCCCCTTTGTTGGATTCAATTATGGTAACTGCCGTTTCAACGACAGCATTCGCAACTGCAGCCTTCGCAGAACGTTCCTTGTCGTCCAGGGCCTTCTTCAATGCTTTTAACTCCGACCTCATCTCTTCCTGTTGTAGATAAAAAAAAAAATTATCTTTGCAAATTACAAAATATAATAATTTTCAAGTATTAGAAAAAACAAACCTTTTTCCAGTAAGGTATTACAGCATGTGAAACATCATCTGTCAGTTCAACGATCTTCTTAACGATATCCTTAGAAGCTGCAGAGTCTTTTACAGTTTCTACACTACTCTTTAGTTGGTTCAAGTTGTTTTGCAGAAGTTCAGCCTTCTTCAAAGCTTTTGAGGCCTCTGGACCAGTTAAAGCAACGATACGCCTGATACCCTTGGCAATAGCTTCTTCACTAGCAATGACAAAGTCACCGATATGTCCAGTACGATGCAGGTGAGTACCACCACAGAATTCCACGCTTGTCTTGGAGCCAGCTGGGCTTAGCGGATCCTTTTCCAAATCCTCAACAGTAACTCCCATGCTAACTACTCTGACGGGATCTGGGTACGTTTCACCAAACATAGCGCGGAGACCCTGAATCGTTCTAGCGATAGCCAATGGACTCTCCTTCGCGTAAATCTCCTTGTCTTCCTTGACCATCTGGTTCGTGAATTGCTCAGTCTTTTTCACCTGCTCAGCAGTCATTGCACCCTTGTTCGTGAAATCGAACCTCAGTCTGTCGGGAGCGACCAGAGACCCCTTCTGGTCGGCGTCCGTGCCCAGTACATTTCTCAAAGCGTGATTGAGAGCGTGAGTCGCGGTGTGGTTGCTCATTATCAGTCTTCTTCTTGATGTGTCGACGTTTAAGTACAGCTTGTCACCTTTCTTGAGGTTACCCTCCCCGACGGTACCAATGTGCAGGACGTATCCACCTCTCACTTGTACATTCGTTACACGGATTTCCGTGCTCTGCGAAAAAATGAAATATTTAAGAATTTTCATAAAGTATTTTGAAATAAATTAAGTGAACAGCATCACCTCATCATCGACTTTTACTAAGAAACCCTCGTCGTAGATTTGACCTCCTTGTTCTGCATAGAAGTTGGTCTGATCTAGTAGCACACCAACTTCGTCGCCAGACTTGACTTCATCTACGAACGTTTTGTCCTTACGCAATGCAAGAACAGTACCGATATACGGAGCAAAGGTATATTCGGCATATTTCTCAGTTTTATCTACTTTATAATTGTATTTCGGAGAATCGTCCGTAGTCTTCACTCCGTTATTTTGTAGTTCTGTGATTGCATGCACATCTAAATTGATTTGATCGTTTACTCCTCCGGCTTTACCTTGAGAAGCAATCTGTAATAATAATGAGTATCCAAATATCATTTAATGAAATATGAATATAGTTAAAAGTATCTTATTTATAATGTCAACAATTAGATATTCTAGTGTAGGCAACATCTTTAGATATTTCAATATTCATTAAGAGAATTTTTTAATCATGCAAACTAAATGTTATGCTTAAAAGGAAAACTATACGCGGAATATGGTCAAACTCGCTAGTAACAATGTAATACTGACGATTGCTAGCTTCTTGGCTTCTTCGTAAGCTGCTAGATCAATTGTCAATCCTTTTTCTTCAGCCATAAGTTGTGTTAAATCTACGGGGAATCCATATGTATCGTACAATCGCCAAGCAACGTCACCTGGTACTACTTTCGTCGACTCCAGTTTAGCGATCGTCCTGTTGAGGAGGTTTCGGCCTCTTAAAAGAGTCTTCAAGAATTGTACTTCTTCTTCATTAACTATGTCTATAATAGATTGAGGATCCCTTTTGACCTCTGGGAATACGTCACCTGTAAGCATTATATTATATTTTTCATATTCATTTAGCTAATTGTTATTTTATGACATATTTTTAGAGAAAGTATATAATTCATACCAAGAAGTTCCACAACGACGTTTATAAGAGTTGCAAAAAAACCAGGTTGCGCGTTGAGTTTTTCCGTCGCATATCGGACAGCGCGTCTCAAGATTCTCCTTATCACATATCTAAATTAAAAACAAATATTTTTTGTGAGTTCAAACAATCAAATATTTGTCAATCAAGTATCAGATGCTTACCCTCTACCAGTATTATCAGGAACTCCGCCATCAGCCAAAGCAATAGTTATAGTTCTAGCATGATCAGCCAAAACTCTGTATGCCATATCAATACCATCCTTGTCGTCATTTCCGACCCGACCTTGATAAGCAGGAGCACCGGTACCCTTTTGGATAGCATCAAAAAGTGGCGTAAAAAGATCTGTATCGTAGTTTGAGCGTTTGTCTTGTATAACCGACACAAGACGTTCTAAACCTAAACCGCAGTCAATATGTTTCTTAGGGAGTGGCTGAAGTTCCCCATTCTGTTCTCTGAAGTTGAAAAATTAACATATATTTTTGAGTATACTTTTAATAAATCGAATAACGAAATAGCAATAATAAACCTGTTGTATTGTATGAACACCAAATTCCAAATTTCCAAGACATCTGGATCATCCATATTGACTAAGTGAGCAGCCTCTCTACCTCCAATCCTATCATAATGAAGTTCACTACAGGGACCACATGGACCAGTTTCACCCATTTCCCAGAAGTTATCTTTCATACTTCCAGGTAATACATGGCTTTCTGGTACCCTGAACAATAAATTAGATTATTACTTTAATCATTTAAAAAATTGTATGAAAATTGACTGAAAATTTAACTTACCCAAGAGAAAGCCAGAAATTTTTGCATTCTTCATCTGGTTTCAGATTTGACTTTTCATCTCCTCCAAAATAAGTTACATAAAGCCGATCAGCTGGTAAAATTAGTTTTTGAGTCAAGAATTCCCAAGCCCATTCACATATTTCTTTCTAAAATGCAAAACACATCAATATCATGGTGATAAAAAATACATCAATAAATTTAAAATAATACTAATGATTACCTTGAAATAATCACCAAAAGACCAATTTCCCATCATTTCAAAAAAAGTATGATGGTAAACATCTTTACCCACATCATCCAGATCATTGTGTTTCCCACCAGCACGAATACATTTTTGTGAATTAACAACTCTCACCCATTTAGCCATATCACTGTTGGGATCAACTGTGCCCAAGAATATGGGCTTGAACTATTCAAATAATGCAATGTCAATTATAATGTATTAACATATAATAATTATACCAATCATAATGTTATTTACCTGATTCATCCCTGCATTGGTAAACAACAATGTAGGATCATCATGAGGTATTGTTGAACTAGAGTGAACATATTCATGATCCTTGGATTTGAAAAAGTCAATGTAGGCTTGACGAATGTCCTTGGCAGTTTTTCCAGCCATGTTTATTGTTTATTCTGTCAAAAATTACATTAATTAATCAAATAATCGAAATTGTTTATATCAAATAAAGAAATTCTTAAGTTTCTGTCTAAATAATTCATTGACTTTATTAAAAATTTTGTTTGTTTGACTTAATCAACCTAAGATTATACCATATGGAATGGATTAGTGGAAATTGCATCAGAAAGCAATATAACTATATATGTATAGTACAGAGTCCAAATCCTCTAAACACATTTTGAATTTTAAACAAAAGCGCCAATCCAACTTTACAACCTTTTGCAACATTAATTAAAAAAAAAAATATTTGTCACATGGATCCACGTCAACAACACAGCCCAAAGCCCTTTAAATGTTGATCCCTAGCCTTCCAAAATCCAACAACAATTACCGTGTGTCAAGTCCGGAGCAACAACTGCGAAACAGCTGACAAATGCGCGAAAAAAGAACCGGGCCACTCGTACTTAATACCTATATGTCTCAAATTCTCAGATAAACTACAAACCGCACGAGATCGAAACAGAGTTAACCGGTGAAAGTGCAGGCAATGTATGCGCCTTATAACCGAGAATTACAAAAAGGATCCGTTTGGAATGGAGCGCGAGCACGCGCGTGTATATGTGCTCCAAATAAAAGCATGCAGTTGCAACATAACCTCTATCGCTTACCTCTCCTCTACCCTTATCTCCCTCTGATACCACTCTGATCTGATATGTCACCGATTCTGCACGTCTTTACGAACACGAAGCGGGATCTTTGAAAAATCGAACGAGCATTCGCTATACATATTTTGCTTATTAAGACGTAAATAAAGTACAACAAAATTTTAGTTTAAACAAGAGCTCCTGGCCATAAAAGTAGTAAAAATAAAAAAAAAGTAGAACTCAGTAACTCAGATTGCCCTCGCTGATGTTTTCTATTCGCGCACCTCCCATAGTAATTAAGAACAATGTATGTCTGCCTGGTTAACTAAGTACTAATTTTTGCCCCCTCATTTAATTATCATAATCTAAAATCTTTGATGGCGCTATAATAGCAAGGCGAACTCCGTCTTTTCGGAGCAGCTTAAAATTGCACCCATGCGTTCTGTGCGTCCGACAACGCAAGCTCCTTTTTCCATTGCACTTTTTACATAGCACAAAAAATCGGAAGTTTTCGGCAGCTTTTTTGCGACTTAGAATTCTTTTTTACTTCATGCGAGAAATGATTAAATTTGTAATTTGAAATTTTTGTTTGTTATTTTAACATTTAGACATATAACTAAATTGTTTTATACATACATTATACTAGATTTATTTAATTATAAGTTATAAATTAAAAATAAATAATGAAAATATAAATTATATACCGTACAAAAAGTTTTGCTATATATAGCTATATATACTGCATATATAATATATAGGTATATAGTGCTGTCTGCTTCCGCGTTGATCTGTCCTCTCAACGCTGTGTATTTTGTCTATCAGTCGGATTATTAAAAATAAAAATAGTTCGCCATGCCGTTCATGATAGGGAGAGAGCCTATAAGGCGTACAGTTAAATATTTAGAAGCTGGCAAATTGGTATTGAAGAATTCCATTCAAGTAATGCAAATTAACTACAACACTCACGGAGATCATCATCAAGGATTAAGGTTAGAAAAACGTGAACGCAAATGTTGTTATTTGTTGTAGTTATGATTTTGTGTGTACAGTGTATTATTAATTTTGATTGTGCACTATTAGTTTAAGATTGAGTGTAATACTTCAATGTCACTTCTGAAATCTTTATTTTTTATTGATCAAAAATCATACATTTTATTACAGGGATTTTGTTTTTTGGCATTTACCACAAGTACTGTATAAGAATCCGGAGGTTCAAGTTTTGACAGTAAAGAACAGGACACCATCACCTTTTATATGGTGTTTTTATGGTATTTAGTTCATTCAATAATTATAATTAAATGTTTATATAGAATTATAGTTTTTTATTTCTTAATTTTGTACAGAGAGTGGTAAGAGGATGCTGATCGATGTAGACACGAAGAGCAAAGATGAAATTTTAGACCACTTATTAAAAGTAATTGGAAAGTCAAAAGAAGTTCTGATTAAGGAAGCTATTGCAAGAGAAAAGAAAGATAATCCGGCAAACTTTGGATTTGGATGTGAAAAAAGTTGTATATGTGAAATTCCAGGACAGTTGCCTTGCCCTGGTATAGTGCCACTTCCTAATCACATGAGAGGAAAGTTTAAGTATGCCAAAGATGACGATTAAATTTACCTTGATAATTTACTATTGTACACTAAATACATAGTAATTCTTGTAAATATATTTTTTAAAGCATTATATATATATCAAATTATTGGAACTTACAAATAATAAACTCATTATGTATGATATTACTTGTTTTTATTACATATAAATATTAGTATTACAAAAATATTACATAGTAGTAAGAATTTGTACATAACGAAATCGCAAAAAAAATAAATATATATGTACATATGTATAAATAGATCATACTTGACATTTTCATAGTTATTGTTAAAACATACTCATTAATAATACTTGTAAACAAAAGCTAAAGGTATTTTCAATACACTAAGTTTTGTTATTATGGCACTGAAAGATCATTTCTGAAAAAGCATTATAATTAATTGAATAAATATTTTAATAATAATACAGTCATGAAAGCGCTTCTTAGTTTAGGCACACACATTGATGGAATTAATGAAATGGAATTGTTGAAATGCATTTTTTATCTAATAAGAATGGCTTGCACTTCTTATAAATATTATAAGTTAAGCATGGATGACTTTTCTGTAATTCTATGTGAGAATGTGCTGCAATGTCTTAATAAATTAATGAAAATGAATGCATATGGAACCTTGATACTTTCTTAAGTAAAAGTACAAAAGTTTTGTATAATAAAAAAATCACAATTATCTTCTTGGTCTAGTTCGACTGTATGGTTTTCTATTGTTATGGTAGTTTCCTCTACCATAATGTCGAGAAGTGGACGGTCTGTTACTGTCTGACTTTTGATACTGATAAATTAGAGGCGTGCCTTCTAAAGGCTTGTTCAGTTGAAATTCTTCTTCGGATTCTTTCATCATCTTTAATTTGGCTTCAATAGCTTGTATTGCTGTTTCACGACTAAAATAAATGTCATTCACGTTACTTACATTGCTTCATAAATCATGTCAATGAAATTAATATTGTATAAAAGTTACCTTATCTTCTTATCATCCTTTTTTGCTCCAGCCAGAGCAGGTATTTCAATCTTGGGTTTGGGTTTATCTAATTCAGCCTATGAATTCAAAAAAGTTGTAAACACAAATATCTAACAGACAGTAATATTTAAATCAGAATTGATACAAGATCACACATTGTGAAACATACCTCGTTTATACTGTGAGCATATCTGACTACGATATTTTTAGATCCAACTCTGAGATTTTGTAAGGTCTCCATTGCAGATTCGGCATCTCTTGTTGTTTTATAAGTAACAAACGCATATCCCCTGGACTGACCAGCTTGTGGTCCAGACCGGTGGAAGAGGAGGTCGAACTTCTCAATAGTTCCATGTTTTTGTACAAGTTTGAGGAATTGATACCAGTTGGAAAACAAAATAATTAGATTTGACAGATACAACAAACGGTAAGAAATAAATTATAATCAGTTTAATAATACTTACTCATTAATCCGTAAATCTAAGTTACCAACCCACAATCTCCTCTCCTCTATATTATTAGATTTGATAGGCTCAAGGGGCAACGGTGCTGGCTGAGGACATAAAAAAGCCACATATTAAAGTCATATATCTGTCAAACTCGTGGTTGAACACAACGCCAGCCCGCTCAAAAGTTATTTTGAGTGCACAAAGTATAGGCTTTATCTTTATACCTCGAACAGAGGAGAGAGTCAAAGTTGTGCAAAAGATCAGTATTATGAACTCACCTCCATTTTTTCGTGAAAACTAGCACTTCCGTGTCGAGTAGGCTGAAGCCTTATTTTATTAGACTGTATCGACTTTTAATTATATTAAAAAGCTCGACAATTGGACTCTGCATGCGACTATTTTTAAAGAAACCTTAGCACAGCGAGACGAACAGACAACGCAACTACCATCTAATATTATCAGCATAGTGACAGCAACAGCAGCAGCCAGCAGCTATATCGACTAGTGTGAAATTGGCGCCGAGTCTCAGCGAAACCGTTCGATTTTGTGGGGTCGGTAGTGGGGGGTGACAGTCCTAAATACGGTATAAAGCTAACTTCAGTTTGGTCTGTGCGTCTGTATATGGCCGAAGTTGTGGCCTGTGGGTGTGAGTTTGTTTTGGGCTGATTTTTTGCTTGGACACGCTTTGTTTATCTAAGTACTTACGCAGAAAATAATTATTTAAGTGCACCGACAAAATGATGACAATTTATTTAGAAAGCGGGGCTCATGGGAAGCTCAAGATTATGGAAATTTACCATCCTGGAAGTGGTAAACAGTTAATGGAAAAATTAACAAACGAATTTGTAAGTTTTCTTATTTTTTCATTATTGTAAATACCTTTAATTAATAACGCAAATGTTTATGTATATAACGCTATTTCGGCCTCAAAAAAATTATTAAACTATCGAGTATTAATTTATCATACACAAACACTAACCTAAATTTCACAGTGCAGTAATGTTTTTTTTGTTGTCTTTTGCAGGGAATCGAAAGTGATAATTACTTTTTTAAAAGTAACGGACGTTTGGTTGGACTTGACGACATTATTTACAATGGAGATTTATCACTGGAACCAAAACTATGTGGAGGCAAGGGAGGTTTCGGATCAATGTTACGTGCCATTGGTGCACAGATTGAAAAAACCACAAATCGAGAGGCTTGCAGAGATCTCAGTGGTCGTAGACTGAGAGACATCAATGAGGAAAAAAGACTAAAGGCTTGGATTGAAAAACAATCAAAAAGGGAAGAAGAAGCTGCTGAAAGAAAGAAGAGGAAACTGGCAAAACTTTGTGCTGAGCCAAAACATGAATTCAAAGACAAATCTTATGATGAGCAGCGCTCTGCATTGACAGAAAGAGTAGAAGATGCAGTGGAGGTGGGTTTTGCAGCTGCATCTACATCAGCTACTAAAAGAGCAGCAGATGAAACTGCAAAGACAAATCTAAAGAAAAAGAAGAAGAAAACGATATTGGACCTAGACGATGATATTGACTCTGATGATCTTGATTCTTCGGATGAGAGTTCAGATGAAAAAGAGGCCGATAAGAAGCAAGCATCTACTAGTAGTAATAAATCAGACTCTGAAAATTCATCTGATTCTGCTTCAGAAAAATCAAAACCCATGAATGAATTACCGAAATCTAGCGGACACACAGATGATACAAGTAGATAATTGAACAATAATTGCAATTTCTCATGTATAAATATTTTTTATTTTTAACCTGAAGGTTGGAGATTCTTTACGTGTGTAAAAACACGTTTGTACATAAATAAATTAGTAATTTTTATTGAATAAAATCTGGATGACCGATATTAAAAATATATTATTCATATAAGTATCTAAAATAAATATGTAAACCCAATTATCTTGTTTTTGATTTCATTCTACTTCCATATTCCTATACATCTAATATCTATATGTATGTATTGTATACTTACTGATTGCATGTACCTATATATATACTGCATGCACATACCTATATATATATATATACACACATATATATACACATACACTAGACGACGTCATACACCAGTGATCAGTTACTCCTAGAATTTTCAACTGTCAAAGTGAGAGCCGTGAGAGGTTAAAGAGTTCTGCTTACATAGCAGAAGAAAAAAAAGAATAAAAATCAATTTTCTATAAATATGGAAAAATGTTAACTAATAATACTTCTAATGATAAAAATGTTAGAAGTATCAGACAATCTAGAAGTTTGATCATTTTCCTTTTTAGGTTAGTATTCTTAATAATTAATTCTTCAGTAATTTACATATTAGTATGATGATAGTTAATGAAATGACGTCTTTTGATAAATCCATCAAAATCTAAAAGATTCTTTATTTATTTTACAGTTGAAGAAAATGTTTGAACATAAAAAAATAACTTCTTGCCAGTCAATCTAAAGTAATATTTACTTATTTATTGGTAATAGATAAAAATATCATTCCTGTAAAATGATGAGTAATGATATGACTGCCGATCAGCGGCGTGTGCTTTTGGAAAGTCGTGCTGCTATTGAACGGGGCAACCAGTCTGTTGCAAAGTCTCAAGCGATAGCCATAGAAACTGAACAGATTGGAACTGAAGTAATCGGAGAGCTAGGAGAACAAAGAGAGACTTTGCTGCGGGCTAAATCTAGACTTAATCAAACTGATCAAGAATTAGACAAATCTAGAAAGATTCTAAATACTATGAAGAAAAGAATATTAACAAATAAGTTTGTTTTAATAGTAATTATTCTGCTTGAAATAGCTATTCTAGGATGTACAGTTTATATAAAATACTTTGAAAAATCTAAGAAATAAATAATACACAAGTTTGTTAATTTGTATAACGTTTAATTATTCTTATAAAAAGCTAATATCCTTTTAAAGACTTCTGGATTATATCCCTCCAAAACTGGTTTTCCGTCTTTATAGCTGCCTATTTCGTAAAGTTTGAGTTTTGGTAAAGTCCAACAATAATTTTTCATGCCATTTTCTCCATCAATATCTAAGGTGTTAAGTTGATATACAGAAAAGTAAAACCTTTTTCCATCTGAATGGATACATTGTACTGTAATTGGTTCTGGAAGTTCTCTGACATCAGGGCCATACTTTTGCCTAGCCATGCTAGCAGCTGCGGTAAATGCTTTCATCATAGCTCTACCAAACACCTGTGTTTCTTGTGTTTCTAACTCTGTTATGTTTTTAACTGTAGTTTTGTCATAATATATGAAAACAGTGTGTATATTTTTCTCATGATATCCAGAATTCAATGCTATTAAAAAAAAAAACAGTTTGTTAGTACTTAAAATTTTGTAAAATCTTTTATAAATTTTACTAGTTAAAATTTGTACTTACGATACAAATTTTGAAGTTTGTAAATATTCTCTTGACGTACACCAACTGTATGAATCATGGGATGGAGATCTGGTAAAGTCATGCTATCATGATCTTCTGTTTTTACTTGACCAGCTGGTTTCAAAGGTTTTTCAGACATTAGCATAACATCCATTGTTAAAGTAAACATAAATTGATCAAACTCCTTTTCTAAAATTTAATTTAAATTTTTAATATGTAAGTTTAGAATTTCTCAATTTTTGTAATAGTTTTACATAGTATCCTAACATACCAAAAGGATAACAAAGTAATGCATTTTCTATAATGCTTCTGGTACTAGCAATTTGTGGTCCACTTAAGCAATCGCAAAGTTGAATGAGCTTCTTACTTAAATTTGATCTAAAAGTAGAATGACACAGTTAAACAACTAATTTTTATAAAAAGAGTATATAAATATACATAGAAGATGAATAATTACATTTTTCTTAAATCCGTAATACCCACTTTTCTTGGGAAATTCCAAGCAGGTCTTTTGGGATCTTTCAGTTTTGGTAACTTTTCTTGATGGGCATCAAATATAACTGAACTTTCTATTATCCTTAAAAATATCGATTACAATAAATATATATCAACATGTCTATCGTAAGTCAAGTGTGTAATAATTTGATAATAAATATACATAAATACCTTTGAACTAGTTTACTAGTATCTTCAGAAAGATTTAATTGCTCGGTCAATGCTTCTACATTTTCAGGGAGAACATTTTCAAAAAGCACTGTTTTGGTGATTTGTTGAGCCTGTGGCAGTCCTTGAACCAACAGTTCATGATCTTCATAAACCAAACAGGGTCTATCATGCCAATCTGGATGATTTTCGTCCAGTAGAATAGGCTGCGTTTTCAGAAAGTTTACTTTGCTAAAGCTGTAAAATCCATGAATACGAATAAGTAAAACGTATTATAATAAATTGTATCAAATGACATACTCAAAAAAATCGGTTCTTTTCGGTTTCAAAACATCCTCTGGATCAACGACTTCCACTCCTTTTGATATTAGAACTTTTTCGGTATTAATGTCAAGTGGTGTTCTCTTTCCCTGAACATACCAATGTCTTCGGATCATACGACCGATGTGTTGTTTGTATAAAATCTGTGATACTTTCATTTTATCCTTTACAAAATTAAACAATCTATGTTAGAAAACTAAAGATATAGAGGTTATAAAATCAGTCCATTCGGCGGCGAAGTACGTATGTTGGCTGGCATGATGAGCAGACGATTTTTATTTTTGTGCGTTGGCCGTATGTACAACATATATTTCAATTTTAAATACTATAACTAACGCAGACCGGGCAGACCTACATAATACTAATATGGTAATTTGTATTATATTCAAAATGAAAGATTATATGGATCCAATGACAGCAACATTTATTAAATATCAGTTTCTTTATAGATAGAGATGAAAGAAATTGGCCCTGTGACGGATTTTCTTTTTCTGTGACGAGCTCTCTTCGTCCTTCTTCAACTTTGTTGTGGAAATCGTGCTGCTTAGCTTGAGAAGTGCGGCTTGTTCTATACAATATAGCCCTTTGGCTTGACTCTGCCCTCATTTGCTGCGAAAGATATTTTCTCGATCTGCTTCTTAAATAATGTTCTTTTAGGAGCTGCAATCTATTTAAGTATCCGTTCTTTGCTAAAATTAAGTTTACTAAAATTATTCTTATATATAATAGAACAAATATTAATCATGGTCATATGTTTGTACAGTTTTAAAAACGTGTGAAATTTACATATTTTTAAATTTATTATATGGAAAGCTGCATTTGGTTTCTGATATAACGTTTTATAGAAAAAAAATGTAAAGACTAATTGAGAAATAAAAGCACATTCAGGAACGTGTATTAGAATTGTTTATTTTATATACTGCCTAATATATGTAGAATGATTGATATTTTATACAATTTTGTCATTGTTAGTCTAATTTAATAGTTGGATATTGTAAGTATCAAATAAAAAACAAACATTAATTTTAATTTAAAGAATTTTCGATGGTATTTTTTACTATTCCAAAACATATTTCATGAAAAATCAACTATAGATAGAGAACGGGAATAAGAATTATAAAACTTTTAAAGTATCATACTAGACTTTATTAGTACATTTGTATATACATAGTACAAGAATGTTACAGCCATCGTTAACGTTATTTACACTCAATTTTCGTGTAAAAATACAGCAGCAACCATTTTTTGTTTACTAATCAGATTTTAACATATTAAGTAGCCAGGCTATTTTAGAAAAGTCGAACAGGACTTTTATTAATTCGTTTGTCGGCTCAAAAAAAAAGATGTTTACAAAAACCTTTTTATATTACAGTCTTAAAAATCATCCAAATACATTCGGGCGCAAATCGAAATATCTATAAAAAATGAACAATTAGTCTGTTGTTGATTAGTTGCATACATTTGTTCCATACAGAATTTTCATAGCAATTATTATTTTTCATTCGTCGTATTTCTACATGAATTCACATTAAATTAGTTATAAGTAGTTTTTCATTTTTTTCTTTTTTTTGCGCAATATCGCATTGCATGTTTACGCTAGAGCAGTATACTTATACTAAAAATTAAGCTCTTGGCTAAAGTCACTTTAATAAAATGGAATCATTGTCAAAAGTAGATGAAGAAACCCAATATAGTGGAAGACCAGTCAATAGTACATTTTTATACAAGAACTTAAGTCTTGCTCATGAAAACTCTAAATTCCTATCTCAAACTCTTGGCTTTTTCTATTCAACCTGTCATGAGCTCAGTCATGCATGATCCTGTGGATGTAATGAATGGGCCCATGAACGATTCAACAAATAAATACTGAAAAAGCATAGAATTTGACTTTTAGCGATAGTCACGAAATGTTGCATCGGAGCTGGGCAGTACTTGGACGTTCACATATTTCTGTTGGACTTTATTTTAAAGCCAACAGTTATCTTTATGTATCTATTCTTAAAATTAAATGATCAACAAATTGATTTTAATGTATGTACAAAGCACCAATTAGTCATTTACGTAGAATTCAAGACATTTTATCTATTGAAAGTTTTTACGTAGAATTACAGTGTCTATGTAAGGGTAATAATCAAGTTCCAGTACTTCGCAGCATCTACGATACATAAGATTAACAAAGGCCGCTATTTATATGGTTTATTTGCAATTATAGTTTGCACAATGAAATAATAATAATAATATTCAGAATAGCGAAATAATAGCGAAATTAATAAAGATTATAATCTTAAAGCAACCATAAGAGTACAAATTAAATTGGTTGATACGATAAGTAAAACAAATAATTAATCTTCGGTAATGCGTTAAGTAGTACATATTTTAATGCTAATAATAATAATAATAATAATGAGTACTGGGCTAAAAAGATACAGAATGATAAAGTAGTCGACTGACAGTAGTCAACTGGTAAAATGCACGCTTGGACTTTGATACTTGAGATTTGATACAAATATTTACAGCATCACAAAAATATCAGTATAACTTGCGACTTGGCAAACTACTTTTCTTTTGCTGAAACATCGACTTTCGTGTCAAAAGCAAGCAGATCCTCTTTTCTTTTCCTCCTCTATCTCTCACTCTACGCACACATATCCCCCTGCTTTATATTCAAATTACGTTTAGTTTGCGCATATTTACATGCAAGAACCGTGCGCCGGCTTCGTGGCTCGAACGTTCGACTATAGAATACCCTAGCTGCAGGAACCATGTTAGAGTGTTGTATGCGATGCCTTCGTTACAACCTCGTATATTCTCGCACAACATAGGCAAGATGTTATTAATTTATTGTTACCAATCACTGTGAAGCCCCATTCATTTTAAATTATTCACAAAAAATTAAATCTTATAATTTAAAGGCATCATTTTTTTGCTTATCCTTTCTGCAGCTTAATTTGATTGTTTTGTCAACAACGACGCACAGTTGTTAGTAGGAGGATGTGGCAGTATTATCGCAATGACTCGCATTGGCACGTGCAGTTTTAACACGACCAAATCCCTAACTACATTTGATCCCTTTCCGATAACCTCCGTCGGCTCTTGTTGCAGTATAAACAATGTAATGCAGCATCTTGCAGAAGAGCTCTGATGGAGGGAGTAAGTATGTATATATATGTATATGTATATTAACAGCTTTAAATGCATTTCGAGCGTACGCGCTAGGAAATCTCCACGTCCTTGTTAATCTTTAAGATCTTTATTTTAAGACTAAAATTTCAATATATTTCTATATTTTAAACGTTGTTTTTAAAATTCTTTGATAGTCTTGAATCTCATTATATTTCAAACGTACAAAAAATTTGGCTATAAAAATGTGAATCAAATCATTTGAAATTGTACTCCCGTAAATCTTGTACTATAAGAGTATTGAATCTGAACACGTGCGTGAATGGTCATAGATCTTATAAGACGGAAGAAAAATATGGACGTGGAAATTTCAAATTCCCAAAATAACGCACGAGTGAACGACCTAGCTCACCGGTGAACTATGACTAGTCGAGGAAGTGCATCTTCGCCATAAAATGGGAAAAAATTCAATGCAATTTCAACTAGAAAATAATCATGAATAATCAAAGAGAATAAAAGGGAAAAATGTATAAAAATATAAACAAATAGTAAAGGGGCAAGCTATAATAACACGGTTTCGCATCTCAAGTAGATGCATGGGCATGAGCAAAAGTACAAATTAAAAGAAATTTCGCCGCCACATTTGTAAGTACACGTAAATCCGTGGATGCGAGGGCTCTCTTATCTTGCCGACGCACTATACATATGGTCGCCTGCAGGAACGTTATTACATTACCTCAAAGTCATCGACGACGATGACTACGAGGTACACGAGGCTCGCTATAGATCACAGTAAACCTTATATACAACAGTGCGAGCTCGTAGTATCTCTGACACTTCTATCTGACCGACATTTTGGATTATTCCTTTTGTGCATAAGTGCACAGGCAGTTATTTTCTCTCTTATTTATAGAAGAGATGTATTTTTGATCGATAGCTAAGCAATGTGGTCTATAAGTGGTTGATCACGCATCGTTAAAGAGGAACTCGCTTTCGGACAGTAGCACCTCGAGGTCCGAGGGCACGGTATGCAGGTCCGAGTTGGCCGGCTCGGCGATACAGGAAGCTTGGCTGAGCTTAGACGAGGCCCTGCTTGGCTTGGACTTGCGCTGCTTACGTTCTTGTTTGCTCTTATCGGCGGCGGCGAGCGATCGCACAAGCACTCCAGTCCTTGGTCCTGCAGGGTTAGCCGCTTGTTGCTGCTGTCGCGAAGCACCAGCTGGTACTTGACCCACCTTGTCGGCCTTACGCAAACGCACCGTGAATTTAAACGGTGGCTTATAAAGTACCTGCAACCTTACACGGTCGTTCTTGGAGCCGGAGGCTGCTGCCGCGGTATCGTTACGGTTCAGGTTGCCAGCGCTGCGCGATTTCGAGCCAGTCAGTCTTCTCAAACTTACTTGTCTGAGGAAGTAAAAGTAAAATGCGTAAATTTAGCAAGGCTATCCAAAACTTTAATGTTAGTAAACAAAAAAATATCGAAGAAAAACTACCGTGCGTTGCGAGCCGCAGATGCGGAGGGTCTGGTTGGCTGCAGACCGGCGACGGGGTTGGCCTGCAAGTTCATCGGACTGGACTTGCTCTTGGGCAAAACGGCACTACTGGCCGCGGGTGTGTGCGAGGCCAACAACCAAGAGCGCACCTTGCTCTTAGGATCCGCAGCACTAGCACCTCCGACGGCTCCTATGACCACGGTCGCAGGCAAGGGGTTCGCCGTTGCGTTAGTCACAGGTGCAACAGCCGCGGCAGCGACTACGTCCTGTTTCTCAGCCTGTGCCGCCGAGTAGTCGATGACCTCCTTTTTCTTTCGCTGCTGAGCTGGTTGAGACTGCTGCTGTGTCGTCTTTTTCTTGCCGGCAGCAGCGACGGCTGCTTCAAGAGCAGCCTTGTCTGGTTTGTCCTTCGGTGCTCGTTGCATGAACTGCTGCAGCTGCTTCGTTGCGTCGAGAATGGCTGGGCCGGAACTACTGTTTAATACCGTGGATTGTCGCTTGCGCGAATTGTCCTCGTCTACTGCCGCAGCTACCGCTGCCACTACACGTTTTCTCTTCGCCTGATGGAAAGAAGGAAATTCAATGACACGAATAATTGACAATAAAAGAAGAGAATGTAAAGTTAATTTACCTTGGAAGACTTGTCATGGGCTGCGACGTCCTTCTTACGCTTGGGCCTGCGTCTCTTCTCGCGCACTTTCTTGCTGAGGGGCAGCTTCGCTCGAACTGCTGGAGGGTGGACAGTCACCCCTTCGGCTCCCTCCGGCGGTAGTCGTACTGTTTCCGTTGTCGAGCTGTGGATTATCGTCACGGACTTGAGCTTCTTGCCCGGTCTTTTCCGCAACAATTTCGTGCTCATCACCTGCGAATCAAAGTCAATTTGTCTGTTTAGAACTGTACTTAACTAGACCAACACTTTACTGGCTTCTATAAAATTACACCAAGTTTACGCCTTCGTAAAATTTTAAAATTATTGTCTTCGAATTTTCTAGCTTAACTAAGAACTACAGGATTTTTCGAATCGCAATATATTTGCAACAACACACTAATTACAAATCGGACAAATGCTTGCTTAAGCAACTTTTTATTCCAATTCAGCGTTTATTCTATTACATTAGTGGCGTTGATTTATGGACAAACTTACTATTATGATTATTATTATTAACGTCAACGTCGTCACATTTGTCCTTCTTATTACGCCGCTGTAAATTGCATGTAAAATCAATGTTTGTTTTTCGAACATAATATTGCGAAAAACCGACAATAACTGGTCTCATTAGTATCGAATCTCATACTCTCGTTACATGACGTAGAAGAAAGAAAAAGATTAGGCAAGACTTACCAATATAGAGATGACACCGAGGACGATGAGGGTTGCAGCATACCAGTGCTCCGACATCCAGCGTCGGAAGGTGGCAAGACTCTCATCAGAAAGTAGGAGTTTTCTGAGGGTAGCCAGAGGTCCACTAGGATCGACTTCTCTGCACTTTTGGAAAACGTCACAGTAGCCGTTGTAGTCGTTGCAGGGCGTGCCTGGCTTTGCAAACATGTCAGGAATGTCGTACGGCGGCGAGTTCCAATCGAACGACGAGCTGCGAACACACGTCAAATGACCTATATTGCTTAAGTTCAGAGCAAACTAGCTTCGACGACTAGCTTTCCGCTCCTCCGAATGTTCAATTCATCTCGAGGATCGTTGAGCAATCCTCGAATTGACTTTACCCGCTTGGCTATGCCAACTTCCAACTATGAATGAAGAGAGTTCACGAATAGTCGGAAATAATGAAAAAAGCATTCGAACTAGTACTTCCGAGATTAAAAAAAAAACGAGGAAAAGCCGATTGATTCCATCGTATGTACCGTCTGTCGTTCCGACTTTCTAAGTGAATTCAGTGACTCTTGAGAATGCTCAAACTGCCGCACAAGACGTACATCTTCTTAGGATATCTCAGAAAAGTACAAACACTCAGCGCGTCGCTTGTGCAATCCGAACGAGAAATGCGCGTACATACGTTCGTATATTCCGAAAGCTCGGAAGAAGCTTAAGCGCTTCTTTCTTTCCTTCCTTCCTTCCTTCCTTCCGTTATTCCTTACGTCTTTTCGACGTCTTCGCCGCAAACGTTACTTTGGATGAAATCGCTCGAATCGACGGCGGAAACTTTACAACGCACCTGTCGTCTTTACGCGCTCTGAAAAGCTAAGAGGAACTCGAGAGCGGAGCCACGACTTTCGGACTAACCGAATTGACGAATTTATTTAATTAAACGAAGAAGAGAGATCGTGCTCGAGAAGAAATTCACCTCTTTGTGGACACTCGCGCTCAGCATGCTATCCAAGCAGCCGCGTCGTATTAAGAATAAAACTGAAAACCGTAGCTACTAAAAAATACAAAGAGTCAATAACAGTCAAAGTGACAAATTTGATTTTATCAATTTTCTACAGAAAGCTGCGGAAGAAGGAAAAGGATGCGCGGAAGGAGCAAGATAATCAAGTTGCTCAGAGGGAGGGGGGGCTAATGAACTTACAGACAAGGCTGATTCTCCCCTGGCAGGCGGCAGCAGAGCTCGCAGGCCTTGGTGGCAGGGTCGTCGGGTCCGGGGATGCACTGGCAAGATTCAAGTCCGTAGGCAAGGCAAATACTGCCGGTACACTCCTGCGAAAAACGTGTAAACAGTAATTTTCGCTCAAAGCTACTGATGCGGAGAGTACGAAAGGATGATAAATAATAAAATATATAAGCAAACAACCAACCCCCATGAAACAGACGAGCTCTTGATTGCAAATGGTTTTGTTGGGTTTGTTAATGGAGGGTGGACAGTAGGGCGCCCGCCCGTCGCAAAAACTCGCGTCTCGGCAACCGTTGTCGTCCCGGCACTTGTCGCCGAATCTCAATCTGCAGTCCGTCGTACAGCACGGACCCTGAAACGAATGTCGAATAAACACTTTGCTCTCGTATACTGATTGAGAGCAGCTATATAAACTATATCAATACAACTAATAATAGAACGACAACTCACTTGACTGGGACTGCAGACGGATCCGGGTGTCAAGGTACATGGCACTTCCCCGGGCGGCGGGTAACGTCGCTGAGGGAAACAACAGGAATCTCGGCAATCCTCCTCCCAGCCGCAGTCGCATTCCTCGCCGTCTTCGACGACACCGTTGCCGCACAGCGAGGCTTGGGGCTCTGCAATGTATAATCAGGCGATATAGTGCTAGTACGATATTAATTTAGTTCAACGCAACAATAGCCGTACGAATTGTCGAAGAGACACAAAGTGAAATTGAATATCAGTCAATGAGGATTAAAGCTATATAGAGTAAATCGCGCACAATAGAGCACACATTAGGCTATTGAGTATAGAGAGTATGCATGAATGAAAACTGGGAAATTGTACTCACCGGTAAAGCAGCCTTTGGCCGAGCGAGCCTTGGTGTTGAGCACGGGGTTGATAGCATTTAGGCTGCATGGGCTAAAGCGATTATTGTTGCGCTTGTCGCCGCTGGTCGCGCGGGCAAACATTATGAAATTTCCGTCCTCTCCACCCGGTGTGCACTGCTCCGGATCGTGCTGCAACCCGATAAAGAGCCAACGTGCCGTTTAATAACCGTCATATCTACCTCCTGTTTACTATACCTCTCTGCTCCCTCTCTCTCTCTCGCTCCTTTTCTACCGTTTTTCCACTTTATAACACGCGAAACTCTTTTTTATAGTTATTACAGGGTGCAATTTTTTTTCACTCCGTTGCTCGCGCAAGAGGAAACGAGAGAGGGAGAGAGAGAGAGAGTCAGCTGCAGGACGACATAAAGGAAAATAAATTTATATCTTACCGGCGAGCCGAAATTGTGGCCAATCTCATGAGCAAGCGTCACATGGGAGACTGCAGGTGGCACGTGCTTACCGTAGTTTAATAAAGTCACTATGCCGGTGTTCAGGGATTTCATGCTGCCACGATAGTGCTGAAAGCAGAAGAAAAATATACCTCGAGTTATATGTCGGGGGAATCTTTATCTCATTTTTTAAACGTTGCTTTAATTAAAAATAACAAGACTAGGCCAGCAGACTCGGCGTATGAAAGATAGAAAAGAAAAAGGAAGGAGCAATAAAGGGGCTAACGAGCGGACACAAAAGTGCTTAATTAAGGGTCCTTCGGGCACAGCTTTCGCACCAACAACTACATCCGATTGACGATTAAACGCGACTGCAGTCGTACTCTCGGCATATATTTGCCGGGCATTGACGTGCGCCGGGGTGGTTTGTTGACGCGGCGACGTTTACGACACACACACATGACACATAGGAGCATACCTATACATAGACGCGGGAAAAAGACCGTAGAGAGCGCGCGGCAGTTCGTTCAAACGAACCCTGTTGAGCGGAGCGGAATAATGCCGGGGCGCATCGCCTGATTGCCTCGACGAAAGCTTCCTTGCTTACTTTGAGTGCACTTTTTTTCTTTCTCTCGATTCGAGTCAATGAGGCGATTTCACTTTGCAATTAGTCGTTAACGCGAAAAAAATTAGCTGCGTTACGGTGTCGACAATCATCCCTCATATTTACGTTCGAGATAATACCATTCCAGGACTGCCTCTGTATACAAAAGCACTGCAAATATCATTGCGCGCTAGCGGTACTCTTTTCCCTCTATACTATTACACGCAGTGAAAATCCTCTGGCATTTCCTCGCGTTAGCTCTCTTTATTCTCTTTTTCTCTCTCACTCGGCGAAGCTTTCGATTGGCTGCCCCTCTTTCCACCGAATTTCGATTGAACTGCGCTGCAGCGCCTTTATTCATCTGTGCAGCCTTTTTCCGCCTTTCATCCTCGCTATATACTGTTTGCCTTTTCTCCCCCGTTAGATAGCCGCTTTTCGCAACGATCAAGCGTCACTATTGTTGAGCACTACTTGTACGTATAGTATAGTTTCGGTTTTCCATTTCGAGTGCGTCCCCCCTTTCTATCAGACTATATTTTTCGTTCAAAGCAAAATTCACGAGTTGCACACGGCTGCATCTGCGCGTAACGAGAAAACAAGCGAAATTTGCTTGGATGGCAAACTGAAAGAGGATACTCGGGGCTATAGGTGGATCTCCCAATCTCGCCGTACCGAAAATGGAATCAGAACTCGCTCAAAATTAGGAAGTAGAAAGCCACGCATCCATACTATACTCTGTCGTTCGGCCCCACGAGGGAGTTGGACTGCTGCAGCAGGAAGAGAGGGGGAGAGAGAGAGACAGAGAATAAAGTTCGGATTACCCGTGAGTAGGAATAAAAATAAATTGCGATACAGCTCCGTGGTCGGAAAGTCTCGAAAGTTATAAAAATAAATAGTCTTTATAAAAGTGGAAATAAATAAAAGTTGCCGAGAACAAATCATTTAGTTCAAAAGCCGGCGTATCTATATGTGTATATACTATAATCGATGATGTTTGGACGGAGTAAAAGCACAAACTTGTGTGAGTTCGGTGGGACGTTGCTCTAAGTTTCTCTCAAGCATCAAACCGCACTTTCGGTAAGTTATCCTGCTTGTGTAGAAGTGATATTGAACTTATGTCGCAAAAAGTCCTAAAATTCACAGTGGCCACACCTTTCTTATTTTTTTTTCTCCTCCTCGCGACACTAATGCAAAAGCAAATGCAACGAAAGCAAAGAGAAGAATCTCTCTTCGCACTTGCTCCGCGCATCGAGGGAGAAGAAAAATTGTCTAAAAGTTATCTAAATGTAGTTGAAAAATCGTGCCGAGATAAATTCGAGGCGAAGAAAGGAGGAAGCACGAACGCTTTCAGAGAAAAAAATGTCTACTAATTTATCAGCGCGCTTCTGCTTCTTGCACATAGTACTGCGCGACGTTTACAGTGTTAGGGGGCGGCTGAAGGCATATACATACATAGCTCTCCGACAGACTCGCTTAACCCAGTTTCCGCAACTTGACATCGACTATGATGTCGAAAAGCTCTAAAAGGAATTGTAGCTGCGGCGTGTAAAACACATTAATTCGCAGAACAAGAATAAGATAACAAAACCATATAGCGAGAATTCATAATGTGTGCGTCCTCTAAGAGAATTGTGGTTATGCGGCTTACCCCGTTCTTCTCGCAGACGCCGCCGGCGTTTTTTAGGTCTCCTGTCCAAGCCAGTCCAAGCGTGCCCATCTCGAAGTCGCGGTACGTAAACATGTACGCCAAGCAGAATGCGTCGTAGTCCTCCTCTGCGAATCAGAAAATATACAAAATTAATGGTTGTAATAATATAACTTTTGTGTTCGCGTTCGCTTTATGGTTATTGGCGTGCATTATTGACCAACTCCCCTCGAGCGGTTTTAATAAATTTTATAAGATGAAAAAAATCTGCCCCCTGCTTTTATATCCCCGATACGCATTTTCTTTTTTTTCCCCGAGGTCAATCGCGAGTTTACGGTCTGACCGTTCAGTAGCGTAGAAATCGCCTCGATTAGCCGTTTTAAAGGTCCCCTCCCCGTGCGGCTCTTCTCACTAACGAAATCAGCCAATAATAAGCCATACACCCTAGACTCAAAAATACATCAGTCGGCTATAAAAATTTTACGAGCCTATCCTATTACTTTTTACGAGGGTAGCCCGCCGCAAAAAAGCCGCGACTCCGAAATCGATCTCCCTTCGGCAACTATAAAGAGAATAAACTCGGCGCCGAAATCAATAGGGAAATTTCGAGCACGGCGTTAAAGCAAATCCGTGCCAGTATATAGCGGAACCGGAATAATCTCTTCCTATAGCCACTCCCACACTCAGTTTGTGTATTTTTTTACCCCGAAAATTAACCCTCGACCATCGCGGTGAAATATTTCAGATTCCACGGTATAATAAAGCGCATTACAAGCTTTCCTTTCTCGGACGCGATATCAAGAGGTGGCTATGTATAGCTGTATACACCGCGGCAGCAATGAACTGTACGAAATATGTACGGTGAGCTCGTGGATGCTTCGTTTTTTTTCAAGAAAACGGATAGGGAAGGAAGGAAGAAAGGAGGAAAAAAGCAAGTTGCCCCTGGGAAATATCAGAGGACGTTACTCGGGCGGCGGTCTGCTATATAATCGAAGAGATACCGGGTAGGAGGCAACTTATTCCATTTCAAAGTTTTGTGAACGATGCTGCCACGCCACCGGCGGCGCGCCACTGGTGTGCTGCAGCTCCGGTCAGCCGTCAATAATGAGAAATGTTTGCCGCCAGGGAATTCAGTCCTCCCTCTCCCCCACTGTACACCAGCTCTTTCTCGTCTTTTTAGGCTGTTTCGTATAGGCTCTCTCACGTGCGCTCTCGTGTATACGTATAACCAGTTTATTTGCTATTCAACCGCACGTGATCAAAGATAGAGTATAAGGAGTAAGGCTTTTGATTTAGTCAGACGCATCTTGTATTAAGCTTTCTGCGTTTTTATATCTACAGATTTTCCTATAAGTACCGCTGTGGTTTGATTCGGGCTTTGTCTTGAGCGTCGAGGGCCAGAGCAACAAGACAAAGAAGAATTAACCCAATAATGTACGGAGCGTAGGAGAAACAAGTTGCGGCGAGCGAAAGAGAGAGCTGCAGACAGTACCGAGAAACTCGAGCTTGTAGACGCAGACGACGTAAATACGCGAACGGGCGCGCGCGCGGGCGAAGGTATCGCTGCGGTCATGCGAATTCCTATCACGTTCGTAATACCAGCCAAGTTCTTGGCCCTTTGGCGGCTTTCGCGCTCTTACTCTTGCTCGAACGTGCGGTTCCTCAATTGAGTTTTCCTAACTGAATGCTGCGTGCTGGAAACACGCAGAGACTGCAGAGATAGAGGAAGAAACTATATAGGTGTGTGGAGATCGGCGATAAGGAAAAATAATAAACTGACATGACAGCTGGGACTGACAAACGCGGCGATTGCTTGATCCGCTGCTGCTGTTGATTTTCTTGCGTTTGCCTCTGTTTGCCGAGTATACAGCTACTCGCTGTATACGAGATATTCGTGAAAGACGAGGCGGAAAACTTGCATTATTCATTCAGCCAGATGAAAGATGTTGCGCATGCATAATGATGTTAGGATTACGGTGTATATAGCTCTGTATATGTATATACATGCAGTGTATGTAAATTATTCGACAGCCTGAAAATAATGTGAAGCGGCATTGTATGGTGAATGTTAAAAGCGGCAGTGGCGCGGCGAATCTGGAATCTGGCAGTTAATTATGAGGCGGCTAGTTTTGGCTCGGCGGTCTAAGCGAGGTAAAATTTTAGTTGCCCCGGCATTTGCGCGCTGGCTTGCGAGCGACTATTTCAACTATTTGAATTGCCGCATTCTCCAGCGCGCCATTCATATAAGCCGACACATACGCGCATACACAGAGTGTTACGTGTATACAGACTCACCGGAAAAGAGCTCAAGGTATTTCTCGACGCCATACTTGCCGGGAAACCGGTAGTTCGGATCCCTCAGCGCGTCGTCGCTGTGCACTTTTACCCGCTTTATCATAAAGCTGATGTTGTCCGCTCGTCCGTCTTGGTTGAAATCTGAAAACAAACAAGCCGTTGAAAAAATATCATAAAATTCTCTCTTATAACAACAACACCAGGACGCAGCCTGATTTGCATTCCGCGTAGGAAAATTTATAACGCAAGCTACAACTCACCTGTATGCTTGTAGATCGAGTTGACTTTCTGCACGTGCCTGGTCATAACTTCGATGCAGGCCTCCTCCGTGCCGTATCGTGTGAAGAACTGATGATCGGCCTGCAGATACAACATACACGTTGTCTTGCGCGGATCTACCGTCGCCCGCTTAGCCAGATGTCTCTCGAATCGCTCCAGGTGTAATCTGCGATTAGACAACAACACACTCCTCAAGATAAAACTGCTTCAAAGAGATGAAAAATAAAAACACATACCGAATCTTCTGATGAGCCGTGGAAACACCATCCCCCTGCTCAGGTTCCTTCGAGTAGAAGCCTCCGTGCATCCGAACCTCGTTGTCCAGCAGGTGTTCGTAGAAAGGCTCCGACGTATCGTTGACCGGCGTCGACCTGAGACTCCTGCAAAGGAAGAAGGAAACTCAAGTACACTGTGCCACTAAAGAAAATAATCTACCTATATATATATACTGACCGTTGCTCCTTGAGGCTTTGACTGGCGCATCTGAGGGGTTGCGGCGGTTTCTCGACATCCGAGATACGGTAGGCTATCGTGTGGTACGGCGGCGAGGTATCCTCCTCCGAAGACAGATATCTGCTGGCCGGCTCTATGTAGTACTCGTCGATGCCGGTGACTACGCTGCCGTCCAACAGACCGTCCTCCGTCACGACTCCCTGCACCACCGCGTTCTCGTCCTCTGCAAAAGAGAAAAATGAATTTTTCACGTGAGTATAATTACGCACAGAAGCTTCTTGTTATATAATACTTATATGAAAAAGTGTATAATTCATGTCTGCAGAGACGCGGTAGTCGTTACTCCAACATTTTCATTAGGTAAATTAAGGGAAGAGCAAAAATCTCTTTCTCCAACTCTCTGCAGGAATGCCAGCAGTGAGAGAGAGAGAGAAACGGCTGGCGCTTAAAAATTACACTCTCTTTCTCTCTCTCTCTCAGGCTAGAGTCGTGAAATTAATACGCCTTAAGGCGGAGAGCGCATCTGATAATGCGCGCAGAGAGAGGGGAAGAGAGTCTAGCGCGCAGGGCTTAATTGGAATCTCCCTCGAAATTCTGCAGTCTAAAAGTTATTTGCACAATGGAGAGTAGGGGGGGATGGGAAGGGGACGCTGGTGGTATAATCTCGGTGGCGCAGTTTTAAGTGACTTAGCCTAGTCTCTCTTTTGTCTCCTTCCAATCTTCCGACGACTTGTTTGCTATATAGGGAGAGTAGTAGTCCTCGCGAGCTTTTGTCACTCGCTCCCTTTCCCCTATATATATATATATATGTATATATACGTGTATAGCGCATGAAAATTACTCTCTTCTTCTCGGATATAAACAATCGATTCGTTCATCCGGGGCGAAATTAAATTTCGAGACGCGCGTTTGTGTTGGAAAAGGGACAACGACGAGTATTTAGTCGGGCGAGGATACGCGCGAGGTTCTGTGAGCTTCAATCTGGGGCTCTTACACGAGAGGCACGTCCGGTTGAGAAAATTCGCTTGCTTTTACAGGCGACGACGATGGCTTGACTTTTCATCGATATAAAGCTCCAGGAGCCTCGAGAGAAGAGACGTTGAATATCGAGTGTATATAAGGCAGTCGTTCGGGCGTTAAGAGAGTTTTCGGTAACTAATTTCGTTTATATTGGAGAAACCAGCTGATGTGTAAATTTTTCTCGGTGCGCAGAATCGATCGAGACTAGCAAGGTGTGAAAACTGCTGGAAATAAGTGGTGTAGCAGGCAAATACATCACACGCGAAATCAATTGCTATGACGTATATATATACGTATACATTCTACGCGCGTATCTTTGCAGACGCAGTGGCTGCGGCGGTGCTGTAACGACGAACTATTGCTACAGCGCTGCGGTCTGACCTAATTGAAATCCGTACTACTGCGGGTGCGCGCTTCACTCCCTCTCGTCAAGTTTGAAAATCGAGAAAGGCTATAATGTAGCTGACAAATCATCAGCGTTCCCGCAGTATATATGAATTTTACCTTGTATTCCGGTTGTCAATCAGACACAATATACAACTCAATCAATGCAGGAAAAGTTGTTTACAGTATACATATAATACACGTCACCCGCGAGCTTTTGCCATTGCAAAGACTATAAGCAGCCCGAGGCGGCGGCGTTATATAGTATATACAGGCAGTGGCGGCGCGAGAGCCTCGTAAACTAACTTGTTATCAAGTTGAAGCATTATGCAATTAACCGGAAGTACCTAACTGCCGCAAACGAGGCGTCTAATTGCGGTGGCATCAATTTTGGATGGCCTCCGTAGCGCCTCTCTAAGAATGTCTTCGGATTCGCAAGCTCGCGGCGTTTCTCCAACTCGAAGCATCAAAACTCGCGCGCGAATCGCTGTGTTCAACCGCGCTATGTATTTCATATTAGAGCACACTGCGGGTGTACAAATGCGGCGTGCGGAATGGAATTTCGATAAATTGACTCGGATTATATATATCAGATTGTTTCACCGAGTCATTAGCACCGGATAATATTATACAATTTGAAAATTGCCATACACCGTGCGGTTGTAGAGAGAAACGAAAACGCGTGCAGGAATATTAAGTCACACTCGAGTGCGTTTTGTTTTGTAAAGCTCCGCACAGTTTAAGGAGACTCTTACGGGCCAGTGATAAATTATCCTAATGGCGAGAGGATGCGGCTCGTTTATAACCCCCAGAGCGCGCGCGCGACTCTGTCCGGACTTTCGCGCGATAAAATTTCTCGCTGTATCAAGTCGAGCTTCTGCTACTGCGGAGCTATCAGCATCGTGCCGCGCTCAACAGTAATTATACTCTTATTTCTCACGAGTCGAGTAATAATAAGCGGAGAGCGAAACTCGTGGCCTCCGTTGAACGTATAAATTAAGGACTCGGCGCTTGCGCTCGACTTTTCTGCGGATCAAGATTCTCGCGCTTCAGTAGTTAAGGTCGACCGCTTGGTCGGACAGTAGTGTGTTCTTTGTTTTTTTTCTTTTTCTTCGATATAGTTTGGCGAAACGCGAATTTGTATACAAGAAGCTAAATAAGTTCGAGGCGACGGGAGAGAGAAATTGAGCAAGTGTCGAGAGCCAGGAGGTGTGGGAGGAAAAAGAGGGACAAGACAGCTTGATGCTTGTATAGGAGGAGGTGTATATACAGAGAGCGTCGACGGGTGGGCACACAACGGCATCTTCATTGGATCTCCTCTCTTCTCTCTCGCAGAAGCATGTGTGTGCAAAGAGGAGGAGAATGAGCTACGCTGCTCTGGCAGTTTATCTCGAAGCATTTTCTCCGGAAAAACTCGAGAAGCTAAATCGCTTTCGTTCGCGAGAAAGACGAGTTCGCACCACCTCCTACACGTTTACACACTATACTAAATTTAGCGGCCGCCCCCGCGCCCGCGCATCTCTCGATTTTCAACTTTTCTATATATAGGTATATATAAGTATTTCACGTGATTCTCGCATCCCAGCAGTGGCAGGAAAAATTTTTATTTATTTGCTGGTCTTCTCTCCGGGCTACATGTATATACTGGGAGGGTCGAAATCGATAAATGATTATTTCAGCGACCTATTTTCGAAGAAAAGATTCTACGCGAAGCTGCTGCTGCTGCTGCTGCATCCGTAGATCCGCAAGAATAACTTGGCGAAAGCTGTGCTGTATAAGGAAGTCAGTCGAATAATGGCGAGCGCGAGAGCAGACTTCGGATTCGATGACGCGTGTAATAGCGTCCGTTGTCCACTATATACGCGAGAAAGTGTATTTAGCTGTCTTGGAAGAAAAATATCAACTGGTCGTCTTATGTATATACGACGTTATCGACTGATGCGACTTTAAGTTGCAGAATAAAACAAATAATGTTTACAACCCCCAAAACTGCAGCAGCGTTTTCAGAAAGAGTTTTATACGGTCACAGACAAGAAAACGTTGGACAACAAGCTGTATATATGCTTGCAGATCGAGAAAATTTATGGCTTCATCAAAACGCTCCGGCGAAAAGCGATCGAGTATTCGCGTGTAGACCGCAGCGTCGCACTATACGTCTCTATAAATTTTTGCAGTCGCGTTTTCTTTGTTCCCTTTTTCGCACGCACAGGACACGAGTCAGAGAGATAGGATTGTTTAATAATAAGCTACTGCTTGGTCATACAGTTGACAATAAGCCTACAATTAATCATTGACTTTACGCGTGTGTCTCTCTCGGTGGATTTTCTGTGTATAGCATAACGACGACAGGGACGAGACTCACTGCAGCAGTGGTATACAGGAAAGGTTGAACGAACCTCGGCGAGTTATGCGAGTCTCGCGTGACTCGCTTGCGATGGTTCGGCAACGGCTCCTCTCACGCAAATGCCTTCTGTCTGCTTATTAGTGGCCAGGACGAGTCGAAAAAAACAGGGAATCACGAGACAGCTGCTGCTAGTTTCCCATCATAGAGAGAGAGAAGGGAACGAGTGTATATGTCTGCTACTTCGAAGTGGGTGTGTTCTTGGTAATAGGAAAAAGAGAAAAAAATATTGTGGTTTCGTTAATCCGCTTGTTGATCGGGTGAGTTTATTCAGTGAGTTATATTGAATTTTCATTAAATTCGACCACGAGACACTGATCAAGACAGTTAAAATTACGAGGACGTAAATAGTGGCTGCCGCTATATTGCTGCTCCAATAACGTCTCGCTGGTAATGAAAATACGCGACTACAGGTCACTATCGTGTATATATATATATATAACACCGGCGCATAACCTTAGCTTAGGTGCGCGGGCCAATATCAAGTTTCTTAGATGCTATCTAATACAGCGCTAGTCACACCTAGCTATAGTCTGCTGCTGTATATACTAGTAATACAGTACAAGAAAGCCATTATTATTTCTAATAACTGTCGAATACATAATATACGCGACGATATACACGGATACAGGAAATTAGAAAATACGATATATATCCAAGCGATGTCGGAATACGTATAGGATATTTCAAAGAAATCCAGACTGAAAAGATACTCCATCTCTCTCTCTCCCGTATAAGGATAAAAGTATAGAGGACGCTCTCCTTCCTCTTTCTCTCTCTCTCCATCGCATTTTCCATTTTCCGTTGTACATACATCGAGGGACGCGTAAGAGCCGCGCGCCTAAATCTTTTGGGCCGGGCGAAAAAAGGCAGGAAGAAAAGCGACGACGACGACGGCGGCAAAGGTATAAGAAGAGAAGAGTAGACGGCTCTGAATATAAGCGCGTTCGCAAAGCGACGAGAAGAGAGAGAGAGGAAGGTCGCGATGACGCGCTGCATAAAGGCGCTCTCGTCGTCGGCATCCCCGAGGCATTCGACAAATCTGCATATCGTCAAATGGAATCGTCCCTTCTTCTTCTTCTTCTTCTTTTTCTTCTTCCTCTCGCTGCAGAGAAAACGAGAGCCCGCAGTTTTCTCGCTGATACGCAAAAATACCTCTCCGGCTCTCAAACGCGCTTTGAATCTTATATACGTAAGTAGTGTGTGTGTGTGTGTGTGCGCGAGCGATAAGTAGAGAATATATAGTATAAAATGTCGAGAGGCTAGATCCGTATAATAAATTTCGACATTGCGAGCGGTTCCGCATCTGTCGTCTCTTTCTCTCTCGGTTTGTATATTTTTCAGAGTTATTGCTGCGCTATACTGTCTTTTTTATTAGAAGGAACGGTATTATAGAACTTACAAGCTGTATATATATTCGTCTAGAAAATTACGTCGTCAACGCTATATCGATCTTTACCATCTAAAAAATACAAGGACGAACTCCAAGTAATTAATCGTCTAGTATATAATAATATAATAACTAACGTAATCGAGTCAGCAGCGGCATGTTAAAGTAAACTCGAGAGCATATACACACAGTACAAGGGAACATGAAAAATTGAAGTCAGCGGCAGTAGCAGCGGCAGTCGAGAGCCAGTGAAACGGGAGGCAAAGGGCAATTATATAGGAAAGAAGGCATGACGAGAGAGAGAGAGAGAGAGAGAGAGAGAGAGAGAGAGAGAGAGAGAGAGAGAGCTATGAAATATGAGTTTGCAGCAGCTAGAGTCGAGGAGGCACGTGAGATTACCGCATTTTACGCATTTTTCTCGAGACTACCACTGCTGTCATGGAGAGAGCGAGAGAGCATGCGAGAAAGAGCTTCCCGCGCAGATACGGTAAATGGAATTTTCCGAATGAAAGCTTCGCGCGCGCGAGAGAGCGACTACTCCTCTCGAAAAAGCATATCACATGTGTAGTGCTCCGTTGCATTTCTCTTTTCCCTCTCTGGCCAACACACAATGCTTTTTATGATTGCCATTTCGATTGGCGCCCTGTAAAATAAAGTTTCGAGGATCACGTTTAATTAAACAAGTTCAAGATGTTATGTATAAAAACAGTTATTGACAAATAAACCATCGGCTTACGAGTTAAGAGTCTTTGTGTAGGTGGCTTAAACTACTCGGTTGAACTAATTCGACTTAATAAACGTTGTCGATAGTTCGGAAAAGTACATCGGTATAGTATAGAGCGCGCAGTAATGTTTTACATGCGCCAACTTTGCTATAGGAGAAACTTTTGTTTTGCGCGTCAAAGCGAAACTCATCGTCGACGATCGAAAAAAGCCCTTTTCGGCCGTCTCTCTTTTCCGGAGCACTAAGCGAGTTTAGAGCTAATTACTCGGGCAGAAAACGAGCAGCAGCAGCAGCTCGACCGCGAGCACTTTACCGCATTCATGCATCAATACTATAGAAAGCCAAGCCACTAGATGAACCGACGACCTTTGACTTGTGCATTCGTCTGTGGCTTTTCTTTTTGAAAACAAAAATATCTCCAATAAAAATGTAGTATTTTTATACCCTTTCATTTTAAAGTTAATTAAAAAAAGCACCAAAAAAAAGGGTGAAAGTAATCAGGGCGAAATTATAATTCTTAATGAAAAAGTGCGCAGTAGCGCAAGACGCCAGTCAGGTGAAACTGGTGTGGCTTGAAAAGCCAGCAAAAGCTGCCGTCGGCGTCACGGTTATGAATGTCCAAATGAATTGGCCACGAGCCAAGCTAAGAGGATACATACTGGGCGAGCGCACGTTTTCCTCGCTCGGGCGCGTCCGAGAAGCTCGAATTTTATCATAGGCAGAGCAGCAGCAGCAGCAGCAGCAGGAGCCAGACAGCCAGATCGATGACACTCGCCTATATAGCTTCGATCTGCCTCGACGACTACGCTGTGTAGACACATCACGCGACGCGTCGCCTATATCTTCTCTCTCTCTGACAAATTCTTTCCCCTTGCTTTGGTGTATTATTAATGTGAAATGATGACTCGCAGCTTTTAATAAGATAAGCTGTACACAATGATTAGTAGTTGGAGTACACGTCGCATTGATTATAAAATGCATGAAAGTATAAGAAGATGAATTACAGCGCTGTTTTACGAAGCAACTAATAAAGGCCATGAAAAAGGGGCAAAGATCCTTCGGCATAAATCATCTTCCTCTTGCAAGGCCGTAAAAAATGCTTGTATATATACGATGCACGTTATAGCGTCCCTGACACATTTTAATATCAATGCTGTATTTTACGGCGTCGTCACACTTTTACGACATTATTTTTCGACTAACAAAGACTTGATTTAAGCTCCGGCGAAATGTGCAAGCGCGCTCTCTCTCTCGGAGACTGTGCAGTATAAGTAAGTAAGTAAGTAAGCAAGTAGTATAGCAGCAGCGACAGAACAAATAGCAAAAACTTTCTCACCAAGTCCTAAGCTGTTTAGTAAATTAGAAACAATGGCCGAGCATTGTAATCATTCTTAGAGTCGGTTTGGGACACGGCACTAAACTTCCTTCTTCGCGTTATACAGTAAGAAAATAGGCACTTTCGAGGTTATACGCTCGCGGCGCGGTTATATAGCTATACTGCGTCTGGAAACCCCGAGTCATTAGTCGTTATTCTTCTGCCTCCGGGATAGGTCAATTTCACCTATACCTCTATATACGTACATATATATGTGTTTATACACCATAGCCGTTGATGCTATACGGAAATTTCAAACTGCAATGAATCCACTTTTCAATCCTAACTTTATGACCTCAATGAGATATATTATGCGTCGGTCGTCGCTCTCTCTCCTGGACACGCGGCTGCGGTACAACGAAACGTTGCACTTGTTTCAAACTTTTATCCTCGATTCGTTAACTCGCCGTTGACTGTTCCACCTAGTTCTGGCCTGCTCCAGGGGGGATTCAATGACAAATGTCGCGTTTGCCCGAAAGTTTGTAATTATCCTCCTCCCTCCTACGCTATAACAACGAATACCCCCCGTTGCATCGTGAATTTAACCAACTAATTTTCGAAAGTCGACCGCAGATTTTACAACGTATATATATCCCCTTAAATCAGAGCTAATAGACACACAGACTCTGTCTCTCCTACTTATGTATAAAGGATCGATATTTCGGCTCGGCTAATTCTCCAGGCGACGATCTCACGCCGCTCGCGCGAGATTGCGGCTTTTAACGAGCCGGCAGTGCTTTTTTTTTCTCTCGCGCCTGCCACACAGCTCCTGTGGGACCAGCGGCAAAGTTGCGGTGCAGCCTCTATAGGTTAACGATTGATTATTGGCTCTCTCCCTCTCTCTTTCTCTGAGTTTTCTCTTTTCCTTTGGCCTCTGTGTATTGCTGCTGCTTTCTCCTTACGGCAGCGTGCTTTTTAATATCCGTCCTTTCAGTCGAGCGTTAAAAGTAGCTTGGAGGAACCGCTGACTGGAATATACATAAGGCAAATTAATTGGATTAAAAGTTTCCTTTAATGCTTTTCTCTTTGAAAAGATTCTTCTTTTTCCATTCGCAGAATTTTATTCGCAAGTGCAGTCAAAACAACAAAGCTACAGACTCTTTCCTGAGAAAGTATTTGCTCGAGTCTCTCTCTCGGTCTGTCTCTTCTTGCCATCCATCCCTCGCACACTCGAGCCTCTTTAAATATTCCGTAGCCGCGTGCGAGCACAAGTTAGGTTGCAGTCAAGAGAGAGAGAGACTCTCTACACATTCTTGTTCTCCCTACCGACGTGCGGTATATAGCAGAGAGAGAGTTCATCGCTTTCGGGTCACGTAAATCAACGAGATTAAATTCGATGAAGAATGTTTGGCAATTCACGTCGTATCACCGATCGATCTTGAGACTTGAGCTCTCAGGTGCCGCCACTTCTGAGTCGGGGATCTCTCTGCGTTCGCGTTCCAGTGAGTGCCAAGTGGAAAGAGTCGAGCATTGGTCAGACGAAGCGATGGACTGGTTGCTGTACAACCGATGCTAATGGATCTCTAGAAACTGAGTTATTAGAGGATTTTTAACGGAATCAGACCTTTCACGTTCTTCTCCTTCTTTTTTTTAGTCGCTTCCCTTTCGCACTCTCCCAGCTGCCGCAATTGCATTGCCGCCACCGGGCTGTTTGGAAGCTTGCCGAAATTCGCTGATGGAGTGCGGAAGAGGAGACGAGAATCGAGGCGCGAAGTGAGATTAATCCAGGAAGCGTAAATCTTACTTTCAGAACGATTTATTTTCCAATGAACGACTTGAATTGTATCGTCGCTCGGAATTAAACCGATCGCTTCGATCCGAGCGTTAATTGCATTCTTGAAAGCATTATCTCATTCCTCTTTTATACTGAATTTCGCGATAATTCTTTCGGTTCAGTAGACGCATATGCTTCGGATGATACAAAATATTTTTCCCTTCCGTTTAAACTCGCAGCGAAAGCATCGTGTGTCGCTCTTAATTTCAGCGACACACAGAATTAGCCGAGCGGAAAAAGACGGCGTTTTTAATCGACTTTGAACAATGGAAAGACGTCAGGAGAAAGGAAGAACAAGTGCGCGCTTATAAATGTAATAATATCAAAAGACCGCGCCGCGCGTTGCGCTCCGAGGCGTATTTCATTTTTAACTGCGTCGGCACGCGATGACTTTTCTTTTCCCGCGACACAGACGTACCTATATATATATATAACTGACGGCCACACGGTATAAAGAAGGATTTACTCGGGCGGACAGAGCAATTAAATTTTCCTCTTCGTTTGTTCGATACAACAATTTTCTTTCTTAATTATGAAGCCGAGTTTTCAGGGGGAAAAAAAATTGAGTCTATAGTCTCTTTCTCTTGCACACACCCCTTTCCGCTCTCGCGTATATATGATGCAAGAAAGACGAGCAACTAACTGCAGAGAAAGAAAAAAAAGGGGGTAGAAAAGTCGTGCGCCTCCGCGCATCTGGAATATTTACCGCTCGTTTCTTATACCAGCGGCGGCTGTTTCCTCATACGCGCTGAAAAAAGAGAGGAAGAATTATTGCGCGCGAACGCTGAAAGAATATGCTCCCAGTTATCGGGGATCCCTGCATGAGAAATGAATTGCCTTCGTGCTGATAAAAAATGTTTGAATTAAGAGACTCCGAGAGGTAGTATACTTCTTCTTGTATATATAATAATACACATTTATTTCGTTTGTTGTTTCTATAAGAATCGTTTGAATTTATACTTTAAAGGCTTTTGTATATACATAGTAACTATGCTTTATACACCGCGAATTTCTTTTTTCCTCGCGAGAATACTCGCTTACATTCGGATTCCGCGATTCTTCTTCTCTTCCTCCTCTTGAAAAAAGTTTTAAAAGAAATTAATGATCTAAGAGCGAAGTTTGAGAGGCCATTAAATTAAGGACACAAAAAAGTCGGTTCGTTACCCGCTGACTAAACCAAAGAAAAATGAAACTTTCTCTTATTTTTGTAAATCCCCCGCGCTCTTTATATTCTACTCCATTATATCCTTTTTCGAGCAATTATACCAAGAGAAACGTGGCAATGAAATTAACTGGCTCCAGT
The DNA here is from genome assembly GCA_900474305.1 of Cecidostiba fungosa. Taxonomy (NCBI): domain Eukaryota; kingdom Metazoa; phylum Arthropoda; class Insecta; order Hymenoptera; family Pteromalidae; genus Cecidostiba; species Cecidostiba fungosa. Next base: position 695,491 of record UCOJ01000201.1, on the reverse strand, counting down.
AATTCACGAAAATAAGATTTTTATAGGTAAAAAAATAATAATGAACTAAGCCTTCTAACGATACATAACTGAATTTTTACAATAGCCCAACGTCTTGAAGATACGCGTATAAAGGTTAGGCGAACTTGAAAAGAGGTAATATGCGTAACATGCAAATTCCCCGAGACTACAAGCCCTGCTAACAACTTTTAATCCAGAGAGGCGTACTTGAAAAACCTCCAGCGTCGAAAATACGCTTTTGGAAGCACGTAAGTAGCTGGAGAGGAGGGTTGTAGGTGGTATATATAGAACACAGCGACCGCACGATAATTCGAGCGCTTTTAACGCGAAAAGGGTAAGTAGTACACCTTCACCTATATACACACATAGAGAGCAGCGCAGTCGGTGTATTTTCCGATTATGTAAATACAGAGTTTGAGGGTTGCTCTTGTTTCTTAGACTGCGTGTCCTATATGTGCGCAGAGGCTTCTCTCTTTTCTCCTCTGCGATAAGTCTATACAGGACTAAATGGTAATTCGCTCTGTGTGCATATATAGAGCGTAGAGGGAGAGAGAAAAAAGCGAGTAGGAAGAAGCACTCTCCCCTGAGTGGGCCATTAATTTTTATGAGATATCGACTAACTAGTTGAGAGCGGGACATAAATTTACAAGTTTGATAAGCGCACTTTGCGATTGAAATAAGGCTACACGTAAGGCTAAATGCAGCAGCAGCCAAGGGCTGCTGTACCTCTGATCCTGGTTTCCATTTTCTTTATTGATTCCTTTCACGCGAATGACCTGCATTAAGTCAACCGGAGGTTCTGATTGATTATTCAGTGACTCGAGATTCTCTTCCTCTTACGAAATTTTAATAAACGCATTCGCGCAGATGACTGACACTATAAGACAATTCAAAAATAGCGCGTTAAAAATTCATACCGTAACTACTTTTTCTAAATAAATAGTCGGACTGCATTATGAAGCGATCTCCATTTTTAAACACAGTCTCCTGCGTCCTTCGCTCAGCAGAAATTTCTTGATAGCTCAGCTCTTTAACTCTGCACCGTTGAGTAGTCGCAGCGCCGTTGAGAATTAAATTGCCCGATGAGAATGAAGTAGTACCTTTTCTTTCTCTCTCTCTTCGGCGGCGGCGGTAGCGGTGTCGGGAAAAACTTATCGAATTATGAAACTCGACAAGGCGATTAAAAAGTGCGCTTCGACTACCGTATGCTAATTCCCTTGAGAAAGTGGGATTAAAGAGATGAATATAAGTAGGTAAAAGAGATGTTTCGCGCTTACCGAGTATCGTGCCGCTGTAAGAGTGGCTGACGTCAAAGTCGATGAGCCCGTTGGAGCCCTCGAACACAGCGTCCTTCGAGAATAAGCCCGAGTCGTGCACCAAGCGCATTGTCCATTGCCTGAAAACAGATGAAAACATGTTCGTTAGATGGTATTCTGTATAATAAATGTATTGTATATATATATATATATGTTCAAAATTAGTATGATTGTATAACACGTGAGAATCGCTTGATTGGATTTTCACGTGTGTGCATACAATTGAATTTACACTTTTTCAAGACTTCATCCTCGCTATATACAAAACAAGCAAATCTCAAATCCGTCTAATCAATCCCCTATCCTTGCGTCAGCAAATAATGAAAAATGGATTATCCCACGCGATACATCACACGTACACCTATATATTATATATCGTTCACAATCATCAATATACATACACGTACAGACTGCGGCAAGGCTAAAACCAGCTAAACCTCGTAGCTCTCGAGGTAAATACAGAGAGATGCGGCTAGACGCCGGCCATGGCCCGGTATATATCGCTTAGTGGCAAGTTGAAGTTCACGCGCAAACCCGCGAAGCCTTACTCTGCTTGTAACTCGAGAGAGAGAGAGAGAGATAGTTAGACAGAGAATGGCTTCGAATGTACCGAGCAACTTTCTTAAGCGACGAGAGAACAGCAGCAAAGGCTGCGCGCGAGCTTAAGCAAAGCTCGTTCCTCGGATTCACAAAGCGCAGCATCGACACACTGCGATTTAAAGCCTGATGATCTCTCTGTGTACATACAAGCTACGGCTCTCAATAAGAAAGATAGTTGAAGGTATGACCGTCAGCTGCGTATGTAATGCATGTAATTCTTTAAGTAAATTTACGCGAAAGCAGCAGTAGCTGCAGTAACGTTCGATAATCTCATTATTAAGTCTAGCGTCAAAAGACATTTCAATGTCAGGTCGAAGAGAGAGCGAGAGAGATACCTAATAATACACATCATCAGTGCTTTATAGCCTTCTTTCGCGAGGCTGCTGATTCGCGGCTGCAGAGAACAAGCTGACGCACGACTGCATCACGAGAGGATTAAGTTTTCATTGTCCGCACACCTAAACTGTTATCGCGGATCCTGACGCGCACTGCGGAAATAGTGCGCGAGTGTTCTCGGCTTTACGCTGATCCCCTCCGACAACTCTGCAGCGTGTACTATATAGCTGTATACTGTCGATGTATGTGTATATGCCTATATATATAGTTAGTCGTTTCATTATCCTCAAAATTCGCGAATGCAGTGTTTCTCTCTATTATTCAATGTTTATTATACAAGAGAGAGAGAATCGGGCAAAAGCGTGTTTTCTTCTCTTCTTTTTTTCTCCTCTGGAATTTTCGTTCAATTTTCCCGTGTCATTTCACGTGTCCATTCCGTCGAAGCGGCAGCCGCGCGGAAAAGCCCGGTATAAATGGGACGCTGCCGCCGTCGTCACGAGATGCGCCGGGAATTCGCTGCAAACAAACGAGATTACGGGCGGCGGCGGCTTCTCTTCTCTCTTTCCCTCAATTTTTCAATGTCAATTTCGATTTCCGCATCGTCCCGGACGCCAAAGTACCAGCCAGTGAACAGAAAGCCCGACACGGCCGGATGAAATATTGCATAAAATTGCAAAAGGCTCGCGTTTTGCCTACGCGCGACTTACAAAGAGAATACACATATACTCCTCTCTCTCTCTCTCTGTGTTTTCGATACCTTGTTGATATTCTTTGAGCGTTTATAGTCTTTCACGAGACAACATTTTAAGATTGCAATTATAAGCATTACAGCGTATAATATGAAATAGCTACTACTCTCGATTCAAGTGGCAAACTCACCCTCCGCGAGCTGCATCACATTGTTCATCCGGACAATGGATAGAGCATACGGGTATAATCAGATAAACCAATCGTAAGCCATTCGATTATTACATCTGTGCCCAGAGACGGGCTTTGTGTCTGAGCTGCGTTTCATGCACTTGTCCAATTTTAGCTAATGGCCAAGTGCCGGCCAGGGGTTATATGTGCGGCCAATAGCCACCGCCGCAAGTATCTCTCGGGTACAATGCATCATTTGGAATATAGGTACTACACCGCTGCTGCTGCTGCTGCTATACTTGATCATCGTTTATTAATCGGCCATATTTTTGTTCAATGCGCTCGAAATCTTTGTCGTAATCATATCAACAAAGCTTCTGCGAAAACAAGTCGACTGCAGCAATACTAAAACAATTTTCGCGCGAATGCAATATACATCTCAGGTATCTCAAATAGCGATCGTGATATGTGTACATTTGAGTAGAGAGAGCTCGATCTCTACGCGCGCTTTGCTCCCATTATCTCTCGTATATGAGAGCGCACTGGATTTTCGCAAATTAACATTCAGTAATATACGTTACAAAGCAATTTCACCTATATTCCATTAAATTTACGCTATACATTGTATATAGTCGATTGTTTGTTCGCGTCGCTGAGCATTAATACTATATTTATAACGCTGTGCGCAATTTGCAATTGTTCTGAAATCGCAATCATATTAGTAATTTGATATCAAATTAACCGGCTATATCGCTGCTACACGCGTACAGTTTTGTTTTTATCACTTCGTTTCATTAATGTTAATTGGTGTACGTAAACTTTTAATTAAGCTCGATTAAACGCGTATACACGAGCTTGGAAAATCGCACGGTATACATGAGAGCAGTAACTGTCAAAGGATGAAACCGTCCATTGAAATTCGGCACCATCGACATTCAGGCTATATGTATATGCTTTATAGTAGAGCGTCAAAGGTATAATCAGTATATAGTTCATTACAAAGCAAGTAGAAGTCGCCAAAATATTCAAATATATCCGCGCACAAAAACGACTTGTAAAACAATACTCATTACCGGCAACCACTTTTATTTTCCAAGTGACGACAGAATAAAGCCCTCTTGAGCCGGTTTAAAAGCCCGGAGCGCATCCACCAGCTACTTTTCCAGGCAATCAACAAAAAAATCTGTTGACCTGCTTTTGATGATGCCGGAGGATTTTTAATTTTCAACGATCGACGAGATTAATAAAAAAAAGCGACACTCAGTTTTTTCATTAAAAATTTAACGTTCCATCCAGCAGAAACCAGCTATTCTCGTGGTGTTAGTAGACGAGGAGCGAAAAAAGGAGAGAGAGAGAGAGCCGCGATGCTTTCTGTAAGCTCGCGCGCGCGGTAAAAGTTAACGATCGCCTTTCCGCGACGGCTCTACTCACGCAGTTTTCTCGCAGGCAGAGCACTTCAGCAGCCGAGACTGGCGCAGTAACCACCAGACTAAAATCGCCTTCCGGTCTCCATATATATAGTCCGCAATAACAGCCGCAAGTCAAGCCGACAGTTCTCTTCGTGCCGCCGAGAGAGAGAGAGAGCAACGTATAAAAATGCGTTATTCGTTCTTGCAAGCGCGCGCGCCCGCGAGGCAGAGAGCTTTTTATTCAAATGGTATACGCGGCGGCGTGAAACAATGCTCTTGCCAAAAACCGAGTGAGAGATGAAGGTGCCAATATCGTTATTTTCTAGAAAATCCTTCTTTTGCATTGAGAGAAATGTCATATCAGTGTTATATTATTATACGGAAAATTTATCGAAAAATCTAAGCAGCCACTCGCATCAGACATCAGAGACAGCGCACTGATGGGGTATAGAGCTCGAGCCAGCGAGGCCTCTATATATACTATATACGATTCGGCAATCTTTCCAATTATCGGAGATTCAATTATCGGCAGCGGCGGCTCCGATGCTGCCGGTTAATTAGCGCCAGCCCTATACTGCGTCTTGTCAATTGATACTATACTCCCAGCACACCGTGGTATACAGCAGTAGTGTGCTTCGTTTAATTAAATACATTACGTCTCTTTTCTCTCTCTCTCCGCGGGAAAAAGGCTCGCAAGAACGAGGATAGAAGAAAAAAGAATAATAAAGCACAGCATAATCTGCGCCTCGCATTTTCGTTTACAGCCGAGGTAGAACGAGGGATTCTTCCGGGCGTCGGGGACTACACACCGAGAGAACTCGTAATGGCCTCGAGTACGACGAAAAGGAAGCACCGGAGGAAGTGTCCTTGGTAGTTCCGGAGGCTTTCTCGGTTTTCGTCCCGGCAAGAGAGAGAGAGAGAGAGAGATTCGAGGAAAAGTAGAGCAGAACGCTGATGTACAGCGCGGAACAAAGGCTCTGATGCTGGCCGCCGACACTAAGAAAAAGGAAGACGAAGAGCTGCTTCTGCTGCTGCTGTACTGCAGGTGGAATCGAAGACGAAACACGAGCGAGATATCCGTAGCTATATAGGTGTGTATATATATAGTTCGCCCTACATCGAATAAGCGGCGAGAGTTCGATTGCAAGTAAAGCGGAAAAGACGAGATCGATGCCTACTTTACATTTTATTGCCGGTGGTGCTCGTCCCTCCAAAGGCCGATAACATAAAAAGACATTGGCCCCGCGAATTTTCCTTTTCTTTGCTCAAGCTCTATTATTCTTGGATGCGCAATCGAGTCCCATTACACCGGGCTTTCTCTTCTATACAAGCTCTCTTTCTCTCTCTATATAGCCGTCTATCTTTCGCTGCGTGTATGTACGTATATGGTTGTTTGCTCCAGTCCGATCGATTTGTTTCGATGACCCTGCATGAAAAATTAATTGCTTTGGTTACTTATTGCTTGTCTATATTGGCCGAACTTCAAGAGAAACAACCTCTTAAGAGCATCTCTGATGCTTAATCTTCTTTAGCAACCGGCACGGCCATCAAAAAGTTGACGGTAAAAAGCGCAAGAAAATCCCTGAAAAACTTGTGGCCCCAATGGCTAAGTCCGCAGTTCTATACATAGATCCAAGACAAAGACACAGACTTTCTGTATTCTACTCTCTTTTCTCTCTTTCTCAATCTCGGACAGTGGTCAAGCCTCGCCCTGAGAGATCCATCGTTGCGCGCGAGAAGTTTCTCTCGGCTATACGCGATAAAACTCAAAGATCAGTTCTATCAGCGGCAGCAGCAGCAGCGGCGAACCTCGGCGATTTCGCTAATGAGTCTCAATCGAGTTGCGGTCAAAGTTCTCGCACGCGCGAACGTGAGCAAACGCTCGTCGACGTGTATAGAACATATATATACAGTTGCTCGGCCAACTCTCATCGGACCTGCTGTAAGCGCTTTCAAGTTCGCAGCAAGTTTCGGCAGCCGAGCGACGGACAAAGGACAGAAATCGACGAGGACGAGGAGAGTTTTTGATACTTTAGAGTCACGAGCCAAACGTTGCTATATATATATATACATTCTGCAAGGGTGAACTGCTGCTGCTGCATGGCTATGTATGGCCGGTGCCGTACTGCACCACACCGAATAGCTCAGTTGTGGCACGCCTGCACTTTGTGGTCGAGCTTTGTTTCAGCTACTGCAGCTGCTGCTGATGCTACTACTCCTGCAGTTGCTATTTCCTTTTTATACCTAAGATTTAAGTATTCTGTCCGAGTTAAAATTGTAATGTTCGGTATGCTGGTATTCGGCGTATTTAAACATTGAAAATGAAATTAAAGTATTTTAATACGTTAACAAAGTTTTATATAAATTAATAAATTTTATAAATCATAAAATACTCTCATTTCAGTTTGAATTCTCGAAATAAATCCAGTGCTAGCATACTGAATGTTTAAATTTTAACGTATCAATTTTCCAGCCCTTTATTAGAATTATTCAAATTTTAATATTTTGAATGAATTGAAAATATTTTGTAAGTTACGCACAAACTCTAAATTTATCAGACATAATATCAAAATTTAATTTCAACAAGACCGTTTTCACATGGGTGGTACACACCGCTATATAGGTATATACATTCTGCCCGTAGATTGTGATTAGGGAAATAGAAACTGTTTTGTTTTAAGGCTACTATAGCTTGGCATTACTACGGCTGATTTCGCATGCTTGCACACCTTCAGGCTAGTGGTTTTTTTCGTGTATAAAAAAGGAAATAGTACAATAGCTAAAACAAAGCTCGACCACAAAGTGCAGGCGCAGTAGCAGCAGTTCACCCTGACAGACTTCATATTAACCTTTGGCTCGTGACTCTAATGTATCAAAAACCCCTCTCGTCCCCGTCGATTTCTGTATTTTGTCGTCGCATTCAAAACTTGCTGCGAACTTAAAAGCGGTCCGATGAGAGTTTTACTACATTTTGATTTCAAAGATCAATACTCTATAAATATTTGAATTCAATGAAATATGAAAACCTTAATTCAATTTACAGATCGATTTGAATCAATTATAAAAACAAAGAAGATTGAAAACTAAGATCTGTCTAAAAATTTGAATTATTCATTCGGGCCAGAAACAGATTTAGTGAAAGCATCAGTTGGAGTAGCAGTGTAACAAATTGAATAGTGGTAGACTAAAGAGGGTAGAAGTAGAGTTGTAATAGGTACTGACTTGTCGAGAGCACGAACACGGAGGATAAGTGGCTGATCCTTTGCGGGCCACGAAGCGTCGCGACGCACTCGATCCCGATGTCTTCGCAAGGTGGCCGCGTCGTACCAGGCCGGTTCATAACTACGGATGTATGAGTTGCGAATGATTCCTGAAAATGAGAAATAAAAAAGATTATTATCATTTTACGACAATAAAAATATACACAAATTATGGGAATTAATTATTAACTCGGAAATGTTTCTCACTTTATATTCATTTTATTATCAATTCTTATCAACGGTTTATTCACAAACTTGAGCTGCATGCTTCAATTGAAAAACCCGTTGCGTATACACTGTGTATGTGAAAACTGTTCAAGCAATAAAAAGCGTAACATGACCTGCGTATGTGGGGGAGAATATACGTAGACCACACACATACATGGGGCAACCGAACGAACACTTGAGACTGGGAATGAATAGATTCACTGGGCTTAATGTGCTTACTGCTTTTATGACAGTGAATAGCGGAAAACCGCCCTTTTCAGAACAAAGTTATTTTCTTTTGATAACAAGCAATTCAAAGTCTGGGCTAAAATGAAATGTAGCAAAAAAAAGGAAATAACATGAGATAGATTTTACGCTTATTATTGCGCGTACAATGAGCGACGTATATTGATAAAGTCCTAATGAGAGAGTCTTGACCTTTTAAGCGAAATACAATTTATCTATACCAGACTACTACGTTTATTTATTAACTTTATTAACGGAGCTTTGCGCGACTGAACCCAGGCAAGAATCCTCTTATATATTTTAATTTAATCGTAAATCGATAAATTCGATAGAGCTTAAATGAAGCTACTAAATAAGTAGTAAGCTTCTTGCTCATGCAAGACACTTGATATATTGAATCTTTCATTTAATTAGTCATCGCCAGTAACAAGCTTCGTCGATAAAACTAAACGTATAAATGCAGAGTTATAGTTTGAATTTTTACAGACAATAAAAACAGACGTATTCAACGCTTGGATGGAAAACAAGAGATGAAATAGACTTTTATTAAAAGTCCGACAGTGGAGAGCTAAAAAGTTTGAATGAAAGTCAAAAATTTAAACTGGAGAAACGTGCTTGGATTTTCGCGATGTGATGGTTGTAGAGAAGAGAAGAGTGTATATATGTATAAGCGATGTAGGGTGCGGTCAACAAAAAACTTATTACACAGGCAAAAAGGACCGACGAGTTGCCGTTATATGGTGATATGACTCGGGTTTGTATTAGGACAAAGAAGCAGACATTAACGCTTGTGTCTACTTAACACGTTTTCAACAATCCAACCACTATTTTTATCGCTTACTTTAATTGACTAAAATATTACAAAAGATTTTTCTCTTCCTAAAAACTGTAGTTTTAGCGTCGGTATAATTATACGTACTCTTCACTTTGGGCCCAAACCATCGAGTTTTAAAATAGATATAGGTATAGTGTACGTACGAAGGAATGAGTCATCGAAAACACAAAGAAATCATCAGTATGTAAAAAAAAGTTCGTTTAATAAAAAAGTCTAATGGAGCGAGAGGAGGAAAACATTGTCTCTTTAATAAAAGAGTCTAAAAGAAACGGTTCTCTCTGCAATATATAATAACGAGTGATTTTTCGCGCTGATTCCCGAGCACACACAACGTCCCACGTCGCGCGCGCGAAACTATATTATACTCACCAAAGAGCGTGTTTTCCCACACGTACACATATACTATATCGGAAATAAAGCTAATTATGACTCGTCAGCCGCGGCGATGCGAACGCCCGGCCATTGTTGAAGAGCAGGAGAACGGGGGCGCGCACGCATATGGAAATGCGTGTATAAGTTCAAGAACACGTCAGTCAATTATGTCGAGAGAGAGGACAACGCTCTTTCTGCTTGTACTATACGTATACGATAAAATTTCATTACAACAGAGACTGCAATTACTTGATATCAATGCGCGGTACATTGAATAGATTTTCGTATACCTAGATGCGGTGTGACGGGATGCAGGGGCAAGCCTTGCACGAGGGCAAGCCAGAAGAGCAGGAGCGGCAGGGCCGGGCGCATTTTACGTGAGCCTCTCGCGGGGCCGGGCCGCACGCCAAGTGCAACGCTACCTGCCACGTGGCATCGCCCCTCTGCTGCCCCTTATCGTTCTTCTTCGTCTGCAGCGCTGCCAAAACGACGACGAGGAGGACGACGACGAGGCTACTTCTACGGCTCCTCTCACCGCTGACTCCTCCAGGAGCATCCCACAATTTCTCCTTGAGCTATATCGCTTTCTTCTTCTTCTTCTTCTTCGTCGTCGTACGCCCTGTCCAGTGTCAGCCGCTGCAAAACAGAGAAAAATAAAAACTGATGTAATATTTATATACACTTGGTGTGAATAAAACTCTTGGCTTATTTTCCACGTGACCGTGACCGGAGAAAAAAAACACCGCTGCGTTCGGTAAACAGATAGATAGCTATTTTCAAGGACCGACCGAGAAAGTGTCAAGTGAACGTAGTGTAATCGCGTTTGCCGTCGGCGTGCGGTGTGTATATAGGTATATATAGCTGCGCGTAAAGTAACTACAGCGTAGCTTTGTACACGTCGAGCTACTTGGCTTTTTTTTCAGTATATAAAAACGTTACCTAAATTTTTGTAATCTGACTGGGATTCTAGCTTAGGGATCTGATAAGACTCTGGAAACCCTATGAGCTCTAACACGCATTTCGCGAATCCAGTCAAGGTGTGAGAATGGATTTACAAAGCAGCTTGTCGTTACGTAAAAGAGGCGTATACATATATCAAGACGGCGATCGGAGTTATGATGTGCATATACCATCAAGTTTTAATTGAATCACAATTTCTCGATATAAATTTTTTTTTTAATCCAACCCATACTTTTAAAGCAACAAAACAATCACAACATCCGCTGCTATATACAAGCCTCTTTCTGCGATTTTCCAATGCAAAGCAGCAATCGCGTGGGATCAACGACTGCAACATCAACCTCATGTTTACACATGTGACTTATCCACACACAGAGAGTATAATACCATCCGTCTAAAAACGCGCAACCGAGTTATGCATATAGTAAATCGCAGCCAGCCGTCGCACGCACGCATTACCCCGTCGGCATCAGCGCAACGCGATCCTATATAGAAAGAGAGAGAAAAAAAAAGAGCCGTCTAGCGCATCCATGCATGACGCGAGAGAAGCGAGCGGAAGCTCGCAAGAGCGCTCGGATGTAGTAACACACTATACACTTGCCGAGTGAAATTCGCGCGAGCGCGTAATTCGCGACCACGCAAGGTCATTCCTTTTTTTTCCGCGAGTCCTCGTTCTTATCGCTGCTTCTATTATTATTATTCTTACGTAACAGGGATTTTCATTAGAAAAGAGAGAGAAAGAATGGCGTGCGCGTGCGATGTTTATAATTGCGGCAAAAACTCTCTCGCGCTCGCGCGAGAATGGAATTAGGCCAACGATGTATACACTTTTTCTTCTCTTTCTTCGGCTAATGAATACCATCGATACACCTATATACTGGGTTGCTGCTTCTTTTCTTTCGCCTTCCGCCTGACGCGTATATAATACTGTTTGTATGTGTGCTCTATGAATCGTCTCGCGGTGCAAGCCATTCATTAGCGAATCGAGTGCGCGGTTCTCTCTCTCTCTCCCTTTATCTCCGTCTGCTTCTTCAGTCTTCCATTTGTTATATACGCGCGCCAGTTAATTATACGCCGCACACTGTCCGAACTCGTCGTTTTTTTTTTGTGTGTGTATGTCTTCAATTTTCTTTTCTTTCTGCCTTGGCGTTTATGCGTGCGTTAAATACTCGACTTACGACGTGGAATTTGGTTTCTTGTATTTTTTGTTCTTGCTCTTTCTCTCTGTGGGAAGTTTATAATGTCGCTTTTGTTTCCGAGCAAGTTTTCGCGCAACCGCATTTATCGTCTTTTATTGTTTCGCGAGTTAGTGGGTTAAGAGTGCTAATTTTAACTGTTATGTGCGCCAATTCATTTTTAATTATATTCGCGGAATCTTTCTGAGAGAGAGAGAGAGGAATTTCACGTAGAAAAGTTTTTTACTTCATCATCATTATGCGGAACGCGAATGGATCGAGTGGAAAGTTGATGGGGATTATTTATTGCATCGGAATAATTACTCGCTAATACCGCTATATAGCACATACATTTTGCTCCAATTATAAATAAATCCGACCAGTGCTCGTTGACCAATTGTTTTATGAGTGCGTGGCATTTATATATAAATGCGTTTCTACAGATAGAGCATATTTCGTAACGAATTAATCAATATTGGAAACATGACTGATTCGACCTCATGTTTATACGCTGATAAGGTTGCCAGTAAAAAAATAATAATCAAGAATATAGAGCGTTCAACGACCACAAAATCATAAGCCAGGCAAGTTTTTCCAATTCGCGTCTCCTACACATTCTACACTTTTATCATCATTCAAGTCATCACCGACGTAAATGATGAACGAGCTCACCACCCACACACAGATCTTTTTCTCTCCTCGTTCTAACGAAACTTTAAGCGGTTAAATGGCCCGACTAAGCCGTCGCCTCCGGCACCTCTACCTTCGCGGTTTTTCCGCTAGTAAAAACTTGGATAACACTATGAAACAGTTGCTCCCTCTCTCTCTCTCTCTCCCTTCAAGTGCACGTCGAGACAGTGAAAAAAAGGAAAACAAGAGCGCGACGCCCGAAACTTTTCTACCGCGAAGGAAAACAATAAGGCGCAGCTTCCGGCTAGTATTATAAGTGGTACACCGCGCCTAACACGCCGCACATCGAGTCCTCGAATATATTCCCAAAGTCCATTTCACTGTTGTCATGGCCAAAGCATTTATATATCGAAAGCAGCGTGACTCTGCTCATATAGCCGTGCTTCCTGAGTTCATTGTCAAAAGAAGCCACGTTATAATTCGTATATGCACCTATATCGCCGGTTATTCTAAAAATAACAGCGCGAAGCCAGATAGAGCAACGGTCTCCCTCTCTCCTAACAGGTGTCTCCTTTACCGAGACGTCGCGCGATGACTATAGGTATAATAGAAACTATAAGTAACGCAGATTCGTAACTAAGAATGCGGGATAAAAAATGAAATTTACCTGGAGAAGTGCAGGCAGCCGGACACTGGCAACAGCGGCAGGATCATCGACGGCATGATTCACCGATGTGTATCCGGTAAGCTGCAGGAGTAGCAGCAGCAGCAGCAGCAGCAGCAACGGCGACCAGGTAGATCTGGCATCGCTGTACAGGAGAGCAACTCACGGCGGTGTGTGTAGCAGCAGCAGCAGAGCAGAGTCAAGCAAGCTTACATTCTCTTCTCTCCTCTCGCGCGCGGCAGCGCAGCTATCTCTCTTGGGGATTTCTGCTGGCGCGCGCGCTCCGCTTGCGAAAGGACCGCTCCGAGCGAGAGAGACGGAGCTTCCTTTTTTTTATCTCTCTTTCTTCTCTTCTTCACTCCGCTTTCCACATGCGCATCTATCTCTCTTGCTTCTTTCTTTCTTCTTTATTTCGCTATACGTCTCTCGCGGCCTTTAACGCTGGCTATCCTTCATCCCGCGCGACTTTATTACGCATTTTATCGCCTCCTCCGCCTACCTACTCTTGCTGCTGTTGCTGCGTTTTGCTCCTTTTTCCATCTTGTGTGTATAATATACTCCGCCTACAGATACTGCTGCAGCAGGCTTCGTCCGAGAAGACGAAGCAACACACGTGGCTGCAGGTGCAAGTACCTATATCGCACTCGAGAGGTGCTGGACGTCGGAAGGTTAGTAACTTCTATACAACACACTGACGTACTAGCGCGCACAAGGATAACGGATGGAACGAGGAAGGATGTATATCTCGCGGCGAGCTAACCTCTCGTTCCTCTACGCGTTCAAAGCGACCCGCAGTTCGTCGGTATATAAGTGTATAATAAACGGAAATGTCTCTCGAGGAAGTGCGTGCACAGGACCTCGCGCGACACAAGGTACACAATAAATACTCGACCGCGTGTGCAGCGACGAGTGCTGAGGAACGGGCGTCGCGACGGAGCGCGCTGCGGCGACTGGAGAGACACTGGCGGCTGACTAGTGACAGCACTGTGGCCGACACCACCACTTTCGCGCTTGATGTGTGCATGTGTAGGTATGTATATATACATACACATATATAGCTAACCGAAGGAGCGAAGCGGCTGCGCAGCGAACAGGTCGCGATCAGCGCGCCGCGAATGAGGACAACGACTTGCCCCACCACACACTCTCTTTCCTTGGGTATATACATAGGTACCTTTTAGCTGTCTGTCTGCCGCCGCCGCCGCCGTCACGCCGTGCGTGGGTTTGTTACGGCGAACACGGCTCGTGCGCTCACATACACCTCTCGTACCATACCTGTGTATGATGGAAATCGAAAGGCAAGACAAGAGAACTTGGCTGTGTGCGTACCTAATATAATACGTGCACTCGCTTGGCCGATCAATTTTCAGAGAAATGTCGCTGCCTTAATGTTTTTTCGGCGGAGACCGATACTTATTAAGTACTTCCTATATGCCTACGCGTGTGCAGGACCGGGGTAAACGACCCCGGCGCCGTGCGCGAGGAGTGCATGTGCACGCATCCTGTCGGTCTTTTTACTCGCGCTGAATCACTGTGGTAGCGAGGTTTTCGGCTGCCTAAAAATGATTTTTTTTATCTTGGAGTGACATGTAACAGAATAAGGACAGAAGGACGTCTTTGTTCGTTTAACAATAGGCTGAGCTGTTTTTGAAATAATTGTTGATGATGTTGCACCGATTGGAAATAATCTTGTCAATGTCATTTGACAACAATGCACGCGTTTCCTAGGTCAACAACGAACTGCGAGTTGTAACGCTCTTATTTTCTCATTTTTACGACGCGCGACTGTTCCTTCCTGTCGTTGGTCTGGCGGTCCTTATCCTTCGGTGCTTTCGAGACTTTTACGAAGGAGTGAAGGACTAAAAGAAAGAAGACGCGCCTCACTTCTTTGTTGCGCGTTCTTCTTTCTTTCCATCTTGTCTCATTTTTCTTTTTAATTTATGGGTGACTTTTACCAGCAGCATATACGCATGGACCTTTCGTTTTTGCCGTCGCTGTACGACCATATTCGTCTGAGTTTACCGTTCCATGTAACAATAGTTTTTCACCTAATCGAGAGATTTTCCTCTTAATTAAATAAGTGATTGACGTTGTTTCGTTTCCCAAAAGACTTGTCTTTTCTTATACGGATGGCTCGGCTGCGTCACGTCCTTTGATGCTTGGCGTTCTCTGTTATAAATGACGCGTTTGATGCCAAATTGGTTCTTTTTTTAAACCTCGGCAATTAGTTTCAACACTCAGCGTGTAAACTTTGCTTTATTTAGGTATTTCTTACTTTTACTCTGTTTTAACGTGAAAAGAATTCCCAAAACAATATATTTTAGTAAACAAAAATATGCATTTTATTTATCTACTATTTACATTATTTTATTTATAGAATCTAGCGTTATGAAAATGTAATGCAAAAAATTTGCTGTGAACAAATTTCGAATCAGTTCAGATAATTTAAAATTAATAATTTACGTCATTAACGGTACAATTACTTTCATGGAAAGAAAAACTTAATAATCTGCAGCATTGCTCGCCAGATAGTCACGGCGACCAATGTTCGCCGCTTGCTTGTTCTGTATCGCCTCCAATTTGGGGGACTCTGTAATTCTGTGACCAAGACCGCCACAATAGCTGCATCCTTGCTCGTCTGTTGAAAAGAAAGACAATTTAGTAGAATGAGTTTTTTTCATCATCAAATGTAACTGGATAAAGATACTAGACAAGAGAACGATAACGTTACCTCCAACGTTGAGATACTTTTCGTTTTCGGAGCACAGCTCCATTAAGAACGGCGGAATCTTTTGCTTAGCTTCTCTCAACAAATGTTTCAAATCAAGAAGAACAGACTCATCGTTGGCTTTGTTGATGAATGTGGTAGCTGTTCCAGTATGACCAGAACGACCTGTCCTACCAATTCTGTGAACTTTAAAAGGAAATATTGTATTTAAAATAATATTCTAGTCTCATTTGATATACAAATATAAACATTTACCATAATTTTCAACATCATCCGGCATGTCATAATTGATGACGTGTTGAATGTTCGCGAAATCCAGACCTTTGGAAGCTACATCAGTAGCCACCAAAACATCTTTCTTTCCAGCTCTAAAAGCTTCTACCGATCTTGATCGCTCTTCTTGATCTAAAAACGAAAAATAATTCGACTGTAAAAACTTCATCGAATCGGTTATGAACCATCATAAAAAAGAAAAGTTTATCTACCTTTTCCACCATGAATGGCCACGGCTTCGACGCCTTTTAATAAGAGGTATTCATGGATTGCATCCACGTCTTGTTTCTTCTCAGCGAAAATTAAAACAGGTGGTGGTGTCTTTTTCAGACATTCCAAAAGATACACAATTTTGGCTTCTTGTTTTACATACTCAACTTCTTGAATAACGTTCATGGAGGCAGCTCCAGCTCTTCCAACATTGATTGTTACAGGTTTTACAAGAGCTGAACGTGCAAAATTCTGAATTTTCTTTGGCATCGTAGCTGAGAACAATAGAGTTTGCCTTTGACCCTGCAACATTAAACAGTCTTAAAATTTCTTTGACGAAAAAAACGCCGAATGGGAGATGAATGAAAATTATGTTTACACACTTCAAAAAACGAAAAAATTGTTCTGACGTCTTCTTCAAAGCCCATGTCAATCATGCGATCAGCTTCATCCATACATAGATATCTGCACACACCAAGTTTCACCATTTTCTTATCTAACATGTCCATCAATCGACCTGGTGTAGCTACCATTATGTGGACTCCTCTGAAAATTAAATTACATATGTTGACCTACATTTTTCACACAACAAATATTTTTTTATTGTATTAAAATTGAACACAGCTAACCTGTTTATTACATCTAGAGATTCTGATACAGGGACTCCACCAATTGCAAGGCAGCAGCGAATTTCGGGACAATGATGATGCCGTAGACTGTTTGTATAATGCTGTATAATATCATAAGTTTGTTTTGCCAACTCTCTAGATGGACATATAATCAAACCTAGCATAAAGAAAAAAAGCATTTTTAAAATAATAGTTTTGATAATTTTAATACATCTTTTTAAAATATGACTTTACCATATGGGCCTTCATTTCTTCCAAAAGGCAGTGCAACTTCTTGCTCAAGGCAAAACATAATAAGTGGCAAAACAAACACCAAAGTCTTACCACTGCCAGTGAACGCTATACCAATAATATCTCTGCCTGATAATCTGTAAATGTTAAAGAATAACAATAATTAGTAGAAAAAAATTATAAAAGAAAGTACAAAAAGTGCAAACAACATACACTGCAGGGATTCCTTGTACTTGAATAGGTGTTGGCTTCGTTATTCCTTTCTGTTCCAAACCAAGTAATATCCCTTTGTGAAATTTCATTTCTTTAAAACTTCTTAATGGTGGAGGAACATCTTCACCTTCAACTGTGATACCAAACTTTCTTCTTACCCTCTCGTGTCTTACATTGTCCATAGCTAACACACTTCTTGGCGGTCTCCAGCTTGTTTTGATAGGATCGGTGTATTCTATACCTTTTGCCAATTCAGCAACACCCATCAAAGCTTTATTTTCAGCAACACTTTCCAAAATTTTTTCTTCTTCCTTCAGTTGCTTTTCCATTGCACTTTCTTTTTTAGCTGTTAAAATACAATATTACAAATCAGTCATTTATTTGACAGAAGTTCTGGGAATGAATGTTTTCTTTTTCTAGATACATACCTTCTGCTAATTTTTTAAGCTCTGTATGTTGATCTAAAAGCGAAATATTGGATTTTCTTCCCCACACTTGAATGTCTTCGTCATCTCCCTCATCTCTTTCATTTTCGCTGCTGCTTTTTCCTGTTCCAAGCGTACCATCTTCTTTTATCTGCCCGAGTCTTCCTAGTTTGATAAGTTGCTGTTTTTTTCTTATCTTTACAGGAACATATGGAACGTAGTCATCATCAGACTCCAAATTATCTTTTTCTTCTTCTCGCTCGTCTCTTCGGTACCTCTAATAAAATATCAAAGTGTTATAACGCAAAATAAACTATTGCTTACATTGCAAATGTATTTTACTAAATATATGAAAAAATAAACAAACCTTTATAGGTACACCCATCGTGTCTTTACTCATTTTGAAATGTGATTGTTTTCTTTAATATGTTTGTAAATAAACTATACTCATCAGATTCTTTTAAGTCATACATACAAGAGGTTCGGATAACCTCTTAACTCTTCTGTACATTATTATAATGAGACACTCCAAGATACTCTAAGCTTAAAACTCTCCTAGTTTGTTTTCGTCCAGATGGAAGATCGCCGGTATTGCCTCGACTTCGTGCTCCACTTCGGCGAGGATCAGCTGTCCTCCTGAGTAATAGCCTCGAGTCGAGAGCATCAGTGGCAAACCAAATCCTCACAGATTGGGAATGGAGTGACATCTATAGGTCTAAAATAAAAATACAGTTATGCTATGGTATGAATATAGCTAGCATCGCTATTATGGTAATTTGGTAATTTGATTTGCTAGTCCATCAGCGTATAAATCGTCAGTATTTGTATCATGTATTGTGAATAATTAAAAAAATAATTTCCGATATACTACTTTTCGTTGTTTTATCTCATAAAATTTCTACGTTTCTTTGCTCCTTATAACAGAATGAATTACTTTCTAAACAAAAGACACACATAGCGATGCAAAGAATCACTTTTACTAAGTGTTTACTATTGGAATAATTAACTTTTAAGTTATTGAGGTTAGCCAAACTATCATACCATTTGACATAAATATAACCAAGGCAATCAGAACAGTGATTCAATCCATATGCAGGCCGCTAAAATGTTGTGAAGTCGGCTCATAACCTCTTTTTCGGCCTATTGCTTCCCCAAGCAACGTAAATAAATATTGATCAAACTCCAAAATTCATCGTAGTAAGTTAGAACTATGTTTCTATAACAAAGCAGTTGTTTTGCAATAATTTTAAATTATTTGAAATATTGATATTAATTTGTGTTTCAAGAAATTTGCTCCAATTGGGATTAATAAGTATACATACAATAGGATCTCACATACGTATCAAGAAAAATCAAAACTAAAACTAGTGACCAATAAAAAAAAAATAAAATGTTCAAAAATACGTTTCAAAGTGGCTTCTTGTCAATTTTGTATAGTATAGGCAGTAAACCACTGCAAATCTGGGATAAAAAGGTGAGAAATGGACACATCAAGCGAATAACAGACAATGACATTCAGAGCTTGGTTTTGGAAATTCTTGGCAGTAATGTCAGTACAACATATATTACATGCCCCGCAGATCCTAGAAAAACTCTAGGAATCAAATTACCATTTCTAGTCATGATTATAAAAAATCTGAAAAAGTACTTCACCTTTGAAGTTCAGGTAAACAATACTACATAGCTTAATATTATAATATTATATAGTGATGCATAGATATATAACTATGATAAAAATTTTCTTCTTTCAGATCATAGATGATAAGAATGTGAGAAGACGTTTCCGAGCAAGTAATTATCAGTCAACTACAAGAGTGAAACCATTCATCTGCACAATGCCTATGAGGTTAGACGATGGCTGGAATCAAATACAATTCAACTTGGCAGATTTTACACGGCGGGCTTATGGCACTAACTATGTAGAGACTTTAAGAGTACAGATTCATGCCAATTGCAGAATTCGGAGAGTATATTTCTCAGATCGACTGTATTCTGAAGATGAATTACCTGCAGAATTTAAATTATTCCTGCCGATTCAAAATAAGGCCAAATGCTGATCTTGTGCAGACTATTTAGGACTTTCATTTTGTATTGCACATTGGATAGACAATTTAAATTTAAAAAAAAGTGTAAACAGCACTAAAAGTCAAGAGATGAGTTATGGCTGTCAATCAATAAAACATGATGTTTACAGTAATAAAATTCACAGACTTGTGCACAGCTCTTTCTGTTGTTAATGTTGTAATGAGATATTTGTTATTCTTAGTGCATACATTATGTTCTATTAATTATAATTTGTATTAGGATATAAAAAATGTATGACATGTATGTATATTCTACACTAGTGTTTGATAGTATGTTTTTTATACACTTGGTATTTAAAGCTATATGTCAGTAAAAAAGTATGAATGGAGAGAATAGAACACTGTGTGTAGTTATAAAACTACAAATTTACTACGCATAAAGTTTCTGAATCAATTAAGTGCCTTGTTGATTGCACCTTCACATCAGACACTGGAAGTCAGAAAATACAAGTTGGACGTTTACATAATTTTTTCACGAAATTGAACATTATAGAACCAAAAAAACTAGTACACATTATGAACAATTTACTTTACAAGAAAAATAAAACTTTGTGTCACTCGTAATTGACTGGACTAAAAATAATATAATTCAATCCACAACCTTTTTACAATCCCATTAACTTATATGAACGAAAATGGATACTACTTCTTCAAAAAAGACGTTGAGTAATGATGATACTCTAGTTATGTAATATATCTTTTTAACATATTTTATTTACAAAAGTATTATCAAGATTCTCAGTAATAACATTTTTGAATTATTTGCCTAAAGAAACCATTAGATACAAAATTTAAGTCAATCGAGAAAGATATAGAGAAAATAAATGCAGATGGATAAAAAAAATAAGCGCTCGCATCCGTTTATAGCGCAATATAAATTAATGGCTAATTATCAAGTATTGATTTTTAAAAACACGAAGACTCGAGGCCTCACACAATTGTAGGGCGACACACGTCGCGCACGAGGATGAATAACAGCGAGACGGCAAGAAGCAATTAATAGCTACCTGTATAAACACCAGGTCGTGAATATGTGTTATGCGTATCGCAAGCTTAAAATTTTCGAAAATCTGATGCTCCATAATCGCTTGAATGAAACCCGCACATTATTTTAAATTATCGACGGAAAGATTTAGATCGAACAGTTCTGTATCATGGAAATCGAAGTATAGTATATAAGTATACGGAATTATCTTTTCTCATATTTCAATTGAAAGCTTTGCAGAAAAAAGAATAAATGGAATAACGAGCGACAAAATGACAGAGGATCTTCGCTGCGTGCATAAAAATAAAGGAAAAAAGACACTGATATATTTGTTTACAGATATAAAACTTTAATAGTCTTGAAATCGTATTAGTTTGAACATAAATAATGTCGGATGATTGTCAACGCAGCTATTTTTCTCATGTTACCGACTACTTAATTGCAAAATCGCCTCATTTAGTCGAATCGAGAGAGAGAGAAAAAAGTGTAAAATTAAGCAAGGAAGCATCGAGGCAATCAAGCGATATCTATGCATACTAGTATTAAGTGCGTCAACGGAATCCCGGGAAATATATGCCGAGAGCAGGATGGCTAGAAATCCGCGTTTAAAATCGTCAATTCGGACATACTTGTTAGTGCGAAAGCTGTGCCCTTAAGTTTTTTTGTGTCCGCCCCTTTATTTAATTTATGTAATTTATCTTTTTATCATGACATAATTTTTGATGATAGGATCATCAAAATTCTTGGACAGTTTCCGAGTTTTCTCTAAAGAAACTGACCAGATACAAAATTCAAATCATCTGAGAAAGATCCAAAAACGCATGGGCCAAAAAATAAATACAAGAGCTCGCCGGATTCCTCCGTTGTAGCGCAAAATAACATTAATGGCTAATTATCAAGTATTGATTTTTAAAAACCCGGAGACAGTCGAGCGCCAGTATATAGGCATATATCAGAGAGGGTTTGCCCCTCCGCGGCCGCACACAGTTGTAGGGCGACACACGTCGCGCTCGTGGGAGGGATAAAAACGAGGCTTACGGCAAGAAGCAATTAATAGCTACTCGCATGCACAGCACACATAGCTCGTGAATCAGGATATGTGTTGGTCCAGACTACGCGCTATATGCATACTCCGATCGACCATATCGTGCGCATGCGCGTGTCGCAAGCTCGGAATTTTCGAAAATCTGCCGCTGACACCTTTTTCAAATTCGCTCGAATCAAAAGCCTGCACACGGACAACGTCATTTAAAATTCGACGGAAAGATTCGGATCGAACAGTCACGTATCATCTTGACGGAAATCGAACTGTATATATAGTAGACGTGTTTTGGATAGAAGAAGGGCGAGTCCGGCGAAAGTACAGGGAAAGAAGAGTATATAAAATGGCGGAGCAATTATAAAGAGCTGGCAGGTAGTTTTGGCGCGCGTCATCCCTCTCGTGCGCGTGCGGGGGAAAAATCACGCGCGCGTCGCACGTGGGAGACTGCACAGATACTCGCGGCGGTGGCCGTAACCCAGAATCCGTGCTGATCCGCGTCAGTATATTATAAAAATAAAATCCTAAAAAAGAAGTAGGTATACACGTAATACATATCTCTCGGTCGTTCGGAATTTCGAATTACAATCGAACGGTATAGTATATACAGTGCAGTTATACAGATGCGCCGATGATATGGCGGTTATTATTATTACAAGGCAGAAAAACGATAGCAGCAGCAGCAGCAGCAGTCGACGGCATGCGAGGCATGAGAGCTAGCGGCGGAGGGGCAATACACATAAATATGCGCGCGGGGGCGAGAGAGGGGGATAATGTAATTGTCGTGGTGAGGGTTGAGGGGGTGGCTACCGCCGCCGCTGACGAGCTTTAGTGCAGGAAAAAGTGCGCGGCTGCGGCGGCGGCTGCTGCAGCAGTATAGTAGTATATTATATAGCCTATACACATATGCGACGACGAGCTAAGAAATAAATCCTCAAGACGTGTGCAGTCGTTTATACGCTATATCGATTCGCGCCATGGACCATCATCAGAGGAGGCTCGAGGAGGACAATAATAATCTACGGTGCAGAATCTGCGCGAGACTGCAGCTCGACAGGAGTAAAGCCGTGAAGATTTTCGCTGACGAGGGTCGCAAGCACAATCTACAGAGGAACGTTCACAAGTATCTCGGCATAACGGTATATATACACCTATATATTATATACATATACAGACAGATATGTCACATGCGCTATATTCAAAGTTTGCGCTACTGCCGCGGCCGCCGCGTCACGTGTGCTCTACTCTCTACTGTCTCTCTCTGCTTTTCGAAATACGCGCCTTTCCCAAAATCATCACACTACTGCCAAGCTGTGGCCTTGATCGAGAGTAGCTTGTATATATATATATAGAGTCTACTACTGTGTGATTGATATATATCTAGTATATGCACGTCAGTGGTAACGGTCGGGATCCGCGAGACGAACGCGACGCTGAGTAAAAGTGTAAAAAATTAGCATTTTATTGATTGCCAGAAAGAGAGAAGAGCCGCGCGAGGCGCTGCTGCTGCTGCTACTTCGATACTTGATATATGTGCTACTGATGCATGTGCAGTCTCACACTTTTGTGTTTGTGTGTTGTACTTGCAGGTATCCGTGGAGGACAGATTGCCGAAGATGGTATGCGTCTCGTGCGTTAGTAAATTGGATGGGATTCATGCTTTTGCTAGTATGGCTCTGAGGAGTCAGGAGAGACTGAGGCAGGAGATTATCGTTGGAAGGACCAACGTGAGCTTGACTACTCTGAGCGTTGACAGTTCTGACAGCTCGGATAGTCCTCTAGACCGGGGACTATTGCACTCTATACTGACCAAAGTAATTTTTTTTTTTTATGGTTCATTGGTTTTTTTTAATTTTACAAAAAGCTTCCATATACAAAATCGAGCTTTTGTACATTAGCGCGGTACATTTAAACACAGCGCGTTGACTCTTATTCCAGGGCTCTGCCAGTGCTCAGACGCAGAGCAACGACGAGGAGACAATAGATGCTCGTCAGCGAACGCCGAGTACGGAAGAAATGGAGGTCAAAGTCGACCCTATGCTTTTTCTTCAGTGCGCCTTGGACAGGCCGTCTTCCGCGGATTACTCCGATTTCTCGGACGACTGCAGTCGAGCTTCCGAACCGGCAGAACCGCTCTCCCTTACCGCCAACAAGTAAGTTAGATATTATACCATAAGCTGTAAGAAAAGTTTTCGGTAATAAGTATAATAAAGCTCGATTCGAATTTTCCAGCAAGTCCGACAACGAAGACCCGGTGGACTGCAACGAGTCGGACGACGAGGAGGACCAGGACAGCTGTGGCGATGCCAACCACGTCTGCAAGATCTGCGCAAAGACGTTCGCCTCGCAGATGTCCTTACAGAACCACCTGTGGTCCCACCTGCCGGCAACGGTAACGACAACCGCCACAACGACGTCGAAGACGCAGAGGCTTTCGCAGGACGACTCCAGCTGCAACGGCAACTTTATGTGTCCCATATGCGGTAAGAAGATCTCGACCAAGGGCAACCTGAAGGTCCACCTAGAGACTCATCGGCCTAAGGGCAAGTACGGCTGCGACATCTGCGGTAGGATGTGAGTATCTATTATATATAATACATATGCCAAACCGCTTATAAAAGTCTCACGCTTATATCTACATATATATCTGCATTGTCAGCTTTAAAACGCAATCGAACCTCTTTCGTCACAAGGAGTACCACAGCGGCGTACAGTTTCCCTGTGGCGTCTGCGGCCGCGTCTATCCGACCAACTCGACACTACGTGCCCACAGTATCACCCACTCCGATCTGAGGCCACATGCCTGTCCGCTCTGCGACAAGACGTTCAAACGCAACCAGGACCTCAAATTTCACATAAACCAACACACAGGTGCTAGACCATACCAGTGTCCCTACTGCCCCAAGGCCTTCGCAAGCTCCGGTAACTGCTTCTCGCATCGTAAGAGGATGCATCCGAAGGAGGTGCATCGCGATAGACAAAGAGCCGCTGACCTCATGAGATGAGCTGTCATCTAACTGTCAGCCGCCCCTTCGATTCAATCAGGTATGTGTGTGTGTGTTGCGTGTGTGTATTATACTTATATTTAAAGAGATTTATCTTTGCAGAGTTAAGACTGTTGCCGCCGCCACCGCCGCAATCCGACAACGAGTATCCAAAACAATAATAATAATTAATAATGTATATTAAAAATGCGAGAACGATTCTTCCCTCGCGCGTTTTAGCGATAGCCCTGTGATAAATTACATATTATAATGTATGCCATTGTACTTATATATATATTATACATTATATCTGACAATTCGAGAGAGAAAAGAGGGAACGATAAAAATGAGACAACGAGTCCGCACAGCACAATTCTTAGAGTTATATCGAGAATATAATAAGCAGAAAAGAAGAGCACTTTGCAAGACTGTACAACCAATTATCTTCGTTTGCAAAAAAGCTAGCTGATATTAAAGTGTCAAATTATTATATATATGTACACGGACAACGCTGTATACGATATGAGACACACCGTGTGTGTATATATTATATACGTATAGGTATATAACAATTAATTTTAGAGAACGTCGGCTAGCGATTCGACGAAATGTATACGCATATAAAAAACGCGTACTTATGTACAGCACACTTTAATATCTCGTACTTTGAAAAGGATCGCGATTTTATCATTAGAAAACCGAGGATATTTAATCTTTCTCCAGTGCAGTATTAGCGACGACGAGTCGTCTCTTGTCGTGTCGACTATAACGACAAGAATCTGTCTTATACGTAATGAAATAGTTCGTGCTTCCGTCGTAACTTAAAACCTTATTGTATAGAGAATTATAACGGCACGTTTTAACGTACATGCGTGCATTCGCGGACGTACAACGTATACATACATACATAAATAGAGAATAGAAATGATCTTGTATTTTGTAATGGCGTTTTTTGTAATAGTAGTTTACTACAAAAATTAATGAAAAAAACGAAAAAAATGGTGCGTAGATATACGTTGTGTATAGCGGATGATAACATCCAGGGATGGTTATAAATACTCTTGTATAATCGTGAATTTTGTTTCTCCGAAAGGAGACCATGACACATGAATTTCGTCACATTGTAGCGATAACAATATGTTGTACTTATACACATAGTTGAATGCAACCTCTTGGTATATTTGTTATGTTACGTAGACGCTGATATAATCTAAAATATATACATATGCAATTCTCGCTCATCCGGAATGAAGAATGTGAATAAGCGATGCGGACAAGATGTCATTTCTTAAATTACTAATATAAACGATGTTCTCCGTGAATTCATTAGACTCTTAGAGCGACGTTTTCAATAACACGTGTGGATAGATTTATTTTTTTGTTGAGAAAAAAGTCGCAAATACTTTTAGAATATGCGAGACAATATATACTTGAAGAGATGCTGTATATATTTTAAATAATATCTTCACGTGCAATAACAATACTATATACATATATATATTACAAAAATACTGTTATCGAGACTATACTTTCACTACTGATCTTGCGTGATATAATATACAAAGTGTGCAATATCAACAACACGCAATGATGAGGTAATAAGATAATAGAAAAAAAAAACATAAGCCAAATGAAACCTACGTACAAACGCCCACAGAGTTACGTTGTCACAATAGTGATCAATCACACACAGAATAAAATGCAATAATTGAGAGATTGAATAAACTATAGCTGCACATTATCATTATAAAAAACTGTGTTTTTCTTATAACCATCGACAGCGCCATTCATCTTTCTTAAATACAAGGCATCTTCCGCTGATTTATCCCGTGCATTATCAGCTGCAATACAAAAAAATTAAATGATTAATTCGTTTTTCTATGCAGTACACGAGTTAATGAGCGCTAAAGAGTCGCGATTATTTTCCAATATATACTATATACTCGAGCATGTGTGCGTCAAAACTCGCTTGTTTACAAATGAAAACGTTGCGCAGCCAATCCCCCCGTATCGGTCATCCGGGTCCATGTATAAATACTTATCTCACGACTGCGTCGCGGCTAGTCTCTCTCGTCGCACATGCAAGTTCAGGAATATAAGCTGCAGCAGTTGTGTCTTATAATTCATGCGTCAGTGTCAGAAAATAGCAGCGAAGTTGCGGTCGCTGCTCTTTCAGTTTAGTCAGTAGCGGCCAGTAGTCGGGTGTGTTTCAGTTTTCGGCAAAAGTGTCTGGTTATTATACTCAATCGTAACTCTCAACGCAACCATGTCATGCGGTACTCTATTGGCAGGTATGATGCAACACGTATACCATCGATTAATTAATACGAAAGCGAATATTTCCTTTTTTGAGTATTATATACAAGAGCATAGAGCCGCGCGAGACCTCGTTCGCAAAGATTTCTCAAAGTCGAAAAATCCGCAAGATCCAAACAAGCTCATAATTCTATCCTTGAATCCTACACAGTCGGCCGGTGTTATAAAGCATCAGCTGATATAATATAGGCAGTCGATGTGTACCAGCTATTACAGTATATAGGTATATACATGACGTGTGCGTGTTACAATAACTTATCTACCGCCTCAGTGCCGCCGATATCGCGTGCGGTGCGTCGCTGCCAAAAAGCTGCTTAATTATCATCGAAGAGTTATTGTCTATAATGCGAGTGTATACATATATGTATAACGGGAGTGAGAGAAAGTTTTCGTTGATGGAGAGCGCGCGAGAGAGAGAGAGAGAAATAAAGCTGAAAAGTAAAGTAAGCGCACACGACCTCGCTCGAATGTTTGATCGAAATCCTGCGGCGCAGTAGGTATAACAAGTATATTATATAGGTAGCTCTGAGTAACACTTGGCCGGTGTTGCTCATAGGGTGCGATACCGCGGTTCTCGCATCAGCAGTATCAGCTGTCTATAGTCTGACTCTCCTATCTATACACTATATAGGCTAATAATTGCAGACGAGTTTTCAACTGCATACAGTGTGTATAATCCGTGCGCGGGAAATTCGCAGTCGTTCGCTGGCCTTGCTTCGAGTCGGCTGCAGCTATACTACTTACAATACACTGATCTTCAATCGTCTCTGTGATTATTACCGCGACGAGACGAGTTCTTATATATCTACCTACTACCAGCACCGGCTGCAGCAGCTTTATATTTCACGGCATCGCTATATTTTATATAGTAGTCGGCTTGTTTTTGCCATGTGTAAATCCAAATTTTTTTATACTCTTTTATTTTATGTGTAGAATATATTTTGCATGTCGCTTAGCTTTTTCTTCTTCTTTTTTTTTCTTAACACTTGATCGTAAGCAATTATCACTGAGAAATCGATCGCGATGACTTATCATCGCCGCGCAGCGGGTGGCACATTTTTGTTCATTGCGAGAGTAAATGCCGTTGCACATGTATATATAGGTGCGTTATATAAGCGCGCGAGAAAAAGATACGATTCACGCTTATTAATACACGTTTTCTTTCCAATATATGTATAATATATATAAGCTGACGGCTCCGCGAGATAAGCAGATTCTTTAAAGACTCGTCGCGCTCACGTTATACTTGCAGTAGTTTTCCATCGTTGTATGTATGTATAAACTAAGTAATATAATAACTTTGAATTATTTGGAACACGTTATAGCCATGACACCTAATATATAGCTAATCCCCATAAGAATTACATGAGAAAAGTGTGTCATGGCCGCGTCCAAAAATTTGAAGTTATTTTTAACAGTGGGTGTACATACCTAATTAAACTCGGATTTTTCATTCTCTCCGTATATAAGATTATTTTTCACGCTATTATCTATATATGCACACATTGTACTGTACTGTAGCACCTACAAAGTCTTCCATTTGACCTTTACTTACACCGCCTTGTATTTAAGATCCAGAAAGATAAGTCATGATTATGCCCTCTGTCACTCAGTGAAATAATATTTATCCCGCGCACGTGCTTAATCTGCCGGGAAGAGCCGAGTGAGTTGGAGGGGCGACGATTCACACAGCGCGATTGGCTATAGGTACCCCACCACTACACAGGTTTTCAGCATATTTTTCATTCATCTTGTATTATATAGGAGGTATGTACACCGCGATAAGTATAAGTAGGTTCCCGATCGGCTGCATCAGTCTTGCGAAACGAGTTCGACTATATACTGCACACCGCGCCTCTCACTCACTCTCTCTGTTTTATTTATACTCTCGGTTAAAAAAAGCAGCGCCAGGCAGAAGAAGAAGCAGAAAAAGTATACCTATAGGAAAAAGTTCGAGAGAGAGAGGGAGAGAGAAGAGAGGGGGGCGGCGCGACACAGGGAAGATCCGCGGTGAGGGGGGTTGCGCGCAGTAGTTACACATCGTCATCAGACTCACGCGGTGCGAGCGGGCGCGCGCTGAACACAATAATATACTTTATACTCATTCCCCGCAAAATGACTACATAACGTATTACGCAGGTTCGCTCAAGCAGGAGCACCACTCGACGACGGACAAGACTACGATCGTCGTCCTCGACGACGAGGAGGAGGAGGTCCGTTGTACAGAAGTGCATCAGGAAGCTGAGGAAGCGGCAACGAGCTCGGATCTGCATCAACGTCGCGGCCGAAAACGCAAGATGTGCGATGACAAGGATGGGATGTGGTGCCGCTCGAGGCAGAATGGAGTCGTGCAGCCTCTGCTCACGGGTAAGTTGATTTCCTCTGATTTATTTTATGACACAATATAATTGACACTTGCGTGCACTCGGGAGAACACAGTGCGTGCTAAAATACTGGGGGGCGCTGTCGCGGCCAAACATGGCCGACAGCTGATGACAAATTTCTTGTTACTACTGATGACCACTGCACATCACACATGTGCAGCCTATGCAGTTTCATGTTTACATTTCATATTTTTGTTTCTCATACTCGTGTTTTTCTTTTCGCGGTCGATGGCCTCTTTATCCGTTGGCTCGTAGCCTTTGTTTACTTATATTATACTGCCTGAGTATTTTATTCTTGCTCAGAATTTCATTTTATGATGAATTTATTTTTATGAGATGATGATAGTGAATTTGCACTTTATCCTACGGTGATGTATCAAAAGCTCCTAAATTACAGAAAAATAATAAATCATGCAATAGAATAAATGGTTTTCACAGTTTACACGATTAATATAAATATAAACAATTAGAAAAATAATAGTAAATAATTTTAATTATGAACAAAGTGATGAATAAAAGGTTGGCTCCAATGTACTTGATCGTGTAAACTTTGTGAATCAAAAAGCAGGATCACAATTTTATGCTCCAAAATAAAGACACAATGTATTTTACAGATCTTTATCAAATCACAATGGCATATGCATACTGGAAGAATGGAAAAATAAAAGATCGTGCAGTGTTTGATCTTTTCTTCCGTAAGAATCCATTTCATGGGGAATTCACAGTTTTCGCTGGACTGGAGGAGTGCTTGAAGTTTTTGGATAAATTTCACTATTCTGATAGTGGTAAGTGTACAAAGATCAATGGTTTATGTCTTGTGAAAATCAGTGAAATTTGCATTATTATGTAATATAAACTTTATACAGATATTGAATATCTCAAGTCTACCATGCCACCTTCGGTTGAACCAGAGTTCTTTGAATTCCTACGAAATACAACAGCAAAAGATGTTACTCTCTATGCCATTGAAGAAGGATCAGTGGTGTTTCCAAGGTATGCAAAAAAATATCAAATTCCCTATATTTTTGCACAAGGATTTGTTCTCATGTTCTTATTTTTACAGGGTACCACTGTTGAGGGTTGAAGGGCCTTTAATAATGGTACAGATTTTGGAAACAACACTTTTAACTTTGGTGAACTATGCAAGTTTGATGGCGACAAACGCGGCGAGATATCGGATGGTAGCCGGAAAGTCGGTGTCGCTCCTTGAGTTTGGCCTAAGACGTGCGCAGGGACCCGATGGAGGCCTTAGTGCTTCCAAATATAGTTACATAGGTGAGAACGCTAACAGTATAAAGCGCGCCTAGCCTTGTTATTTTTATAAATTATGTATCAGCTGTAAGAAAATTTGTTATTCTCGATTAGTTGGAAATTGCCGAGAAATCGATACCAAACGTTTAGTTCTAAGCCGTACCAGACGACGACGAGTAAGCCACATACGCGCACGCGCTCGCTCGAAAAAAATGGCAACTTACAAGGTCGAATCACGGACCTACCCTTTAAACGCCAATTACTCGCGCGAATCATTGCTATTCAACGCTATTTATATGCGCGCCCGTCCATGTAACTTACTCGACATTAAGAATAATTACTTTTGCCCGCTTGTTATATAGCTATGTTTTATAACTATTTTTCGTAAAGGTCACTTACCAAATTGATATTTATCCTTAGGTGGTTTTGATGGGACTAGCAATGTTCTGGCTGGCAAATTATTCCACATACCAGTCAACGGTACTCATGCCCATGCCTACATTACGTCTTATACTAGTTTTAACGATTTGCAGATTAAGGTTTGTTGTCTTGTACATAATTTGCTTATTACAGTCTTTTGAATATTTTAATAGTCATTCCATATTTTAAAATTATAAAAACTTCAAGTTATTTACTTACTGCATTCTAGACTTTGGCTCATAAAGAAACTGGAGAGCAACAAGATCTTTTGGCGCTCTCTTGCGATTACCGCAATCAAATAGCGTCAGATCTCAGTGCATTGGTATCGGAAGCTTCCGACGGAGAGCTTGCAGCACTCGTGAGCTACGCCATTGCATTTCCAGACGGATTTATGGCCTTGGTCGATACCTATGATGTTAAAAGGTATATATGAATATACTTTACTGGCATTTAAATATTGATGACTTTTTCTTACATTGTAGGTGAGAGATACAAACCAGTTCACATCATTGTCACCTTCATCTTTTTTTTTCTTGCAACACGTTCTTTTAAAGCTATATATTTTTATGTGCAGCTACACTTGATATAAAAATGAAGCCTCAAATGCTTTTACTCTCTTTCTCAAAATCTCTAATGAACTTTTATATTTATATCTTTTATTTTTGTAATATATTAATAAGCAACAATTATGCTGATTCACGTAGCTAGCTATTCAAATCCTGAGATTTCATTGTCAAGAGCATTTAAGAGCTTTTTTCTGCGCGATGTGCAGGTGATGTGAAACCTAACAAAAGTGTGTTTATAGTGTAGAAGCATCGGCCAAACGACAAGCAAATGTAACCGGCCTAAATCTAACGAATAAGCTTCTAACTAACGGGAGTAATAAGGCACCTCGTAACGGTGCGAGACGCAACCCAATTATATCAGATGAACCGACTTGGTCTCCCAAGAGTGGCTTAATAAGACACGGTGAATTGGGTGAGCTCTACGTAAGGTACGATCACGTGCAGTCCTATTGCTTTATCCAACGTGAGAATTTTCTCAGATATTATTCAATGACACACGCTGAGATTATACAGCTTGCGTTATCTTCCTGATTAAAATAGATCAAACGAGATGTTCTTAAGTCAGATAAAGCAAAGGTGTTCTCATGCATCATCAAACCATCCAGCAGCTTCTGGGCATGTATTTAATCAAAAAGAGAAAAGGGAGATTAGTTTTGGAATATATACAATTTAGACCTATTCGAATTCGGAATTTAAAAATTTTACTTATCCAATAAAAAGTCTAAAATTGTTATTAATAAAATTGAAAGATTTTTGAAATCTGAATAATAGTTCAGAAAATTGCTATATTCTTAAATTAATACCCTATTTACCCAAAAGATTTATTTTGGGCTCATTAACTAGCAGTCAATATTAATATAGTTGTATATTCCCTTTCTAAAAGAATCGACCTTATGCAGTGCCCTTCCCAATTCAACGTTAATATTTAAAAAAACGTTTTTTTAAAAATGGATATTTAAAATGTTTTGTCCTTGGCCGCTTCCAATTTTCTTTCAACTTTAATCACTTCATAAATTCATACAATTTCTAACTGACTTTAGAAAAACAAATATTAATAATAACAGCAGGTTCACTCATACTAAAAACATAGTCTACAACAGTTAAGTTGCAGAGATTACCTTCAATACAATTTCAATATTGAAAAATTGTTTTTATATTTGCAGAAGTGGCTTATTAAATTTCTGTGCAGTTGCATTGGCATTGCACGATCTTGGTTACAAAGCAATTGGTATCCGCATAGACAGTGGAGACTTAGCCTACCTCAGTCAAGCAGCTAGGGAAATTTTTCAAAGGATTTCCAAGAAATTCAATTTGCCATGGTTTTCTAAACTTATAATTGTTGCTTCCAATGATATAAATGAAGAAACTATTATAAGCCTAAATGAGCAAGTGAGTAAAATTTGAACCTGACTATGATAAATGATTCAATAATAAGTTAAAAACTTAAATGTTTGTTTTATGGATATTAACAGAATCACAAGATAGATTGCTTTGGTATTGGCACTCATTTGGTCACATGTCAAAAACAGCCAGCACTAGGATGTGTATATAAATTAGTTGAAATTAATGGTCAGCCTAGAATAAAATTAAGTCAGGAAGTAGGAAAAGTTACAATGCCAGGCAGAAAGACTGCCTATAGATTATATGGTATGGACGGACATGCTTTAATAGATTTACTTCAACGGGTAGAAGAAGAAGCACCTCAGGTTGGACAAAAGGTGCTTTGCAGGCATCCATTTGAAGAGTCAAAGAGAGCTTATGTCATACCTACAAGAGTTGAGTCTCTTCATAAGGTAAGCTTCAACACCAGTAGTATTTAAAGTTCAAACTAATAGCAGAATTTTAGTAAACGAACTTTTTTTTCTTATTTGTAGATGTACTGGAAGGATGGCAAGATTTTACAAAAATTGCCAACCCTTGCGGAGACGCGAAACAGAGTTCGAGAATCTTTAGGGACGTTGCGTAATGATATCAAACGAAATCTCAATCCAACGCCTTACAAAGTATGAAACGTAATAAAAACTATTTTTCATATGCATTATAATAGTAACTAACAAAAATTTGTTCTTAGGTATCTGTCAGCGATGATTTGAATAATTTTATACATGATTTATGGCTCCAAAATGCTCCAATTGGAGAGTTGTCTTGAAGCAAGATATTAGCAGTAAGGAATACACATATATATATATGCATATATATGTACTTGTATTTATGTACAAGTGTAAACATTGTTGTTTGCATCACAACTTTGTAAGATGTCTATGAACAGACCAAAAGGAAAGGAGATGTAAAAGGTATATATAATCAGGAACGAAGATAAACAGAGACGCCTGCAGAATTTTTTCTCACGTAGGGGCCTTACAATAAAAAAACTGTGGAGTATTGCAGACAATTTAATTTATATCTATAATCAATCAATGTGACGGTTTCTAATACAGTTTGAACAAATTGGTCATATAGGAAAGAGAGATTGTTATCTCACAGATTTTATCGTTATTTTTTGAAAAAAAAAAAAAAAAAAAAAAAATATTTTCGCAGTTAAAGAGTTCATCTAAACTACTTAGGCGTTTCCTGTTGCACTTTTCACAAAAAGAAAAAAACAAACAAAAAAAATTTTAGGACAAAGATTTATAAATAAATCTTGTTAAAAAATGCATAATTCTTAGATGTTTAACATAGCAAATAAGTCAAATAAAATTCAAGATGAATTTTTTCATCTGATATTTCCTAGAGTATGAAAGCAACCTCAGGTAGTTTTATATTAGTAATTATAAAAAAATCATCTATATATATTTTGGCAATCTTAACTAAAATGCTCTTGCCGTTGTTACACCTGACTTGAATTCAAAGTTTTCTTGACATATAAAGCTGGTGAACGGACAACAGGCATGTTTACTTAAGTTATATATGTACTGTATAGCCACAAGCTATTTTTTCATGATTTGTTATTACCAATTTGTGTATATTATATAAAATGAATCTTAGAAAAAATATTTCATGAACTCTTCAAATGATTGTTAAATCATGTAATCTTATAAATTTTTTTTGGTATTTAAAATGAAATTTGCACATTCCTCATATTTAAATTCGAGAAAGTGCAGAAACTAAATTTATATTTTGAGAATTGAGATATAAATTCATAGAATTGAAGCGAATAATTTTGATTAAGATATAGCTAAACTATTTTTTCTTTACACATTAAGATGTCATTTCAACAAAAAAATGAGTAATAAATGATTGGTGTATTGTGTAAAATTGATCATTGTTGATTTAAGTCTGTATATTTTTTTAATATATCGAGAACTAAAATTGTACATATTCTACATTTGATATTGGCAATATTATAAAATTTAAACTAAATTTATAAATATTGTACCTATAAATGTAAAAAGAAGAAAGTTAGTTTTAGGAAGCATTATTTTACACTGTGAATAGACTTTAATTTGATTCGCAACATTTGCAAAGTTTTTTATATTGCATACTGAGAGAAGCACGCACATAATAGATTATTTGTTGATTTGAGTTGTTGATATTATAAATATATGTTGTTATATGCTTTTAATAAAAATTGATTCTGGAAAATGGTGAAAATTTCATTTGATTGCATTCCTTGGCATCTCTATATGTATATAACTATCACATTTAAGATAAGAAAATTTATATCACGAGAACGAGAGAGACCTCTCCTCTCATGCGTTTCCGTGTGTTTATTTAATCGATGTATAACGCTGGCGCCCTCTTTCACGCTGTATGTGTAGATATATACTCCTCAATCTGCCATATTCTGTGTCTCTCTCACTCTGTCTGCCATAGCTTGGGTCTCGCCAGCTCCTTTTTTTCATTTGAGAAAGGAGGGGAGTCGTTTGGGCGCATGTCGCGTTACTTCGGAGCTCAAGTCAAGAATTCCCGACAACTTTCACCAATATTTTCTTACAATTGCATTTTAACATTCCAAATGATAGTTGTTTTATTCGATTAAAGTGATTTTAGGTGGTTGATCGTCGACCGTTAAATAGGTAAATATACATATTATAATGCTGTGCATGTATTGACTATGGATTTAACCTCACATTCCGGCTTCCTTTGCGGCTTGCGAAATGAAGCGTGCGTTTCACTACTCGATTTTCAAAGTGTATTTCTTTTAGCAAGTTTGAGATAAGCTGTCTACTAATGCTTGCTTTTAGCTTGAGATATTATTGCTGATTCTTTACTTTTGCATTCAGACGAAAATCTGAGCGAACTATAGTAGCGCGAGGCTTCGATTCACAACGTTTTTGTCGGAAGCGTCCTATCGAACAAAGCTTCCGATACGAAGCCAACTACTTATATACATGCGTTACATGTTTACTACTTGTCGTCAGTCGCAGAATATTCTAATAAACTAACAATTCTTGAAGGCAGATGATTATTTTTTTTATTTAGCAATATTAGAGTTTTAGGATTGTTTGCAACATTCATTTTTTTTTATTACAGGTATAACTTGAAGCGAAAATGGCGGCACGCCTTTTAAAAGATCCAGCTACTGCTGGAAGTAGGGTATTTGTAGGACATTTACAAACAGAAGAGATGAACCGCAATGAGCTTGAAGAGCATTTTTCAAAGTATGGAACCGTCGTAGGTTCTTTGTTGAACAGAGGTTTTGGATTTGTACAATTCGAAGATGAACAAGCTGCGCAGAATGCCATTAAAAGCGAAAATGGATCTATGTTCAAAGGCAGACGAATTGGTAAAGTATATTATGTACAATTCAAATTTATACCGCATAACATTCTCGAGAAAGCAAAAGCGAATTATGAAATATAATTAAATAGATGTGAAACCTGCTAAGAAAGAAACAGGACCAGGCAATGCTGGAGGAGGAGGAGGATTCGGAAGCGAATCCTTCAACAGTAGTTTTGGAGGTGGAAACCAAAACTTCAACAATTCCAACACCTTTGGTAACGATAATCAATTCAATAGAGGAGGTGGAAGTGGTGGTGGATCCGGAGGAAACAATTCCTTTAATGATCAAGACGATTCATTTAATGGGCCTCATAGTAATGATTCATTCAACCCCAATAAAAATAATGGTCCACCATTTGGAAATAATCGACAAGGAGGACCTGGTGCAGGGGGGTCTGGAGGACCAGGAGGTCCAGGAGGCCCAGGAGGCCCTGGAGGCCCTGGAGGCTTAAACAGAAATCAGAATAACCAGAATCAAGGGGGCCAAAATCAGGGTGGACCTGGAAGAGGGGGTAGAGGACAGAGAGCAGGAAAAAATCGAAAAAATCGAGATAGTTCTATGGGCGATCGCATGGGAGGAAATAATATGGATGATAGAATGTCCGATCCGTTCGGTGATCGGATGGGCGGCGGAGGCATGGGCGGCGGAGGCATGGGCGGCGGTGGTATGGGCGGCGGAGGTATGGGTGGCGGAGGTATGGGAGGAGATCGTATGGGTGGAGGTATGGGAGATCGCATGGGCGGAGGTATGGGAGATCGCATGGGCGGAGGTATGGGAGACCGGATGGGAGGAATGGGTGATTCTATGGGAGGAGGTCTTGGCTCGAGCTTAGGATCGAGCTTTCGTTCAGGTTTGGGTGCAAGTTTAAACAACAGTATGGGAGGACTTGGTGGTTTGGGTAGTGGTCTAGGTGGCAGTTTAGGCGGAGGAATGGGCAGTAGCTTAGGCGGCGGCGGCGGTCTTGGCATGGGCAGCAGTATGAGCAGTGGATTGGGAAGTAGTTTTCGGGACAGAAGCCCTCTTGGAAGAGCTGGACGATTAGATGACAAACCTTTATCAAATTGGGACCTTGGAAATAAGCCTGGTGGAGGTGGTCCCGGTGGTCCTGGGGGACGTGGAGGATTCGGAGGAGGATTCAATGAGGGATTCGGCGATCACAAAAGTCGCTTTGATGACTTTAAAGGACCTGGCCCTGCTCGTGATGTTGGTCCTGGTTTTGGGTAATATTTCTTTCTAAAGACCAAATCATAATTTTGATTAAGAAAAAAAAAACATGATTCTATTCATATTTATGTTTTTTAGACCTCCATCAGCTCCTAATGACTATCCTTCCATTGCGGCAGAGAAGAACGATTGTGAAATCATCGTTGTCAACAAAGCTTTAACGTAATTTTTGTTTGAATACACAATTTTCAGTTTGCCAAATTTCAAAACTCATTCACTCATCTATATTCGTGTATTTTTACAGGGAGTACGCAGAAATCATTGAGTCACGCTTGAAAAAATTAGGCTTAACTGTAGATTTACTATTTCCAAATGAAGATGTTCCATTAACTCGCGTACTTGGAAACATCGCTAGTCGTGGTTGTTTATATGCTATCGTTGTTGCACCTACAAATAAGGAACACCACTCTTTAACTTTGAATATACTGCATGGTTTACCACAAGGTAAGAATGGAATTCTAGGAGAATTAAATAATCGTGTGAAAACATTTAAAAAGTAAAATTTGCTTTACAGAACACAGAAATATGCCAGTTGATGATGCAATTAATTTAATTATGCGAGACTTCAATAACTATAAATCTGGCGGACGATCTGTACCTACCAATGTTCCCTCAGCTCTAGAACGTCATCCAGATGCCATTCAAGTTCTTCTAAATATGCTGGCAGATAATCTCCAACTTACTGTACTTCAGTATGAAAGAGTTATCAAATATCTCGAAATGAGACGAGAAGAACAAGTACAGTTTGAATTAGGCGAAGACGCTAAAAATTTGGGTCCAACTTCTTTGGTTAGTGATCCGAAACAAGCAGAATTACAGTCGAGGATTCTCAACATTTTAAACAGCAATAAGAGCAATGCACCCGCTACTTCCACAAATACAGTTACGACAGCAGCCCCCAGTCCTGTACCTCCTCCATCAGGTAAAATAATCATGATCTTAGTTGTATATTACAGATTCAGGCCTTATATCAACGATTTCGATCATATTTACAAGCTACTTTCTATTTAAATTTTATTTTCCCATAGTGACAATAAGACAACGCATTACATTGGATTAAAGGATTTTATCGTATGTGTTGCGGCGCGTTCTATGTTTCGGCATGCGAACTAAGAAAATTAAAAAATCAAACGTTACTGTTTTTTATGTAACGTTTTTCTTTTACGTTCGTTCTTTGAAGCCACATTCTGTTTGTCATTTCTAAGATAGGAAGTGGTTACGCGATTTCTCTATTTATCCGAAACATTTTATACAATTTTGCGCTTTACTTTTGCGCTCGTGTAAGCAGTAACAGTTTGAGAATAGTTCTGTTTCGGGCGCTACAGGTTTTACATTACGTGCTTTCGTATTTTACGAACGAGATAGCGTTCCGATATTTCAATTTATGATTGAAATACTATAAGAACGGTGGCGATTTTCGCTGTTTATCGCGTTTTACGTTTTGATATTCTTTTGCTGAATAGCTCAGTCAGTTTTTTGCAGAATGGATTTTTCATAGGGCTGTACATACTTATGCCGATTGAAAATTTGAACTTGCCTACTGTACTGCATCGTTTCATGCAACGAATTACTATAATATAGTGCTCTAGGTTAAACAATAATTCGTATGCTGATTTAGTTTTAAAAAAAAAAGAAAAACGGATATAAGCGGATTTATGTTTTACTGACTGAGTTAGTACAAATTGCAGTATTGCAATTTCGGGTTGCGTTTCAAAATGTTTTAGTATTTGTAAGTTTATGTGCGTTATGCGCAAAAGGATTTTCGTTTTTTGTTTCTAAAGTTTAGAGTGTTCTTTTGTATATTCAATAGACCACTTTTTGGTTTAAGTAATTTGCGTCATCTGAAATTGTTTTTCAGTTGAAAACTTTACGTTTGAAATATGCGACTATTTTTTTGCTATTTTGCAATTTTGCAAAAATACACATTCGTAGAAATTATTTCGGAATTATTTATCATTAAGGCGATTGAGACGCCTGCGGCATTAATCGCGAAAATGAGCGCTCTAATCGCTAAGCTTTTTAAAAGTATTTTAATGCGTTTTCTGGAAACTACATTAGTTTCCCACGTTTTGATTTCTCTTTTTGAGACAGTTTAAAATTGCGATTGTAAACAAAAATAGTTAGTATTTGGTCTTATCGCAAGGCGCTGACCAAGCTCGATTTACAAGACAGATCAGGTCGGCAATATTTTTTAGACTCGGTGATTTATAAGTAAAATACGTATAATATTTTAAATGAACGTGCATGTCTTATTCATTCAACCATTTACGATACCTAGAACGGTTCTTTTTTATAATAGATAGCTTTAAATTATTGCTCAATATGCAATAAAAAAACAAGCCATCAACAAGTTATTTGATCGCGGTTTGCGAAAGGCAATTGAAAAGCTATTTTTATGTAAATCATAATTACATCGCGTTATACTCAATAGCTATTGACAGCCGCGTTTAATTTTGTGCGACAGTGTCAGTACTGCAGACAAAAAAATTTAATCGTCAAGGTAACGAAAGTTGCTGTTTTTAATAGCCTTTTAACAACACAGTAATTTAGCATTAAGCTCATCGTGCATATTTTTATACATCACAAAACTTACTCGTTCGTTATTTACACGACATATCAGTGTAGCACTTATTGATAAAGAAAGTGAAAGAATCGATGCGTTAATAATGATGATAATAATTTTATTTCTCATAAAAATCTTTACAATATTTTTTTTACTAACTTATTAATTTTTTATGTGCCAGCAGTTTCGGCGAACGTGCCTGTTAACTCATCTGTTTCAACCTCGAACACAGTTACACCGTCGCCCTTGTTGAACGATCCTACGGTACAGAAAGCTCTTGATAGTCTTTTGCAGGGCAATTTATTGAAAAATATTGGAGATCAACCGACCCCCACGACATCAGCAACTCCGCTATTTGCTGCTTTTCCTAACATGAATCGTTTCTAATCAACTACTTCATTTGTGTATTTTCAGTATATATTTGTAATGAATTTCTATCATTGCTTGTTTGACTTTCAAACACGTATTTACCAGATAGCTATGATAGCTGTGACAATTAGCTAACTCTTTTAATAAATGTCATAATACACATAAATATTGTCGTTGATTATTATCTTGAGCCTAATGTCGTAATCAATACCTTCAACATTTTTTCATCCATTCTGAAGTACTTGTAACTGTTGTTACCTATTTTTGAACATGTTGGTAAGAAAATTTAGCATAAAACAAACCTTTTTATAAAAGTTTCATCTACAACTGAAGATCTTTATGTTGTCAGTATTATGAATAAGTTACATTACAGGTAAGTAAAAATAATTCACTTATGCTTTTTGACAATGTATTTGCATTTGCAGATTTTGCTTGCTTCATTCCCAAAAATACTTATGGATCTAGAAATATAATGAATTATTTGTCATTGTAGAATATGCATTGCATCAGTTCACCTTTTGCAGTAGCAGCACAATTCATCAATAGCGAACGAAATCTATAGCAGGCTAGAAATGCATTTAAAAGGGTGCGTATGCTTTTTAAGTGTGTCATTTGAAAAACAAAAAAAATGTATTCAAGCAAAGCAGAAAAAGCTTAAGCTTTAGATATATAAGATCCTTGATGAAATTTACCTAAGTAATAGCTTTTGAGATACTGGATGGCATGTACTATTTCCTCACAAGGCATTTTCACCTCCGCATAGAGAATTTTGAGGACATTTTTCACGGCACCAATATCGTACTTGTTCTCCAGCAACCTCTGTCTGAAGGGCTTTAGTTTTTCGACCAGCTCTTTGTTCGTCTTGGCTATGGATCCGATATGATTGCGTAAAATTTCCTGGTATGTTGGCCAGTCCTCGGTGCAAGACTCACACTGACAGTCGAAAAAGTAATCGTCCATCATTTTCTTTTTTCTCTCGCCACGAGACATGTATTGATATCCGCCACCGTAGCAAGTGAATATTTGATCGCCTACTTTGATGGGCTCAAGAGCCCGCGTTATCATTGTCAAACCATCGAAATGACGGAACGTATTGGGCGAGCAAGCGTGGTTCATGAGACTAGCTGCCACATATAAACCTGATCCAGCTTTGACACCTGGCTCTTGTTGAACCTGTAAGTATGCGAATTAACGATTATCACAATGATCATATACTTAATTGGAAAATAAACTGTCCACAGTCGGTAAGATAATGAAATGTAATGTTACTGAGTTTCTGGATTATTATCGTCGAGGGAAAAATTTGAATACATACAGAAAATGAATTGGACGACACAATGACGCAATTGCGGAACACAAGAGAGGCGCAGTATTTAACATCGTTTCGATTAACGACATCTTTCAATTGCTTTGGATTGTACTTTTTACCAAAGAACTTTGTTTCCTTAGCGAGAAGAATAGTGGCCAGTGCAGATATGCAGGCAAAAGCGCTGATCTCTATGAGTGGTCTCACAGCCAGATTCGTCGCTAAACTAAGCGCCGATCTAGAGTTGCTGCTTTCGAAGATTCCATCATCGGTAAAACCTGCTGTTCTGTTGTCTACGCATAATAGTATTGTTTGTAGTTATCTAGTAGACATATGAAATATTAATATAAATGAACTAAGCACAGTGATACCTGGATTCTTCTCTGCAATCTGCGAATCCTTGCGCAGCTTATCGATAGCAGTTCCATACTCCGTTGAGACCAGCAGCAGTCTGATAATTTTCGTAAGTATCCTGATTTTGTCTTTGTCTAAGTTGAGTAACTTTGAGAGCACAGCTTGAATAGAACACTCGATCTCATGGCCTTTCGACCAGCCTAAAGTTTGACAATTTTCCGAACAGTAAAGGGAAAGCGGACAATGTGGACACGGAATCAGATTGTAGCTGCGCGCCAAGCAGTAATGACAGTGAGTGTAGTATCTGCGAAGAAACATATTGAGCTAATCATCATCAGCATCAAAGGTAATTAAAATCAACGTTATATAACGCTTACTTTTCCCTGTAGATAACGTGAGCATATGGCTTTTCCAGGACGAGTACGTCACCGGGCTCGAACGGCTTGGTCGCAATCAGATGCCTTCCGTACTTTTCGGAGTAGGCGATTCTTATTCCATCGCTGATACTTGGCGCCTCATCGCTTGGTCCGTTGACGAGTTTCAGGTCGTTCTCTTCAACCAAGTACCTCGGCACATTCGCCGGCTTCTTCGGGCTTAGCTCCATCTCGTCAGCTGCGGTTTCCTGTTTGTCGATCAACTCCTTGATGAAGGTCAAGTTTTTCTCGTCCTTTTTCATCTCTACGGTCTTGGAGTCCTTGCTCGCAGGTAAGTCATTCATGTTTAGATCCTTGATCTGGTAGAGCTGTTTAAGGCCCTCGAGGGCTTTCTCGGCTCTTTCTTTCAATTTCTTTCGCTTCTCCTCGGGATAGCCAAAGTCCAGGGCTGCGTCGATGTCGATCAAGCACTCTCGGAACAACTGCTTGCGATAGAGAGCCGCTGACCGGTTGGCCAGGGCTAGGGATTTGGACTCTCTGCTCTTGGCATAGGCGAGACTCATCGAGTACTTTTCGATGGCTTCCTCGTCGTCGCCTGAGACGAAGCATTGATTTCCTGTAAAAACGAGCGAGCGATCAGTGTAAATTTTTTAAAAATGTATTATCTCACGTTGTATTATGTTATAGTGTACAAATTATTTTTAAATAAAAATTTTACAGCTTGTTGCACATCTTTTTTATTTCGCGCAGCTGCCTTTTTTAAATCCAGCAGCATACCTCTCCTCCCTTCATTTTATTTTTATTTTTATAGATGTAGAATAGAAGTTTTAGATACTTTGAATTCACTGTAAATATCCTACGGTTGCCAAATAATAAATCATGCGTTGTATATATTTTTACAATAAAAATTGCGTCACTTATGAAAACCATTTCTCCTTCTGTATTATTTATTTCCTCGATGCATACATAATACCTTGTATAACATTCAACAGGCAAGCCGGGCTCACTTTTAAAGCTGTCTAATTTTAGTAATAAGAATTGTTTACCATGTACCTTCTTCTCTGAAAATAGCGGAGTCTTCGTCGTTCTTGAGGTCGGCGACCATCGGTGGCAATTGAGATTTAACCATGTTATTCAAAACATGCCCAACCAATGCCTCGCATTCCTTTTGTAATCCATAACCGCCGTGAGAATTGCTTCTCTTCACAGCCATAATCAGTTCCTTTGCCAAATCCATTTTTAAATTATTTTACTTAAAAAAAAGAAGAAGACAAGTAAGTATGCTGTTTAACTAAACTTTAGCAAATTAATTTAACTTGAATAACGCGTTTTATACACTGTGACTACATTCGAGTAATTTGATATTTTGTTTCAACAACTTGCAAATAATAAAGTATTAAAAAAAACGTTACGAACGAATTATTAAGTAATTAGATTAAAAAATATTAACAATTTAAAATCTTCTGCCGCTTATAAGACACTGTTGACTGTGTCTAAAGACGCGACTTATGCGCGATTGTGCACTAAATTAGCTAAGGCTATTGATGCACTAAGAAGCTAAAGCAACGAGGTGAGACTAAAATTACCCCAACATGTAAGAGGGAAAGGGTTCGTGCAATGCTTTCATCTGCGAGTATTGTAGCTACAGATAGTATAAGCTTTTACTAGCGTATACATGATTTGCAGTCTCTTACGAAACATAATATTTTCATGATAATTATATTCATTACTATTGTTAATGAATTTTTATGACATGCACAATGGGATCAGTAACGCAATTTTTTCAATATCTATTCACGTATAAACGTTTTGCTAAAAATAAATGAAAATAAATAATTTCTTACCTTTATTAAGAAAGTACTGCTATAATTTTGCGAAACTCCCTCATAAAAATGAGCTT
This sequence comes from Cecidostiba fungosa, assembly GCA_900474305.1. Taxonomy (NCBI): domain Eukaryota; kingdom Metazoa; phylum Arthropoda; class Insecta; order Hymenoptera; family Pteromalidae; genus Cecidostiba; species Cecidostiba fungosa. The sequence goes on along the minus strand of UCOJ01000201.1, from coordinate 651,072 downwards.
TGCGTACTCGTATCGAAATCTACCTCGTTAGCTAAATATTACAATTTTATTTTAAATACAAATTAAGTTTACAGAAAATTTCCATACAATTACACTAAAGTCAATTTTTTATGAGGATATTTCGCAAATTTATACTAGGCAATTAACTGACTTACAAAAAATAAAACTTTATCATTGTGTTCTTCAGAAGATGACATTTTTAATTATGAGTAGCAGAATATTAATGCATGACTTTATATAGGATCAAAGTATACTAATTGAGCTGTAATCAACATCAATGCTTGAAACAATTATGACTCATAGGCAAATCAAGTCTCTATAAGAATATAATCTTATTTCACTGCTAAGGTAAGTTTGCACAAGAAACCAAAATTCAATTTGAAATTACGGCGCATGTTTTTAGTTCAACAAGTTTTATATAGCATAATATTGAAAAAAATAGTTATCGATTTAAAGACAAAAGATTGTTTAAATGCAAGATATATTTATTCAAGTTTATTTCTCATGTACACAATATATTTTCATAGTGGAATTCTTAATAATGTTAAAAATCATACAAATGCATTCCTAACAACTAAAATGTGATTATGTAATCAATTATAATACATAAATGAAAATTCTATCATGAGTTTCAGACTATTATAATATTACATTTAATTTTGGCAATGAGCTGCCCCTGCAGTTATAATTAAATAAATTAGATATATTTTTAAAAAATTAGACCTGTATTCAAAGATATTGCGTGAAAAAATACAACAAATATACATACGCGTTCACAAATAGACTCCAAAGTCAAATATTGAATTTTCGATTTTTGAAAAATTGACTACAAATAATTAACTACTTTTAGAGTATGAATTAGTGTACAATGTATTTTTATTGATAAAATATATAATCAAAATCCATAAGTATGCGAAAATGTAGTTGTGCTCATCAATGTGTTGTTGTGTACAAGGTTTTGTCTGTGAGCATTCAGTAAAGCTGATATACAGTATGTGATATATAACATTTAAAAACCATGATTGCGTGTTTAAGAACATATTATATGTACAATTGTGATTTTTGATAAACTGATATTTCAAGATATTCTTAGTTAATCGGTAGATAAAATAAGATTCTTATTCTTATACTATGTCAAAAAATTCATCGTTAATTCATATGCATTTTGAAAATTCAGTCGGCAAGTTATAATTTTATTTGCTCTCACGCATGCTATAGCGCAATAAGAATGTAAAAAAATCCTTATAGTCAATTAATTAAAATATATGTTCTTTTTCTTTGGATTATAAATATATATATAGACTTTTGTCACACTTTGACACTAAACACCCCTGTTGAATCTCCAGGTGAATCGCATTTTCTTTAATTCTCTCACTCTTTATACCTTTTTCATTATTACTCAGAACTCTTATTTTGACTAAATAGTAGTTGTTTATTTACAACTTTAATATTTTTTACAAGAATAATCTTGCAACAGGACTGAGACATTTTTCTTTACCATTTGCTTTAGAGTAATATGCTTCCACTTTTGAAATAATTATTAATATACAGCATTATCATTTGCGGTCATTTGTATGTGGCGACTATTCCAGTCAATTATATTTTAAATCGTGCTAAAGAGTATCGTCTATTTTCCCTGCCAAGCCTCATAAGGACATTTCAGTACTTAGCACAAAGATTTACATCAAAGATCTATCGCTAAAGCGGCGTTTATTATTATTGCTCATGAAAAATATGTATGTTACATCAGGTATATTTGCAATAAAAAAAACGCCAAAAGGAAGAGTATTACCAGAATAGATAGTCCAAAATGGTTTCCTGAATTAATTCAAGTAATATTATGTAAAAATGTATATAGGGTTGATTAAAAATTTTCAATCTCAGCCTAATGTCGTCAAATATTTTTTGAGACCTCTAGTGCACAATTTGAGTATTTAGTCCATACTCTAACAATTTACATTTAAAAGAGCTACAAAATACTGAAGTATTAGCGTTGACTTAAAACTTGTTAAATATTAAATATTGCAAATATTTAATATTTAATTTTAAAATCTGCATTCTGTAAGTTATTTAATATTTGAGCATATTGCTTGATATATGCAATAAATTCCAAATGACAATTTGTGCGTTTTTAAAAAAATTCGTACAGCATACTTCAGTTTCATTAAAATTTTCTAATATCATCTTTATAAAAATTTGTTTTTCTATCTTATAATTAATCATTTAATTGAATAGAACGATGCTCAGTTAATTATTTTTGTTGCCTACCTAGATAAGGCCCAGCCCTACCTTGTTGATGAAAATATGTTCATTGAACCGCTTGTGGTACGTTTTCTTACAAGACGCGCGGCAACTGTAAACAATTTTATTACTTAATATACTTTTTTTACTTTATAAAATTAATCAAAATTGATGTAAAATATTTACCATTTGCATCTTGTGGTGTCAAAGGTTTATCTATAACTTTTTGAAAAACGTTCATCCATTGCGCTCTATCATCTTCACTTTGAGCAGATAGTAGATAATTTCGATCAGGCGTTTCAAGTGTAAAAGAAAACCATTGATCACGACATCCTGGAGGTACTCCCATCTTGACAGCATAGCCCTCAGAAATATGTCCTAAGAATATTTCTCCTTTAGGATGAGCATCCTGAGAAAAAAAATTCATTTTGAGATGTTATGAACTTACGCTGGATTATTATACAATATCCTGTTGAATTTTATCTTACCATTGGATCATCATGGTACATTAACTTACGACCATCTAATGTAAACCATCTTTTCTTGTAAGAATCTGATTGTCGTGGTCCTGTTTTCCATAAAAAGCCTTCTCGTGGAAAATCTTTAGTTAACTGACAAAGTAATTCTGATTCACTTGCACCTGGATAAGCAACTTGTAACCGATGTAATTTTGCACATCTGATAGCTAAGTACCAGTTTGTTATAATTTCAGGCTCTTCATGATAGACATAAATATGTCGAGTCGTTCCATCTTTCATAAATGAAATTTGAAGACTATTTTGATTCCCCGTTTTAGGAGGAGCAAAGGATACATTTAATTCTGATATCCTCAATACTGCTTTAGGTTCCTTAAGTACATGAAAATCAATTGTTATAAAATATAATAAATTGAACATCACAAAATTTTTTGAAATCATACCTTATTTTCCTTAACATAATACTTTAAGGTATCATCTGCCTCGCTTAGCACAAACTTTCGTGGTTGATATCTAGCATCTTCTTTACCACGTTTCATTAGAAATCCTTCCATGAAACCCGAAACATAATGATTTTGTCTCTCTGGATGACAAAATTCTTCTCGTTGATACTTTGCTCTAATCCATTGTTCTATCAACACCCTAAAATATAAACCAATTAAGAAAATTTTGTTGGCAATCATGCAAGTACTATTATAAAATTAATATTTACTGAGGTGAATCTTGATTTGGTCTTCGATAACATGGCGGGACTCTTTCTTCATAGTGCAATCTTGCTGCTGCATTTCCTACTTCCTTTACTCGATTTACTTGTGAGTCTTCCCATTTATCAAGTTTCAGGTGTTTAACTTTTGAAATATGTGCCCCCATCGAACGGTGGACTCCAGCGCATCGTGTGCATACAAATATTCCTATATTGTAAGATGCCCATTCTGGATCTAACGTTAAAAAATGTTTAAATGTTAGTTTTAGAATAAATGAAAGTCGTTTGGCTCGGTATTAACAAGTATGCGTTTTGGAACGAAGTTTCTATTGTAGGAGAAATGAATCATCAAGGAAAACCCCATGATAATATGATGCATTTCAAGTTCATCATTCCATTAGTACACTCAAAGTGCAATTACTACGTTTCATTGACTGAAAATAGCAAACGTATTGCCAAAAGTTTGAAACTATTCAAAAAAAGAAAAACAAATATTACTACAATGCAAACGTTTGAAAAAAATAACAATGCAATAGGAAATCGGAGTCGTTTGGATGCATCGCACTAATTCGTCATTTCGCGACTCGATTATTCCAAGTCGACAGACGCTTAGTTTTGATGAAAGCCATATCAATGGAAAGGAAAAAGAACGAAGATTCGACTGGCGAGACTTACTTTTGGCTCCGCAATCGGCGCACGCGTTATTTCCAGGCTTTTTTAAAAGTTCAGCCAGCAGCTTCTCGTTATTGTCCGCCATCTTAAAACACTCGATGTCAAGTGAGGTATAAAGTTGCCGCAACAGCACGCACGCACGCACGCTTGGCTTGTTTGGGCAGTTTGGGCCGTAACCACAAGCCGCAAGTAGCGCCATTCAAAGACGCGAAAAGCAATATGGGCTCGTAATGCGGCGAGAATAGTAACTACTGTATCGGTGGTAACTGATGGTAAATAAGCTAATGTTGCGTTTACCTATTATAGGATATGTCATATGTATATCTGTTGTAGGGGGCTTGTAACGTCAGCGACATTGATATCAAATTTGCATATTTTGAATTGTTACAATGTAAAAAAGAGCGCTTGAATCTTGAATAAACAAGTTTATTACTGTCATTAACTATGAGTTTTATGAAAACATTGGAAAATTGACTTTATAACTTATTATTATTATTATTATTTTATATACAGTAATATGTACATACATACATTATTTTACAGTCTTTTATTTGAGTAAGAAATGGATAGATAGCTTTCTGCACTATCTATAATCTTTTTCACAATTTTGTCTAGCAAGCTGAGGGAAAAATTGAGAGTTATACTTCTGTCGAAATGGTGCTTGCGAGCTTGCTTCCACTGATTTTCCTTTTGCTGCAAGTAAGGCTTGTGCTCTCAGTCTTTCTCGTTTTTCCCGTTCTAATCTTTCTGCTCGTAATTGTTCAATGTTTACACTAGGTGTAGTAATTTCTTTTTCAGGTTTTTGTTTTTTTGATTTCTTATGTTTCTTATGCTTCTTTTTGTGCTTTTTCCGTGATTTACGTTCATCTTCACTAGAGTCATCATTTGTTGATAACTTATACTTCTGCTTTTTATGACTTTTCCTTTCATTGTCACTTGAATCATCTTCTGATAACTCTCTTTTTCGTTTTTCACCAGACTTTTTACTTCCCTCTGATTCTAAATTACTTTTACTAGTTTTTATTTCACTAGATTCAGATTTTATTTTGCTAGATTCAAATTTTATTTTACTAGGTTCAGATTTTATTTTATTAGATTCAGATTTTACCTTCTGTTTGGTTTTATTTTTTAAAGAAATTATATTTAAATATCTCTTGATATCTTGCATGGGATCTTCAAGAACTTTCTTATTTGGTTTGATTTCAATATTCTTTTCTGGATCATTGACACGTTTAGGCAATTCATTATACCAACTTTTACTAACAGCTTCTTTAATACCTTGACCAAGATAAGTTAATAGTCCAATTTGTTTCTCATATTTTTCTTGCTCTTCCTTCTTGTCCTTTTCATAGTCCTTATTTGTTTTTGTGTGATCAATATTACCTTGCTCTAGTTCTTCAAAGAAATTAATGTGCTTAGAAGAGGATTCTGTACTTTTTTCTGGCTTTGGCTTTGGCTCACTTGCAATTGAATCTGAAATAGCAGTGCCATTCTTTTTTCTTGATTCGTTCCTTAACAAATTTATTCTTGCTTCGCTTTCCTAGAAACAGAAAAATTATACATATTAAATAAAGATAATTTCCTCAAATGCACATTACTTTAATAAAACTTACAGCTTTGTCAATCCGAGCTTGTTCAATCCTGGCTTCCTCTGCAGCTTGTGCTTCATCTCGACGTACTCTGGCAATGTTTTCTTTGGTACGAACGTGCCATCTAAAAGAGTAACAATGCATAAGATTGATTACATGAAACATTCAGTTGATTTTAATTAATGATATACACATACCTCTTCTTTGGTAAAATATTCATGTTGATAAAATTTGTTTACGTAGGTTAGGATAACAGAAACAGTTCTCAATTTGGTTAGTATTCAATGTGAGTTGTCGCAAGCTGATTTTCACTTATTCCATGCAGAATAAAATTCATTTGAAACTTGTGAGAAGAAAATTCAATTTCTTTTAATGACAATCATCGTAAGAACACGCAAGCTATTACTGCAGATGTCAACATTTGAACATTTCCATCTGAACTAAACTATATCGATATGGTAAGTATAATGTATATTGCAGTCTGCTCAGCTCAGCTGATGCATGAGCATTGAGCGCATGCAGATCGAGCGGTGTGCTGAAATGTGTGTGTAGTTGTGCTTGCGTAAGCGCATGCGCATTGTTTTTTTGTGCATTTTCGTTTAGTTTGTCCGTGACGTGTCCAGCAAAGTTGGCGTGAAAGATCACGCAATAATTTATTTTTTGAAGTACAAAAAATGTGAAATTTGTGGTCATGATTTTAACACATTCAACAAATATATTCCGTAATTTTCGTAACCTAAAGCCAAAGCTGCTTGTTTTCCTTTTGATTTTGGGAACATCAGTTGTTATTGTTGCAAGTGATGGAGAATTTAACCTCAAAGATGACAGCAACACCAAGACAAATTCGATTACATCAGATTTTAATGACAATGCAGCTAACGACAAGACGAAAAACGAAAATACGAAAAACACAATCAATGAAACTAGTCAAACTACGGTGATACAACCGTCTAAGTCAACAGTAACCACAGATATATCTGCAATTTTTTCAGCTGTTAATACAGTCGGCAGCCAAGCTTTACATACATCTACAATTGGACCACTGAGTACATCATCTGTACACAGTGTTATTGAAGAGAGTAGTCTGTCTAATTCATCTATATCAACACAAAATAGCGATGCAGCTAATATTACAAATACTAGTACAACAACAGTTGTACCGCCACCTGCAGAGCCTGTCTTACCAGACAAAGGTTCTGCTGAAGAAGAGCACAATAGTTCAATGTCTATATTTTTTGTACTTTGCGTCCTAGCAATAGGTATTTTACTAATACACCTAATGCTGCAAACTAATTTTCAGTATTTGCCTGAATCAGTAGTCATAGTTTTTCTGGGTGGCGCTATAGGAATGATTATTAATTTAATGTCTCACCAAAATATTGCTAATTGGAGGAAAGAAGAGGCTTTTTCTCCCACAGCATTTTTCTTAGTATTATTGCCGCCTATCATCTTTGAATCAGGATATAATTTACACAAAGGAAACTTCTTCCAAAACATTGGAAGTATAATGGTTTTTGCTATATTTGGCACAGCTATTTCTGCTTTTGTTATTGGAGCAGGAATTTACCTTTTAGGATTGGCGCAAGTAGCTTACAAATTGAGTTTTGTTGAAAGCTTTGCTTTTGGATCATTGATATCCGCTGTTGATCCTGTAGCTACTGTAGCTATTTTTCATGCTCTTGATGTAGATCCAGTCTTAAATATGTTGGTTTTTGGAGAATCAATATTGAATGATGCTATATCTATTGTTTTAACAACTTCAGTGTTGGAATCAAATAGCGCTGCAACAACTGGTGAAGCTATTATCTTATGTTTAAATAGATTCTGCTTAATGTTTTTTGCATCGGCTGGTATTGGAGTGGTTTTCGCATTGATTAGTGCATTACTTTTGAAACACTTTGATCTTCGTAAAAATCCATCCTTGGAATTTGGACTTATGCTAGTTTTTACCTATGCTCCGTATGTACTGGCTGAAGGGATACAGTTATCAGGTAACTAAAATTCATTCTTGTACAATCATCCAATTTTTCAATTTTCCCATTGAAATTCTTATTGCAGTCTTCTGGTGCACTTATTAAATCTTTTTATTTCAGGAATCATGGCAATTCTTTTCAATGGAATCGTGATGTCTCATTACACTCACTTTAATCTCTCAACTGTTACCCAGATAACAATGCAACAAACAATGAGGACTCTTGCCTTCATAGCTGAAACTTGTGTGTTCGCCTACTTGGGATTAGCATTGTTTAGTTTTCGACATAGGGTATGATATTTTTTTATCACCTAATAAGAATATATTTTGCAAGTATAATAATTTCTTATTATATAAAATATAAATTTCCAGGCTGAACCAGCATTAGTCATTTGGTCTATAATATTGTGCCTTGTGGGAAGAGCAGCAAACATCTTTCCCCTAGCTTTTCTCGTTAATCGATTTCGGGAGCATCAAATTACAAAGAAAATGATGTTCATAATGTGGTTTAGCGGATTGCGCGGAGCGATTTCGTATGCTTTATCGCTTCATCTAAATTTTAGCGACGAAACGCGACATGTAATCATCACAACAACTTTGATCATAGTACTTTTTACTACATTAGTTTTTGGAGGATCAACTATGCCATTACTAAAATTCATGCGTGCTGAGAAGAAGCCAAGAAGTAGTAGACGAAAACGAAGAGAGAAGGAAATTTCACTTAGTAAAACTAGAGAATGGGTAAGTAGTATTTTGAAGTGCTATTTTGCATTTTAAGTAGATTGCTTTAATTAAATTTGTTTGGTTGTTCATTGTATTATTTATTTTATTTTAGGGTCAAGCCATTGATTCTGAGCATCTTTCTGAATTGACTGAAGAAGAAATGGAAGTATCCTTCCTTCAATCTCGAATTCGTGGTTTTGCAAGATGGGACCTGAAGTTTTTCATTCCTTTTTTTACGCGGCGATTTACACAGCAGGAACTTAAAGATTGCAAATCTCAAATGACAGATTTGACAAATCAATGGTATCAGGCTATTCGTATTAGTCCAGTAGAGTCAGATGATGATGCTACAACCGTGTCTTCAATGCAAATGCAAAACAATGATAATGCATTCGTTGAAAGTAAAAACGAGATGCGAGACACAAAGAAAGAACGTCCTAGTCATGGTTCTATTTTAAGTATCTAGAACTTAACATATTTGATGGAACTTTGTATGAGTGCCAAAAGAATTACGGTATACAATTGTTTTCTAACGACAAAAAAGTATAACGATTTGCAACGCACACATTATTTTAAATGCTGGATTGAATACATAATAAATAGTATGCCTTATTTTATCCAATTCACAGTATCAGTTCCTGACAAATAACTTATAAAGACCGACTAATCGAAAGAAAACGAGGCGGTATATTTTACAAAATTTAAAAAAATAATACAGAGTCTATTCATGTTTATTGGTTTGTTATGAAAAGGATCATAATTTAGTATTACCCGTAACAAGAAAGTATTGTGATTTATTATAGAGTCGATTAATTTATCATACTTGTTATTTCATTTCATGAAATCCTAATATTTTTAAGTATTTAATAAAACTTATTGATCATCAAATGAAATAATCAAAAACTTTAATATTGCTGAATTTTATAATTTAATTTTCTTGTACAATTGTCTAAAAAGTCTATTTCTAATAGAATTTTAATATTATTGTGATAAAGAAATATATAACATAATATTTATTCTCAGAAACAGTTTTTACTACTTCACGATTTTCTAAGCCACGGAAGTTGTGCAAGACTTGTATACGTAAGATGTGTATATCAATTGTATATATATAAGAGCAATTTTATTATAAACTCAAAGTTTAATTCTGCTAAAGATTTATCAAACATCTTGTAAAGCTTTGTCTTGTGAAAATGTAATTATAATTCTGATCTGCTGTACTTGTACAATAAAATGTTATGTTTTTGAAATTTCGAAAGAGTTTATGCGCTTTATTACCTTCACAAAAATGCACCGTCAATAGAATCTTTGAATATTTAGAACGTCAGCCATGAGAGGTGTCATGGCTGACGTTCCAAAATTTAAAGTTTCCATTAACGGTGAGACAAAAAAATCGTCTTGAAGGACATCTGCGCGTGAAACGTACGGAAGGCTTATATAGGGTTGCGAGAATAAAGGGGTTTAAGAAAAAAAATTAAGTATGAGAGCAAACCAGTTTCGTAAGAATTCGAAGCCTTTTATTCATTATAAGCGTGTGTGTAAGTAATTGAACACAGCTGAAAGTAATAAGTATAAGTAGTCTGGTTCGTAGATTCCCGCGTTTTTGACGATATTTGCGTAGTTCGTATATATAGATATATAGTGGCGAATATAAACCCCGAGTTGAGCATATGCTGGTTGACGTTTACAAGTACACTTACACGAACACGCACAGAGACTGTGGCGAAACGATACTGTTTAGTTTGTGTCTGTGCATTGTGTAAGAGTGTGAGTGTGAATTCGCGTGTATTTAAATCGTATAACAATTTACAAAAAGAAAATTGTAAAAAATGTCTATCGTTCAGAAAACTTTTAAGAAAACGCCTGTTTACATTGTTGAGCCCCATAATGAGGTAAGCTCATGATTTTTAATACCTACAAATGCAGGTTAAAAGCGTTTATTCGTATCAGTACAATATAACTTTTTTTTGTCAGTAATTCATGCATATTGTTTAATGTTTATTATAAATCAGTTATTTGCACCGGCATCGATAGTCCACATAACCTCAAACACTCGACGAAAATTTTAATTGCAGAAAATTAAAATTCAGTTCAATATAATTAAAGATTGTTTAAGAATTACAAGTTTTTCACAAATATCAAAGATATATATTGTAATTTAAGGAGATTACGATTGCCAGCAATCGTAAAAGTCAAATTTACGTTTGAGAGATTTTGAACGTTTTTCTTGGAAAACAGAAGTTCTAGGGATAGGCGATAGATGTCATTAAACATTCTAGGCGGGACATTTCTGAGAATTTGAAGCAATCACGTCATGAATATGTTTGAAAATCGTATTTTTGTTTTGACCTTTATAAAGAAAATATACTTTTGTTCAAAGTTTTAGTTCTTTATCAAGAAGAGTGTGTAAACAAGTACAAGTACCTACAAATTACAAGACTTAGAATTAGAGTAAATGACGGAATCTTTTTTTTTTAAGGTTCTACCACATATTTATCGGTGTATCGGATCCAAACATCTTCCATTTGAAGGGAACACTTTCATTCATCTAGATTCACATCCAGATATGCTAGTTCCTAAAGATATGAATGCTGATACTGTCTGGCGAAAGAATGATTTATTTGAGTAAGTTTTTTCCTGTTTTTACACGAATTTAGTCGAATAATCTTGTTACACTAATTACGTAATGAAAGATATTGTCTATAAATTAAATGCTAATGGAAATCAACAGGGAAATCAGCATCGAGAACTGGATGCTGCCTGCCGCATATGCTGGTCATTTTACTAATCTTATTTGGGTCAAACCGCCATGGGCTAATCAAATGGTTGATGGAGTTCGCAATTTCTTGATCGGCAAACATAAGGAAAGTGGATGTATAAGGTAAGACAAGTTATAAAATTCATATAATATATTTAAAATACTTGCCTATATTTACTATGCGCAATCTTACAATGAATATTTAGATTAGAGAAAAAGTATACAAACCAGAAAGGACAGCAGAAATAGTATTGGTGTTATTTTGAATACATCAACTGTGGTTTTCTACTAGACTTAAGAAGTTAGCTTACAATAATTTATATAAATGGAAATCCTATTCTTGATACCATTTCTCTTGAAATTCAAAGTGACCAGTAGTAGTAGCATGAAAAGAATTCACGCCCATCAGTGTCAGCGTCGTAACGTATAGCAGAACTTGCCCCAGCTCTTTTCGTTGCAAGTGAACGACCTCATTGACGACAGAGAGAATATCCGCCCCGGTAGTTACGTCGTTTTCTCTCTTCCAAGTCGTACTATCCACTACTGCAGTTTACAGAGGGCAATTGCGGCTCGAAGACTGTTAGTCGGCAGCGGTATTATGGACGCTCGCCTTTTTCAGCATGCGTTCGTCATGATACGAGGTAGAAAGAGGGAGAGAGACTACGGGAGGAATTGGACGTTACAGTCAAGGTGAAGGTTTTGAAAAAACTAAGGAGGAAGGAGGAATTTGCCGCGCAGTTAATTTGCCGGCACGAAGTCTATCCGGTATCGTATCGTTATACATCACGCACTTATATAGTCGCGCAACGTTTTGCTCTACCTGATGGTCTTAAATTTGACAACAAGGAGCTTGCAGGATTTTCAATAATCCCTCTTTAATTCTAAATATCCCATGTATATATATCACGGCTCATATATACATGTATTGAAAAATGAACCGCAAAAGCTATCGGTAGTTGCGAAGATAAGTATAGAGGTTCAGCGGGATAATGCAGCAGAGGAGCCGGGAGCGTATAATATTAAATACAGAGCAGTCCCGGCGTACTTACCGCACAGACAAAGTTGCTCGAAATAGCTCAGAGTTTACAGCTCAGTAAATGCAGGATGGCGCTACTTTTGAATTCACTTATAGACCACTTATAGCCAAGCTTCGAGGAATGAAAATTCAGCGCTTTGCTGCGAACGAGCGGTTTTTACATTTTTCTCTCTCTCTCTCTTTCATATACTACCTCCACAATATAGAGATGATGATGCGCAAGAGTCAGTCGATGTTTTTTCGATGCGAAATATATCCTAATATTCGAATTTTGCAATTTCAGAATAAACCAAGTACACATACATGCGTATATAACGATGAATCGAGCTGGAAGGCGGAGCGAGAAAAAAAAGCAAGTGTACTTTGCGATAATTAAGCGAGCCGAGCGGGCGGTGCTCTACGCGCAAAGGGCGTGCCGCCGCTGCAATAACGCAACCTCCCCCACGCAGTCGCGCTCCGCCCGCCCAACTGCATGATATATACATGTATAAAAATATATTTCTCGCGCGCGTGCATTTCATTATCTAATTCCGCCGAGATGTAATAATCTTCGTGCATGCCGCCGATAATACGCAGCGGTAACGAATTCTCGCGCTTTTTCTTATACCTGATGCTGCTGCTGCTACGCTTCAAGTGTATATAACGAGCCGAAATGCTCGGCACTTTTTCCTATACACTTCTTCTCGGTACACTTAGCTCGGCGCGACATGTCCTTTGCGGCTTCCAGAGTAATTGCAGGATCGGCTCTCTCTTTCTGTATAGTATATACAATTATACAGGGAGTTAGTTACAGAGAGCCGCAAACGACGAGCGCAAATGCCCTTATAGAAAGCGATGAAATTTACCGCGCTGTATATACTCGCGGCTCATTTATTATTTCAAAAATTCAATAAATTCCACTGGAAAGCAATGCGTTAATTCGCCGGCAGTCATTCCAAAGATTCGTGTCATCCGCAGTGAGGTCGTAAAAAAAAGTTGACGTTGACGGCACGCTCGCTTTATGCGGCGCGGCGAAAAATGGCGGTGATGCGAGTGAGAGAAGCTCGTTGATCGTCGTCGCTCCTTTTCTGCTGCCAGCGCTTCTTCTTTGCCGCAAGAGAGGATGCCTTTATTTCCGCGGCTTTTTTTTATATACATACAACTATCTCTCGGATCGCGAGATTCGTCGATTACAGAAATAGCGGCTCAATTATCATTTCGCAGTCGCGATATTTACGTGCTCGAGGCTTTGTCACGCGCGCGATTTTCTTGCGGCTCCGTCGGATGCCAGGAGACGACAATTATATCGAGCGTAATGGAGACGTATCTGCTGCGGACGATTCGCAGCGATTTCGACGCTTCGCTGCGGGAGATGTGGAAAAAGTGGCGGATTCTAACACTTGGATTGGGATTGAAAAGATATGATGATTGATTAGGTGTTGCTTCGATTTTTTGCTTTACTTTTTTTTATCAGATTTCTTCGCAGGTTTTAACGACTTTGATGCAAAAACGGATAGGTGATTGCGTTGTGGATTCTAACGGCTAATTATCTTATGGTATGATGATAAAAAGCGCTGATGCAAGTCATTGGTACTTAGCGTTCTCATAATCGATTTTTTGTTATTGTTCTGATGTGAAAACGTACATTGCATGCGTTTAAATATACGAACAAGTGGGAAATGACAATCTTTCGTTAGAAATATTATAAACATATAATTGATATTGTTTTAGAAACATAATTATATAACTTGGCTTTACAATGAAATAGGTAGTTTATACTCATTCAGATTCATTATTGCCGAATTCATTGTGTTAACAATAGCATTCATAATAAAACGTAAAAACGTGCTTTTCACGGATATCTTCCAAAAACACGTATTCGCTTCCAAACACCTGAAAACACGTAATATCTTGAGGCATCTACATCATAACATGTTCATCATATAAGAATATTTATTTGTTTTCGATCATAATAAAATAATCATGGTGTGACGATATGGTTACTGAGAAATTGGCTAATATATTAGTTCGCCAATCATTGGTTATATAATTTTTACAAGGGTCTTTTATTTCTCCTACTCATTTTCCTCTTGATTCGCTCTATATATATTTTTTTTGTTGGTTTAACGTCCACCAATTAAAACTAATACCACGATGTTTAGTTATTCGCGTAGTAATTTGTCAAAGTATACCAAATTCAATAAGAGAGACATTTTAGTAAACTCGACGCGACGCTCTAATCTTCGCCAATTAAATCATAATGATGCGAGTATAAATAAGCCAGCGCGTCAAACTGTCAGTCCAACGAGCAAAGCCCATAATATTCAAGAGAATTAAAAAAAAACCACAACAATTACACGTTAAAGATAAACACGTTTCTGACTTCTGCAGCAGCACGTGGTAAGGGCAAAAGAGTAGCCGTCTCCGGTCAAGCGGTAATCTTCCTGCGCAGTAAATTCAAATTTAGCTATAACTCCTCAGCTCTCCTTCGCATACACACACGCACACACACACACATGTAGACTCCAGCTCTTTCTCTTTCTGTTGCTCGACTGTCGCGGCGGATCTTGCGTCTCTTTGATGCAACTAAAAAGCGGTCAGATTTGCTCTTGCTACCCGGTGACATGGCGTACTTTTCCTGCCGGCCGCGACCGACGTGGATTTATCGTCCGCTACTCGATCGTCGACGTGCCTACCTACCATAAAGTAGGTCATATATCTCGAGAGCTTTGCAACGACGACGTCGGCGACCAGAACTGCACTGAAGTCAGTCAGCAGATATATACTATGTATAAGCGCGTTGTGCGCGGAGACCTTATACGAGAGCTGTCTGTCTCCGCTGCACAAAGAGCGGAAATTAAAGGGAAGACGCACGTGCGTGTCGCGAACGAAAGAAGATGATGGTAAATCGAAATCTTTGTTGTTAAAGAGAATTCTCGTTCATAAATTCTTGGATTGCTTTTCTCTGCTTTACTGTCCTTCGGATTTGCATGCTCCCGAAGCTGCTACTGCAGCGCTTTCTTATATAACGTCGCAGTACAGCATTTTTAATACAAGTAAAATGTTTTAGATAAAGTCATATAGATAAGAGAGAGGAAGGATACGTCGAGAATAAATGAATGTATCTCATTGATCTACAAAGTTACCGGTCTTGTTAATTAAATGCACGCGACAACCCTTTGCCGGAGACACAAAGCAAGGATTTTTTATGTACATACTTAGAAGCGAAACGCAAATTTCTTTGTTCCTCCATTGCGCTTACGTATACACACCCACGCAGTAGAGACTAGACATACGCGTGTAGGCACCTTTCAAGGCCGTGTTTTAACGTCTTTAATCCAACGGCGACAACGCGAATGCTGAGCACACATATGCGAGCCAACAATACCGAGCAGTTGCTTTCGTCAAACATACTCCTTCGTACTCGAGCCCTCCCTCGCTTTAGTTTGCTTTTTTTCTGCGCTTCTCTTGTTACTGGCTCTTCACGGATTTCTTAGCATTTTGTTTGTCAAAGGGTTCGTTGGAGTGAAGAAAAATAGAGCTACAGTCTGAGCTATTGTTTTTTTTTTATTTCGAAATTTTTACTACGTGGCGAAAAATAATGGTTTTGTGAATCTGGAGTTTTGTAAAATATTACGAAGGAAATTAATGCAGATCTGGGACGAAGAGGCCAGTAAACGAGAGTAATTGAACCATAAATACAGTAAAAGTGTAGGATTAACAATAACAAAAGATATGATTCTGCAAGAGGTAGACATTTTGTTTTGTGGAAAAAATCGTTCATAATTCTGAGGATCTTTTCTACTGTTACAATTCGCGGAAATTGTTTAAAAGAAATATGGTGGGTTGCTGCTCGCTTTAGTATAGTCGTGTCGTTTTTGGAAAACTTTCTCTTTGTTTGAAAAATTTCAAACTCCCTTTACTCCCTGTGTAAAACCCTCTCTATTTTCTACTATCCATTTTGTCTTTCCATAATTCCATAATCTTTCTAAAAATGTTGTGTGCATCTTCAGAAACATATTTGGTTCCACCTAAGTCGAGCAGATCAAGTTAACAATGAGTTGAATTTTTCAGACCATCAATTAGTGATTCAAAAAATGTTTCTTGCATAAACAGCGTGTTTTCAAAATCGGTTGCGGTAATTACTTTTTGCTAATACAATAATAAAGTTCGTAGTTTTATTGTACCAGTGTAAAAATCGTTTTTTGCACGTTTATAGTATATAGTGCCATGTTATGATATAAGAATATCAGAACAAAAATGTGTTGAAGTCTACCCTACCAATAACAATTTTGATGGTTACGGTAATCACGTTTTTCTATCCTCTGAATTTTTAAAACTTACGATGTGATAACTAACTACAAATATTAGACAAGTTGAAAAAAATAAACACTTGATTATCGCGTGCATAGAATGTACTTTTTAACCAAAAATAGATTAGATTTACATATATCACAACGTTTCGTCTAACCTTTTGTTAGCTCGAAAATGTTTTTAAAATTTTAATTAATTTTTTCCTTGCATAACCCCGGTACCACTGTAAATATTCTAAAACAGACCATATACATACACACGCGTATAATGATGGCTGGCGGCGTATCGTGCTCGAGCCCGCAAAGAAAGGGATCCCGCGTGAAAGCGCCGAGCTTTTTACGAGTAAAGGGTCGAAAAAGCATAGCGTAAAGCAAGAATAGCTCGTTTCCATGGAGCCAGCTGAATCTTTGGGGAAAAAAACGTGATTCTCCAGCAGAGCCGCACAGCATCATAGAGAGACAGAAGGACAGAGAGGCGCCATTCCGCCGGGCGTATGTACGTATAGCAGCAGCAGCAGTTTCACGAGATCGTGCCCGGCAACACCCGGGGGTTGCTAGGCGAGCTCGTTGCCGTCGCTATGACGACCGAAGCTACCGCCGACGCGGATTAACATTTTCGCGAGAATAATCCTGAAAGAAAATCCCTCCCTCCTCTCTCTGCTATATAGCTGACGTCCCTGGGCTTGGTAGAGAGCACCCTTTCTCTCCCTCTCTCTCTCGCTTTTTTTTTATTTTTTACCCTCGCTTGCGCCGTCACTCTTTACCTTGCACTCTACTGCTGCTGCAGTGGCTATGGATTTTTTCGCTTGACGGCTCGGCCACTCGAGAACGACGCGACGCCGAAATTTCGTTTGAGGCTGTGCGCGCCTGCACTCCCTCTTTCTCTCTCTCCTTTTCAATTCTTTTTTACGTCTAGCGCTGCCTCGCCGTCGGGGCTCTTTGAGCCTACCAGCCTTTGCATGTGTCTCGTCGCGCGCTTTGCTCCTGCTGAATCTACCCACCCACGTCTGCTCTCGCGTCAATTAGTAAAATTATTATTTTTTGCCGAGATTAAGCCGCGGATTTTATTAATTATTCGCGCGTAAGTATATCGCCCTCTTCGACCTCCGTCGTATGTAATTATTTGGCGATAAATTATCTTGATTAAAGCGTTATCCAAAGCGTATAATTTTATTTATCCTTTATGTACATCTGGGGAATAATGTGGTTAAAGTACCCATCGCGTTATTTTTAAAACTACTATCAAATTAAAATTTATGTTGATGGATGCAGTTTCATTCAATTTCTTTTATGTCATGAATAAAATATTTATCAATTTTTAAACCACGATCAACTTGTAAAATCTAGCGCTTTCTCAAAGGTGTCTGATCAGATATCGTTGAAGCTTCTTCATACTATGAGAAGTAGAACAAAATACGCGAGCCTTTTTAAGTGAATACATCGCTCATTAGTTTACCTTGTTGGTAGCAGGCCCAAATCAGTTCGTTAACGTTCATTTTTACAGCAAGCATACAGCCGGAGCTTTCAAAAAACAGAATCCTTTAAAAAAAAAGCACACGCTAGTTTACTAATTGCAAGCTTCCACTCGAATAATCCCTTCTGCCATAATTCAACGCAGTGGAATCACTCCGGCGAATAACCTGCAAAATTTCAAAATTTTTCAAAGCTGATGTTAAACCAAGCCTGGCTGTATATAAATGCAGGAGCAAGTAATCAGCATTAGTGCTTGCAAAGCCGAAGCACATCTCAATGGAATAAGGGGCAGGCTGTTGCTAGGGGGATATAAATCACAGCCGAGCGCTGGAGAAGTCTCTAGCGACAAGGGCAGAGGTCGTCGGGGTCGTCGGGGTCGAGCTCCACCCCCTCGAAGCGATCGCAGAGGGAAAGAGGCGCGCTCGTGTATAACGAGCCCCCCGGCTAGAGAGGCTGAAAATGCAGCAGCAGCAGCAGTACGAGTCCTTCGGCGTGTTTGTCGATTCCTTTTTAAGGGGGTGGGTAGGAGAGGGTTAAAGCTCGGGGTAAAAGCTCTTTCATCTCTGATGCTGTGTCGCGCAGTTGTTTCAAGTGGCTGGTGCGGAAAAGGAGTAGAGAACACGCGGCCATGTTGCCTACTGCTGCTGTATGAGAGTCTGCTGCTGGGTGTGGTGCAGGCTACACCCCCGATGCGCGTCTCCATGACTACGCGGCCGCCGCCCATATCCGGAAGCGTATATAGTGTGCGCTTTGCCTGCAGTCTGCGTGATACGTATATATAACTACGCAATTAATCAGAGGCTTTCTAGCTTTTGCTTTCAGGCACGCACCTTTTTTTCCGCGCGGCTACGTAGGACCTCATTAGGCCGTCGCGACGTGTGTATTGTGTTGAAGAAAGATTGCTGCTGCTATAGACAATACGCAACTCGAGAGATCTGAAAATTGAAAGACACCGCGCCAAGTGTTGCGATTCTTCGACGTTTTGAAAATGAAACTTTTCGCTGTATAAAACTTTAGTATAATAAAGCTCCGTTAGCGCCGGCGTGCTATATATATTCCTTATGGTATATAGCAACCGGTTTCATCCGCTCGGCGGAATTGATTTTCGTTCATAGATCATCGGCGGCGACAGTAGCAATAGCCTCTGGGGCCCAGAGAGAGAGTATGCGCATAAATCACGCGCACTCTGGCCCGGCTTTCGTTCGTTCAATTAAAATGTAAATCAAGCGCCGTGCAGCAGCTATATGCAGTATCTCGCGCTTATTATACCCTATAATAGCCGTGTATAATATATAATACGCGTTGCGCTGATAGTTTCGAGATCGACGATTCCTATCGCGCGTGCGCGACAATGATGCCGCGTAGTTTTCTTCGCGAGAGATAATGGTATACAATGGCGAATTCCGTATTGTGTATACATACACGTTGTTGCGCAGCTGCAGCATATCAGCTGGAGAAAAATAGAAAATGCGTTTTTACGTGTCCGCACAGACAGGGCATAACTCAGAAAAGCAGTCGTAGATGCAGCCGGCATAACTCAGACAAATGAAGCCGCGACGCGCTGCAGCGCGTTTAAACATTAGCATATTTTCTATATGTACACAGAGTAGTCTTGTGCGTATATACGCGAGAAAAGCGCGACGACTTTCCAAAGCTCGAAAGAGAGAGAGGCTCCAATCATTATAACTCTCCGCAAGCGGCTGTATAATACGATATGCACGTCACAGGTGCTTTTACTTTTGCATTTGAGAATCTCTGCTGCGCTGCAGGTTTAGATAGAAATAATTCATGGCTTATTTCCTCTCCCGTAGTTGCAGTCTTTCAGCAAGTATATATAGTGTATACAGTCTTCCGAATCAAAGTCACGATTGCTATTCCTCTTGGTTTTACTTCGCGAAGACTGACGCAGAACTGTATACACGTTTGAAGTTATTGCGCGGCGGGACTATTTCTCGGCGATACGCCGCGATTCTATGGGCTCATTAAAATAAAATATGAGTCATCGGCGTCATCGCGTGCTACCATAAAGCATTTTTCATAGTCCCTTATATTTATTCTCTCGCTAAATGCGCCACTATAAATAACCCGAGCGAACCATAAAGCCTCTTTAGTTTGGCGTTTTATTGGCCCGGCTGAATAAATTTAATGCACTTATATATGTCCGATGCAATATTACTCCTTTTTTTCACTCCTCGATTTACCTACGGCGACGTTCGCAAGAAACGGAAAGCTACTACTTTGAGCGGCTACTTCTTGAGAACAGCTGCGTGGATAAGAGGAGTGACGTGATCGTACTATCGCAACTTTGCTACCGGGTACGTGATTAGAAACTGAAATTTACAACTCGCTATATTGTACGTGCGAGAAAGGTCTAAGAAAGCTTACAGCTTGATTGATTTTCGCAAAATTTTTGTTCTCCAGACTATAATACCGCGAACCGTTGAATATAAACCGAGACTGGGCACTTATATATATCGACAAACAATTATTACCTAGAACGCTTAAATAGCTCGTTCTCAGCTTGTCCCTGCTGTAAATAGCAGTCCAGTATATATATACACACACCGAGGAAGTCATTTTCACAGGTTTGTCCTGCTCATTGTTCATTCAGCCGTCTAATGGCTCTTTCTCTCCTTCGCTCTCGCTTTATTCCTTTTTCCTCTCCCTCCCCTTTCATATACTTCTTATTTCTCCCGGTACTTTGCTCCCTCGCTCCTACTCACTAGCTTATAGCGAAAGAGCGCGATTATTTTTGCAAGTTCTCGCACAATGAACGATCTTTAGTCGGCAGCTCGCATTGTTCCCGCGGCAGCGCGCAATTCACCGTCGCTTTGTGCAGAGCGGCCGAATCGAAAGACCGAAGCGTATGTATGTGTTATATATATACCGGCTGCCGTTGCTGCTGCTGCTGCTGCAGCCGGTCTGTCTTTATTATTATTGCTGACCTATTCCCCAGCTTCTTATACGTATATACTTGCGATTCCTTTGTCGAGCGAGAATTTCGCCTACTGTGTGTATAAAGTTTGAGATAAGCTTTATTTCCAAAATTAATTTTTGTTGCAATTAACGAGTGGTGTTCTCACGTTGAAGCGTAAGCTTCCGACGCGTCATGTCATGTTGTTTTCAAAGCTTCTTACAGGCAGCTGCAGCTGGTTAGATGATTCATTTTTCAAAGATAATATTCATGTAATTAAAAGCTGCACACGACGCGTGACGCGCATATGTATACATAATATTTTATCCTCGCAGGACAGCGAGTTATATATTCGGATAATCGCATTATTACGCCGATCACACGTATACGTTTTCAAAAATTCACGTTACTCTTCCGCGGGCGCAGCTTTCACGAGCGAGTTTACGTCGTCCGAGAGAGAATGCGGAAACGCGAGCTCTTTCATAGTTTTCAAAGCCACGCGTCTCTGACCGAGTAAAAACTGCGCGAGTCTTGTATATTGTTTGCGGAATGTCTTTTGTCACGGCAATAATCCATTGTAATTTACAAAATCCGATCGACCATATCAGCAGCTTTGTATAATATACTTGTCTTCAAAATTCTTGGCTCGATATACCGTGTAATAGATATACCCGATGGTCTTTCATTAATTATTTATCGCGATGGCAGCTGCGCATGTAGCTCTCGTGCATGATTAATAAGTCTGATGATGGCGGAATTTCAAATCGCGGAAATCGGAGCCTTTGTTCTTCGGCTGCATATCGCTTGGGGAGATGCGTGTGCCACATATATTCATGCCACGTTATTATTATTATCTTCTCTTTGACAACTTGATTAAGCGGCGATCGATTCTGTAACGACTTTATCCATTGTCTCCGTATACCTGTGTAATGTACGTTCATTTATTTGGAAAACTCGCCAGTAGATAATGCCGCGTATAGTCAGACGCGCCGAGAGGTATATATTCAGAAATGAGTAACTCCGTCGTCGTCTTAATAGCCGCTCTATTATGCAATAATCCTATATCAGAAAAAGAAAATTCCAGAGTTTTTCTTCCTCTTGAGAGCCGCAGCAGCGCGTGCCCGCAACGATATATGTATATATACATAGCGGCGGCGGCGGCATTACAGAGCCGGATGGCAATTACGTTGAAAATATCTGGAACTTTTTGCCAAACGATCGCGGAACAGGCTTGGCTCGAGCTATAAATAGATACGCGTGTAAAGCGAGCCCTAATGAGCCTTTTCGCCGGAAAATATAGCGTAACCACGATAGATAGAGAGAGAGGGAGAGGCCGGTCGTGTTGCCGGACTCGATAATAAATAAATTCTTTCGAGCTGTCGCGATTTCATTATTTAACCGAGGGAGATTAGGCCTCGTTAAAGTCGATGTCAGACACGAGAGAGATGTATATACATATACTCGTGCGGAAATTCTCGCAAGTATACTGTTACTACGGACTTCGTTTGTGTGATGGATGCGAATTGACCGATTCCGCATCGAAGATTCTTTTTCTTTTGCCGCCGTAAATCACTGTAATAAGGGTCTAATTTTCAGTGGACTTTATTTCTATATCTCTCTCAATGACACTATTAAGGCCGGAAATCGTGTCGGTACGGGATAAAACGGCATCGCGATCGAAAAAGGAAATGAAATAGCCGCGAGGATTGCAAAGCTGATTATCACACTCGGGGCTGCAGCTTAAACTTTTTCTCGCGCATATACATTATAAATTCAGATATTGCGCCAGCATAGGAATATTTATATATCTCGGCTTACCCGAGTATAGTTTCATATAAGCTCTCGGCATATTCGTAATCTCGGCTGCATTTCCACGCGAAACAGCGACAATAACTCACTTCTCGCTTATTAATTAGAGGAGAGAGATAGAGAGACCCCGAGCACACCTGGCCGTTGAGCAAATAGCTTCCGCAATCATCGAAATCACCGGGGCTAATTGAAAAGGCTCGGGCGACACTAACAAATTGTCGGAGATCCTCGTAACTAGGAAATTTCTCGGCTAGGAAAAATTTCCCCGGGCGATTTATATACGACGACACGGGGAGAGAGAGCTTCGCAAATCACGCGCGACGCGCGTAAATCCTGCGCGTTAAGCAATATCGTGTTCGCGCGCATTAAACAAGCTCGTAAAGTCAAAATCATGGGTGGCACGCGCTCACCTGCAGCCGCGCCTCCGATTTTTTATTGCTTCTTTGGATGTACGGGTATTTTTTTTTTTTTTTTTGCTAGGAGGTTGTGCTCGACTAATGACTTCTGAGGACGCAGCGCGCATGTGTAAATAGGAGAGCGGCCTTGATTTACGCGTTAGCTGATATGATGGACCGACTGGTGAGTTTTGCTGGTTAACAAGTTGTTGGGTGACGACGTTGCGGTTGTCGTTGAAATGTATTTTTTAAATGCACCTAATATGAATACGCTTAATAGTAATGCCTCGATTCAGACCTGATCTTTTTTGGACAATTTGTCTCGTCGATGATGATAAACTCATCATTACACATCATACGCGGTAATCAATCATTTGTTTGCAGACAAGTAGCCATAATTAAAAACTGCCAAATTCGCGAATATATTCCATAATATAGAATCGATGAGGGCATCCAAGAACCGTATATCGATAATTAATCTGGAATAAGAAACAAGCGGTCCTCTTTTTTTTCCGCCCATTTGGATGAGAATTTCAATTTGGTCGCACGGAATATTGTGAAGGCAAAATAAGCCGTGCAACTGATCGATCGGCAGCTCTTCTCTTTCGAGCAAGGGTAATCGATCTCTCCATGCGGTGGTATATAACGACATAGTTGTTTAATTGGCGGCAACTCGCCGCGGTCCAGGTTAAATTTTAATCGGTAGCAGCAGCCGCAGCAGCAGCGATGCGCCGAACGAGATTAAGCCGCGCGCGTAATTAAGCACTTGTCAAACGATGATGGGTAGCCGAGTTGCATCGCGATGAGAATGAAATTTTAAGGGGACCAATTATCTTCGAGTCACTTATTATATGCAAATCGCCTCGTGCATAATACTTATTTTCTTTCTCCGATTAATTATACCGACTTTCTTACGTGAATTTATGGGCTCACCTACATATAGTAGGTATATATAAAAAAGCGCACACGACATTAGGATATTACTCGCAGCAGCAGCAGCAACCGGCTGTGTGCAGACGCGTGGGTGTGCGCGCATATATATGACGTACACCGCCTGCAGCAGCCGTAAATGCGTCAGCTGCTTGAGGTGTTGCTCGCTCTTTCTCTCTCTTGGTTGAGCTGGGGATAAGCATCGATGCATTAGCGAAGATGACTTCATTCTCGGCTGCAGCAGCATATCGCTACGGATCTCTTGTTCTCTCTCTGTGTCTGTGTGTAACTCGCTGCAGCCTACGGCGATGAGAATGACGATGTCGAAGTATAATACGTTATATACGCTCTTTCTTATAATGACGAGAGAGAGACGGTGATAATGCGGCGGCGGCGGCGGCGGCGGCAATGATAATGGTAATAATCGAGCGATGACGCGGTACGGAGGCGCATGCACACATTGTTCGTAACTCGTAACTCTTAACTGGTAATTCGTGTGCGCGCGGCTGCACGCGTATACATATAGCCTTGACGCGCCTTCTTCTTCTTCTTCTTCTCTTCGCTTATTTGCGGCTCGTTCGGTTTTATTGCTACACAGCTCGCGGGCTCCTTTGCTCTCGCTCTCCGCCGGATTATTGATTTAGAGCTCGCTTATTTCGCGGAGAGGGACGATTGATTGCGCGAATCTTAATGCGAGAATCTTTATTACGGGTTATGTGCAATGCGCGCTGCATTATATGGCTCTAGGCTCTGTGTACACAGGAAACGAGTATCGATGCTGCACGCGCTGCGTGAATAATGCACCCCCTCGTTATCGGCACCTTCCCGAGCGTTAATGCGCGCTTTTGCTTATAGAATTTCTAGTTTACAATTTGTAGATAAGGGAGTGTTTTTTTATTATCGGTATATACTGCGGCGGTACGTTGAACCTATAGGTACTGCTGTGTGGCGCGTAGAAAATCGATACAAGGGAACTGCTTTATCCGCCGATAACAAAAGTGAAAGGGCTTTTGGGCTTCATCACTTTCTTCGGCTCGCGCTGCTGGCGCTGAATTCGACGGGCGCCGCTGCTTGGTGCTTCCCTCTGTGGCGCTTTGCGGAACTGTCTGCGAGCTATACCTATACATACATATTATCATTATTTCTTCGCGGGATCTAACGCCGACACTCTATCGTCTACCAGATTCTACTTACAATTAGACAAAAGAAAACGTGCGTCTCTCGACAAAAAACACAAACATCCCGGACGAGCTCTGCGCTGCAGTTTTTGCACTGCAGTACATACATATAGGGAGGGATGAAGGGCCACTCATCCTTTAGAAAATGCGGTTTGCGCTTATACGCGAAGCAACCGTCGTACATACGATGGTCCTTTGTTTAATTACACTATACATTACGTAGTGCGCGTAGTTGTACACACACACGCGCAGACGGTTCTTCTCTCGCGGTAATTATTAGCTAGGCATATATAAGTAACGGCTCATACCCCCTTCGCGTAGCTTTTTGTTCTAAGTCTCTTATGGCAGCACATGCTACTCCTTCAGAATATGTCCATGTGCGTGAAATTGGCGAGTGTATATATATACAGCTACGGACTGTATTGTTGCCATTAGCTCGTCATTAATGGCACTTCACTCGTGTGCGTTCTTTCAACCCTTCGTCGTCGTCGTTTTTTTTTTCACGTTGTCGAGTGCCTTCTGACGCGCTAGACCGTACACATTGTTTAGTATACCCTCTCTTCTCTGCTATACAGAGCTGTTCGAAATTCGCGTATATACGTTCTTGAAACTAGCCGAGATTTACGTTGAAGCAGCAAAGAAAGATCGGAATCTCTCGGTGTGTGTCAGATATACGCATAGCGGCGGCGGCGGCGGTTCTGAGTCGAATCTCCAAACGATCTCGGGCAATTTTCGGCCGCAAATTTTCGAGCTCGCATAATATATCGGGACGAGCGACTCACTCACTCTCTGCGTCGGTTCTCTTATCAGTTGCGCATCGTGTGCGTTGCAGCACTACACCGCTGCAGAGATGCACAGCTCGAGGGGATAAATTTCGCGAGATTACGATCGAGAGAGTGGCCAGCTACGTATATACATATATAAGTATAGCCGGCAGCTATGTTCCCCTTTGGCGAGAGGATCATTATAATCATTACAGCTGCAGCAGAAGCGCTTTCTTATCAGTATTACACACGGGACCCGAGAATTATTCCGTTTCGAATGCCCGAAATATTTACGACGCGAGACGCGATGCCTTTTACACTTGCTGCTGTTGCTGCTGCTGGACCTAAAGATCTTAACGAGGATCTACCAAGGCTAGAAGCTGTGCGGGATCGTCGTACACATACGGACACATTTTTTTCAGCTTAATGAGATGCCGTTATAATTCTTCGGGGCGCAGCACACTGCAGGTATACATAAGGCGCTTCTGTCACGCACACCGGGGCTAATGCGTTTAAAGTATGCACCGCACTATAGCAGGTATACGAGCACTGATTAGCATTAGTTTTTTCCGTAGTTCGAACTGCACGGAAATGCATTCGGAGACGGTTATGTATATGCTGTGTATACATACGTGGGGTCTACACAGAACCTTTTTTTTCTCTCACCACCTTTTTACCTTTTTTCCCACAAGCATCTCCGAGAGAGAGAGAGAGAGAGAGAGAGAGATTAGCATATGCAGAAAACTCCCCGAGACGAATCTGCATTTTTCATATTTATTTATAGCCGCTCGCGCGCCCCGGAGTTTTTCCCAAGCTTCTCTCGTATATTTGCACACGCACAGCAGTAGGTATAATATAACAAGTGAAAATCCAACGAATCCAAAGGCGTCGGCCTGTGCATAGCTATATAATACATCAGCAGCACTAACGTGTGACGCAACTTTATTTACGAGCCATCTCTCTCTCTCTCTCTCGAGAGAGAGAAGCTTTCCTCTCCGACGCTTCCATACGCGAACAATGGATCCTCGCAAACAAGCCGTCTTCTCTATATACCTGCTGTAACGTGTACACGAGAGGCGCACCTCGCATCCTAGGCGTCTCCGAGTGTACACTTTTCTCTCTCTCTCTCTCTCTCTCTCTCGAGGTCAAGTGTCTGAATTTTTTTTCCTCTTGCTTTTCGAGACAAGAGTATGGAGTATAGTAGCCTATTGAAAGCCGGCATTAATAGCCGTCTCTCGCGAGAGAGCGACCGAATGAGCTTTTGATTATTATGCGCGCGCGAGTCTCGGGCAAATAGTGATTACGAGAGCGCGAAGAGACGACGAGGCATTATCATCATCAGGACTTGCTTTTTCGGATATACATTCGAGAGAGAGAGAGAGAGAGAGAGAGAGAGCTAGCAGTTTACCGCGTGTAAAATTAAACTTCCATTAGAGCTGCTATACACTGCAATTATATGAAGACGTGAAGTTGCTGCTGCAATCATTTATTGCGCAATAATTGATCGACGCTGCAGAGTAGCCTGAGATATGTTACATTAACCGTGAGATGCAGCAGCCTAACGCTTCTTGTTTTTGCGCGGCTAATGCCTCTTGTGCGTGAGTCACTCGCTATATATACAGCTTCGACCGAACAAGAGATATTCGCATAATATATCACTCGCGTCCGCGCTGCTGCACCACTTTTTATATACCTCGATAGTTACTCTCTGCAACAGAAAAAAAAGAGAGGGATAATTTTTCCAACTACAAATTAGCGCGTTGCACTCTAGTCAAATGAAGTGTGTGTATATAGCAGCAGGCAAGGCATATGGCGAGCGCGACGACGAGAGAGAGAGGCAAAAGGGTTGGAGAGAGAGAGCGAGAGCTAGTCCGGAAGTTTTTAATTTTTCGAGCGATTCAGTTGAAGGCTTCTCTTTTTTTTCACGTGCGCGCGCGTTGGTATAATTATACCGGTCCGCTCTCGTAATCTTTTCATTATACACATACCTATGTATGAATATTATATTATATGAACAGGCTTATTTATCGAATATAAATGTATAGAGCTAAGCGCATAATTCGCCAACAGGTATATAATCTCTCCGCTCCCCTTTTCCGATCATCAGCAGCGCGCATTTCGATATAGCTCTCTCGCGAATCCTGGAGCGCTGTCGTCATGGCCCCCGTAATTCGAAACGTAACTCTCTCTCTCGGCGCTTGCTCGCACTCGAGAGCCTATATGGCTGTGGGCGTGTATGTATCCCCCTCGAGAAACGTCCGTCACGAACGCCTACACACACACACACACACGGCTATGGGAAAATACGTTTACGGCAGTTATTTGCGAGAAAATTGCCTTTCCGATATTTTATGTTAAATCGCGGCTATCGATGCAGCAGTCTCAATTCCCCCCTGCAACTTGTTCAGAGAGAGAGAGAGTGTATGTGTGTGCAGGTATCGTTTCGGATGTATAACGAGAAACGTTTGCGCGATAGCGATCCTATAATACTAATCTGCAGCTATAGTGCGTACCTACGTACGTGTGTGTGTTACGATCGCGCGACATGCGATAACACCCTCGTATAAGCGCAAGAAGCGGAAATAGATTGTACACACGTATATACCGGTTAATTAAGCGGATATATATACATCTATAAACAGCGGGCAGTAAATTACTTAATATTATTGGCGCGCGATTATTAATTTCCGTCTGTCGGTATAATCGTCGAGAGGAGGATAAAAGCTCGCGCGCGCGGCGCAAGGTGCAATAATGCGTGAGCGCGGGGTATGGTCTGGAGGTCCGTGAACCTGCTGCGCAGAGTGCATTAAAGGGCCTCGTCCTGCGGCCACACGAGAGTATATCCAGCTATATACCCGCAGCGTGCGAGGATCTCTTGGCGGCATAGCGGCGAGGACGACGGGACCGCTTCCTCCCCCCCTTTACTGCGCTCGCGCGCCGCCGCCGCCGCGACTACATCAGAAGAAAAGAGAGGCGAAATAACAACCGGTTCTCTCATCCTCTCTCTCTCTCTCTCATCCTGGCCAAGAGCGCATCTCCACGTCGGCGCACGTAAACATTTAATTTAGGGAGCCGCGCACGTACGCCTCTGCAAAACCTGCTTCTTCTTCTTCGCTTCGCTTCTGATATGCGCTTTCTCCTGCATGCATCAGCTCTTCTCTCTCGCTCGAGAGTCGTCTGGAAAATTTGCGAATATGCGTGTGATTAGTATTACGCGGTGTGGATGTGTATTATACGTACATAGAAGAGATAGATAGAGAGCGTGCGCGCAAGGGGCGAGCTATATAAGCCCCCCTTTTTGCATGGGGGGCGGCTCGCGAGAGGGGCAAGCAAGCCGCGTCTCTGTCTCTCTCTCTATATATATATACACCGCGGCAGCGCAGGCCAGCAGCAGCAGCAGCAGCAGCGAGCGAGGGGGAGGCTGGGAAGGGTGGAGAAGCAAATTAATACGGGCGGGCAAGCGGGCCCCGCTAACGAACGAAGCGACGCGACGACGAGCTGCGCTACTCTCTCGGCAAGAGTCTAGTGCCGACCGCCGGACGCCGTCGACCTTCTGCTGCTTTGCTCTGCTCTTTTCACCGTCGTCACTTTTTTTCTTTTTTCCCATCTCTTTTGCTCTCTTTCCCTCTGTGATTTTATCGATATTCGCGTGATTAGAGATATCTCCTCGTCGACTGGACTGGACTGAGTCTGTGTGCTGTGTGTATATATAGCGCGCGAGAGGATATAACATCCACTACTGCTTTGCGCGGAGCGTGCGCGTCGCCGGCCATCTTTGCTGCTGCTGCTGCTGCTGCAGCCTTCTTCATCGATTTCCTCGAGTTCTCCAAGGCATCTCGCTCTCTGTGGAATATGTATATGTATATATACGCATGTAATATCTGCCGTATACATCAGTGAAGAAATACCGGGTGCATCAGTTGTCGTGCGCATCAGTGATACAATGGAATATGCAGATAATCGCCTTGGCGAAATGTGAAAAATCCTGCGAATTCATCGAGAGAGCATTCTGATATATACGACACACACCGTATAGGTTAGAGTGTTCTCGCGAAAGAGATAGAAGCTGACGCGGAAAAAAAGGAAAGAATTCGCAAGACGGGGGTGGCAGAGGGAAAGAGAGTATATATGTATAAGGGATGCGCTGGTGGGGATGAGACGCGCATCAGCGCCGCGACGAACAAAGGAGGGGAGTCCAAGGCGGAGAGGGATCGATAAAGGGAGTGTCGTCGTCGACGTTGTTGGCTTTCGCAATGTGTGTACTACTGTATGTGCAGCCCTGTGTGAAGAGGAGTGAGAGCCAGTGGCTCTTTTTTTTCCTTTTGTAATTTTTAACCTTTAATGTTAATGTCGAGAGGATATAACATTGTATATACATGCGCCGTGAGTGCAGCCATAAACGAGTGAGATGCAGCCGCACGTAAAGTGTCAGTCTCTCTTCCACTTTCTTATATATATATATACAGCGTGACGTATATAATATAAGCAGCTTAAATAAAAATCAAGATGAGAGCGTTTCTCGCGTTATATTAATATCGTATTGATTTTTTAATTTTCGCTTTAATCGAATCTGCTGCTGCTGCTGCTGCGAGAGGGGAGAATAAAAAAGATCGCGGTCTCTCGCGATGTTGTGCAGTTTATATAAAGGTAATACGCGCTATATATAGGGGCGGCCTACGTGTATACGCAGGAGAGAGGAGGCACAAGGGTCGGATAATCCTCGCAGGCGGATTATTCGGGATTTTCTTTACGCGAGCTCTCGCAGAGCCCTGGAAGAATTTCGCGTCAGAGAGAGAGAGGAGGAACATGAGACAGTAAAAGGAAAAAAGAGAGAGAAACGCCTGATGTATTTTACGCAATTTCATTTTGTTAGGTAATGTAATATCGATCGATAAATCAGAGCGCCGCCTGTTGACTTTGAAATTGGCATCAGAGAGAAGAGAGTCTGTATATAGAAAGAGCCAATAATAAGAGCCCTCTACTTGGTCGTCTCCTGTCGCGGCAATTACACTGCGCCGCCGCCGCCGCCGCCGTGTATACCAACTATCTCCGCCATCGGCTAGTGCTGCAGCAGCAGCAGCAGCAAGCGAGTCGAAAGAGCAAGACGAAACGAGAGGCTCCACATGCCTTATCTTCTATCTCTTATTCTTCCTACAGCAGCAGTAGCAGCAGCAGCAGCAGTAGTAGTAGCTCAAGAGCTGAGAGATGCTCTCAAGTAGTAGTAGTAGTAGTCTCGAAGAAAGCGACAAGGAAGGGCATTTAAAAATCAAGCTCGGAATTTCCGATGACTGGCGGAAAATTTATAATGCAAGCATATAATACACTTTTTCGCTCTCGCCTCTCGACAAATAGCAGTTTTGCTTGTGAGACACTCTATACGCCGCACGCGAGCGTGTTTTGAACTCATCGATCATACACATATACATACACG
Organism: Cecidostiba fungosa; assembly: GCA_900474305.1. Lineage (NCBI taxonomy): Eukaryota > Metazoa > Arthropoda > Insecta > Hymenoptera > Pteromalidae > Cecidostiba > Cecidostiba fungosa. The sequence continues at coordinate 619,716 of UCOJ01000201.1, read as the reverse complement.
CGAGAAAAGGGTTGGCCGATCGTTATAACCGCATCTCTCTCGACTGCATTGTCGACGTGCGTGTTGTCGCCTTGATGAAACACGCATGAATTTATACAGAAAGCAGAATCTCATTTCAGATAATATAATGAAATCATATCAGCTGCTGCTGCTGCTGCTGCTGCTGCTGCTTGACGTCTCGATCGGAAAGCGATGAACGGCTGCATCGCATCTCGTCGCTAGGCGAAAGCGCCTATAGCTATACATAAAACATAAGGGCCTGTCCAGGCGGCCCTGTGTGACGTCCGAACAGGTGCGCTCGTGACTTGCATTATTTTGCTCTCGCTCGCGCGTCTTTGCGGCCTGTATATATAATACGTATATATAAGCGTGTCGACGCGATGATACTGTATACTCTCGCAATAAACAAATGAGTTTTATTTGAAAAAAGAAGTGTATTATATATACTACTCGCGTGTCCTTAATTTCTGTAGAGAAGACTTAATTTTCCGCGGAGTGTCGCGTGTGGACGACAATGAAGGACTACCGCGGCAGAGTCGCTAATGGCACTGCAAATAGTTTCTATTAAATCAACAGGTCGACTGCATAGTGCTGCAGTCTAGAGCTTCCGCTGCAGAGAAGGAGGAGGTGGTGCTGGTGTGCTGCACTTTAAGAGCGCAAATTTCCCGCCGGACAGTTGCTGTTTACTTTTCCATTAAAGATGCTAGCTGCTTTCTAAGTCTCTTCTTATTACCCACTGCACATTTTTTTTAAATATATATATACACGCGTCGCTCAGATTTACACTTGACGCGAGAGTCATCTTTAAATTACTCCATACGCGCGTTTCTCTTATAATACTCGTCTCGTGAAACACATTACGCTGCAGCTAACAATAACAATACGTCAATCAATGCCAGCCTGGCTTTATCTCCTATATATATACCGTGGGGGTTACGACTTCTTGCGCGCATCAGCTCGGCTCTATCTCACTTTTAATCCATCACTTCACGCTTCGCTCGTGTTTATATTCTCTATAATATAGCCTCGAACTTGTGATTATTTTTACATTCCCACATCGTAAGCAGTGCGCGTGTGCGAATATGAATTTTTAATTCGAATTGTAAAAAGTAAATTATATCCGCCGCGCATATGCAGTGTGTACATAATAACGATAAAAATATAAATCAGCTGCTTTATATCGCGAGAATTTACAAGCCAAAGAAAATAAAAGCCGAAATTAACGTGCATTACGCTAATTACAGAAACGCCTGTCAATGCACGCTCCATATAAATATACATCAGAGGGAGTAGGGAGAGAATCTCTCGAGTGAAAGAGAGAGAGAGAGAGAGAAGACTCCGCGGGGCATCGACGCTTATATAGCGCGCGCGCGGCAGTCAGTTATCGACGTTCATAACGGTTGTTTGCTTACCCGAAAGCCATCTTATGCGAAGCCGTTATAATCATCGTCCATCGGGGGGATAATTGATATCCAATTTTGCCGTGTTTCCCCATTCCAAAAGTGCTGCTGCTGCTGAGCTGAGCTGGATATAAAGCTCGCGGCGCTGCTGCCGCTGCCGCTGTTGCTTCGGATTCGAGTGTGTTAGGCAAATTAATATCTTTTCAGCCATCGATTTATGCCCCGCTAAATAACTGCTGGCACGTAATAAATAACCTCGAATCATCTGTCTACTGTATATAGAAGACGAGTATACCCAAGCGTGTATAATTATATATATATTCAGGCTCCTCTCCGGTAGCTCTGACGCTTATTTTTCTCTCGTTGTTGTTGTTTTGTTGCTGTACACGCGATTGATTGGAAATAGAAATTGGAATTAAAAATCTTGAAATGATGGTAAAAATATACAGCGACGACGGCAGGTCGAGCGAGGAAAGCTATTTCGCATGAATAAGTGAAAATTGGTTTTTCTCTCTCTCTCTCTCTGCTGCATGTAGAGAGAGTGTATATATATACGTGTCGGATAAAGGCATTTCAGAATGAAACTCACGAAGCGTAATTTCCTACATAAATTTATGGAAAAGACGCCAGCAGCCAAGCTATTCCGTTCCCTTATATATACCTTCTCTCTCTCTCTCCTCTCTTCTTCTTCTTCTTCTGCAGCAGCCGCAGGTGGAAGAAAGTATACGAGACAGAAAGGATATAGGAAAAGACGGGCAAAGGGACGACGCGAGGCCATTTGTATTCATATGAAAATATTATCTCTCGAGTCTCCGCTGCAGCTTCTCTCTCTTTCAGCCAGATCGCGAGTAGGTATAGCTATTGAGTTTGCATAGATACTTACTTGTATGCATGAGGGCAACATCGGACGGGCATTGTTATGCAACTGCCGCCGTCGCCGCTAGAGTGGCTCTATTCTGATTTCGAGAACTATGCCTGTATATCTAATATGTATTAGAGGTAGAGACGACTTATTCAACTTATAAATCCGATTGCATAATAATGTGGCGAGGAATCAAGACACCGTGACTTTTTTTGACTTTGCAGAAAATTCTTTATTGATTTAGCGTAACATGTGCTTCAGTTGCAAAAACACTTGTAGAGAAAACCCGTGTCTTCGTAAGCCAAGCACTCGACTCCGGTAGTTTTGCATAGCGACTCGCAGTCCCTCTCGAGTACTCTGTCGCAATAGACCAGTCGCTGGACTGGAGCTAGAACGTGGATATATAAGCAACGATTTTATGGTGTACATACAATACTTGCAATTTTCACAGAGTTTTATATACAAGTAATACCTTGCACGCAGGAGCGACAGCAGCTGACGTATCCTGAAAAAAAGAATGTCGAGTCGTGAAGTTTCTTGATTGTTTTTCGAGGAGATATTAAATTCAAAACTCACCCTGCGTCACGTGCGTAGCGCAGGCCAACAGAACTACAGAGAGCAACAGAACCTTGACTGACATCTTCGCAGCAGACTAATACGAAATCAGAACTTGAACTCGCCTCCGCTATTATTCTCTACTTATATACGTACCGGCATTCTTTGCACTTGACCTTCCCGTTACGGCCGCGCTTATTATTCGAAAATTTATCTTATCGCTGCGGCAAAGTTACGCAAGTCCGTAATAAGCTTATGTACTTCTCTCAACTGCATTATCTCTGAAAAAATCAGCTTTTCCGATATTGGCCAATATCGATGTATCGCGCAAGCGTTGCACAAAGAGAGACGACAGAGATCTATACTCGTGATATTTTTAGATAATATATACATGGAATCGACGAGCGCGCATTGAATTTCGTTCTAGAAAACGTTACATAAATTACCAGTTCTCTCATTCTCTTGCGAGCGCTGCACAAAGAGACTTTGTACAAGTTGAGAGAGAATCGACTGAGTAGTGCGCAAAAACACGCATAGACAGGAACATGTCTGATGCAGAGAGCGCCTCGGCCCATTTAAGGTCCTTCGGAGAGTGTGTTTCTCCGGGCTCCTCTCTTCGCTAAGTGGAAAACATTTGCGACTAATTGCGGCTGTATAGCTTTTAATCGATTCACCGGAATCACGATTCTCCGAGATACATCAGACTCGTTTACGAAAGTCTATTGTAACAGCTACTCCTTCTATACCTATACGCATAGACACAATCGCGTCAAAAATCGAGAATAAGAGAACAAGAGATGTTTGCAGAATCACGTGTGTATACATATATACACACCCAGGTACACGAAGCCGAGAAGAGTATGAGCTTGGATAAAAGAGGGAGAGAGGCAAAAGCTGACGGAGATAGAGCGGAGAGCTTCATATCCAATCCCGGCGCATGCGGATTAATAAAAGGATTCGCGTAGCTTAGGCCGATCTTATTACTTCGGTCGCTCTTCCTTTGCCCCGCCGCCGGGAGACGGCTTTTATATCCGCGGCAATATCGCAGCCGCCGCCGCCGCCGTGTGCGCGCTTTCCTCCTTTTTTTGCGCGCGCCTTCTTCTTCTTTCTCCTCCGCGCCCGGATACGAGAGCGCGTTTCGCCTTTACTTTACTTTACTTTACCTTAGCCCAGCCTTACCTCGCCACTTTCTCTCTCTCTCTCTCTCTCTCTCCCTCCTACCCTCCGATCCGATTGAGATGTAATTCAACGCGGCCTGCAAGCTCCGAGCAATTTGTTTTTCAAATAACCTCGCGCGCGCGCGTCCTCTACTCTCAACTTGATTTAAACTTTTGTCAAAGTTCCGAACAATGAAAAATTCCTCGCGTGCGAGGAAAATTAGTTCGGTCAGCCGAGCTTCTCTCTCTCTTTCCACTCTCGCTTCGCTCTATATGTTTCAACAAATTGTGGATTCATTAAGTGACGCCATATATGACGTGTTTTTTTTTGCTCCTCTTCATTCCTCCAGCTCTTTAGAGCGAAAAGAGCTTGCAGTATAGTCCATTAACGCCTGTACATTAAAAGCTCTGTGATGTATATATATACACACACAAGAATGAAAGAGCGACTATTCTCGTTTGCTTCTTTTCCGAATTTGCCGCATGTGCGGGATTCTCGTCGCGAAATCAATTTGAATTCACCGGATTTAGCAGCGAGCCTCCCCCTTTCTTATTACAACTTTTCCCTCGAGCGGACGCGCGCGCGACGGCGGCTTTAGTCAGTCAAGCGCGCTGCAACTCTCGCGCGCGCAATACTCGTGAACTTTTGAAATATGTCAGATTATTTCGCTGTTAGGGGCGCGCCGCGGGCTATGTATGTCTATATACTCGCGAGCGCGCGCGCGCACGCGTCTTCGACTTTGACGATGGCTTTTTAAATACCGGCGCCTTCAACTTTCGCCGTGTGCGCAGAGTATATACGGCGGGATGAAAGGAACGAGCGCGAGGAAAAAACTTGCCCCGCGCACAACGTTCTATACCAACTATAAAGCACGGTTATTCGCTCGTTTCTCATTTCTTCGTGTATAGCTGTGTGTGTGTATATTATATACTCGCCGGCTATTTTTCGAGGAAAAATTTTCATCGCGTCTGCTTCGCGCAACGCATATAGATGAAAGTGGCGTGATATAAGAAGTAACAATATCGCGAGAGAGAGAGCGTCTATGCTGCTATGTCGCAGCTGCGCGTATAAGGAATAAGAAATTAGAAGAAGCGAGGAAAAGACTGTCTCAAGTGCAGGAGTGCTGCTGCTGCCGGTGCACGAGAGGAGAACAAAGGAGGAAAAATCCAGCGCCGCCGTGCGCACAGGAAAAAGAGTATCTAGAGAAGAGAGAGAGAGAGAGCTTGTGCCGCCGACGCGCGAGCAGAGAAAAGGAGAGAAGAAAAGCGCAAAGGGATAGGGTGGAAAAAGAGTGAGTAGTGCTCTGCTGCTGCTGCTGCTGCTGCTGCTGATGCAGAGAGGAGAGTGAGAGAGAGACTCGGCACGTTGCCCGGGCAACGACTCTGCCACCTTATTGGATATGTTGAGCAATTTATTTTATTTTTCCCCACTACGCGCAGCTACTCTACTCCCGGGCAAGTCGGCGGCACCTCGTACCTCTATATATACACACACGTACGTACATACATACCTACTCTTTCCCAGCAGAGCAACCCTCCGCACACATTGACGCCATTTTCCAATATCGTATCAAGCCGGCGACGTCTCTCTCTCTCGCCCCCCTGCGTGTCCCTCTCGTTTTCTTCATTTCCCTCTGTATGCGCGCGAGAGAGAGAGAGACCTTATCGCCGGGAAGCCAGAGAGAGAGAGAGAGAGAGTATATAAGAGAAAAAGCGAGATATATGCAGCATTTTCCGAGAGACGCGCCGCGCGGCACTCACTATATTCGAGAGAGCTTTTGCGGGCTTTTATTCCAAGTAGCAGCGCTTTCGCGCGCGCGTGCATTAAAAGCTGCGCACAAAAGGCGACGAAAAAAAGAGAGAGAGTGAGCGTTTAGTCCACGCTGTCGATTTTGTAAAGTTATGCGCCCACAGGCCACCGATAAGAATTACACGCGAGCCGCTCTTCGTCGTCGCCAGCAGCAGCAGCAAATTGCCGCTCCTTTTTGATCGAGCCGCAAAAATTGCCAAAGCCAGCGCTCTCGGTGGCATTAACCCAGAAAGAGAGAGGGGGAGAGAGAGAGAGAGAGAGAACGGGTTGAGCGGCGCAGCTACCGGCTCTCTGCTACTGCAATATGTAAAATAATGACGGCCGCCTGAAAGGAATGCATAATGAGTTCTCTCTCTCTCTTGCCGACACCTACGCGCAGTAGTCTCTCTAATAGCGCGGCTGAATTTGCATTATCGTATGTCAGAATTTGCCTACCTGCACAGACTGTATATTCTGCGAGAGGACGTATAAAAGTGTGGCGTGTATATATTCCTTGTAAACAATATATAATACACCGTTATATATACAATTCAGCGGTATAACGAATTTGACGATACACGTGATGAATATTAATATAATTCGATCTCCATGGGGAAGAGACGCGAGAGGAGTCTAGTCGTGGGAAAGGACCAGGGGAAAAGTATTATATGCACACACAGGGGTGCATCATCTCGCAGGTAGGTAGGTATACACGTACGTAGAGTGATCGATAATACACGAACGGGCTGCATCCGAATGGGTTTATTTAAATACACCGCGTTGCCGAGAGGATCCATATCCTCTCGTCGAGCGAGAGGAATATATATTTACGACTATACAGCGAAGGAAGGAAGGAAGGAAGGAAGTGAAACCACGCCTCATACGTGCGAGGCATGCGAGGATATAGATTCGCGGCCCGAAGAAAACGCTTGCTTCCGATTGGTCTTTCGCGCACCCCCTCGACTGCTCCGAGAGAGAGAGAGAGAGAGAGCACCCCCTTCCCGCACCAAACGCCCCCGCTTTCTTTCTCTCTTCCTATACGTACGTACATGTGTGTATCGTGCGTCGGCTGGAAAAACGTCTCTCTCGCGCGCGCACGCACACCTTGCAAGCCCTCCTCCTCCTCCTCCTATACACTACTTATATATCTCGCGAGCTCTTTGGCCCCGAGCCAGACTCCACCCCGACAATCAATCAAACCGACACACGCTCCAGCAGAGGCGGCGCGATTTCGATGGTTTTTCCGCCAGATTTGTCTGTATACCGATTTCGGCCGGCGGAGCTCTATTAAATATTATGTGCTTTTTTAATCCGCACACACACTCTCCCTCTCTCTATATACGGCAGATTGAATCGTCTTCCAAAGCGACCATCCATTAATCATCGCGCGCGGCCTTTCGAAATATCATTTACTCGGATATAGCTTTTTTCCTCCTCCTCGTCGTAGTCGTCGACGACGCGCATAGTCGAATATGGATTTTTTGCTCACGGCAAGAGAGAGAACGAGCTCGTCTCTTTTGTGCTACTCTCGGCGGAAAGGGTCCAGTGCAGCCCTTTGCCTAGAGCGGCGGGCGCGCGCGTTCAAGGACTCTCGATGACTCATCGCGTTGTTTCGAAAAAAAGAGAGAAGCGGCTGTCTAAGAAAGGGGTGCGCGCGAGCGTAGGAGGAAACTGTAAAAAGAAGGTGAACAAAGGAGCCGAGTGGTAAAAAAGAGAGGGTCTTGGAAAAAGCCAAGTGGAGAGAGAAAGAGAGAGAGAGAGCTGCTGCCGCGGCCAAAGTGGAAGTCGAGTGAAGTGGCTCGCTGGAAGGTAGAGTCTCTCTCTCTTTCTCTCATCTGTCTCGAGCTCTAAAAATCGATAGTTACGAGCGCGGCAAAAGGGTTAAAACCCCTCCAGCGCCGCGCAGTGTAGAAAGAAGACGAGGAGAGGAGGCGCGCACGGCCCGGGCAGGACGAGCAAAAAACCAGCCGGGCTGTGTGTAGCTAGCCAGCTATCTCTCGGTCTCTAGCTCGAAAGCTCATTGTTGAAATTTTACACCTGCAATTTTTCCCCCCCGCAAGAATCGGGAAATTACACGCAAGCAACTTTCGAGCTGACTCCCTCCCCCCCCTAACGTCAAACTTTGTCGTACAAGGCCTCGGCGCGAAATTGGAAAATAATAAATTGCCAAACTACTTAAAAGAAATTACCAAGCGGAGATGTGGGCCGTCGCTGCTCTGATTAATTTCCCTGGGAAAAGTTGAGGAAGAGAGGAAAATCCCGAGCCGTAACTCAGCCGCCGTAGACGTGTGGATTTTTCTGCAACTTCCTGCTGCTGCTACTGCTCGTGACGAGTTAACTTTATATACAGCATTGGTCGATTTCCCGTGTGCTGACCCCCCCCCTCTATATAGGCTTTCATTTATTTTTTTTTCACCGAAGCATGTTTAATCTAGCAAATACAGTCAAAAGGAACAGCTGCAAACGCGCACAGACAGCCCGTGGAGAGAAAGGGTATATACACGTACCGGCGGTTCTCGTATTGACGGCCACGTACGCGCATGCGCTCTAGCTACACACACACCTCTCGACTCTATATATACGCCGGTGTATATAGTCTACACGTGCACTGCAGAACTCGAAAAATATTCGACTATCTCATCTGCCGGATATTTTTCAAGAAGCCGCGTATTACAATACCCCCTTTTATATGCATATAATATTCCGAGGGACTCTCGATTCCGACGTATTTTTTTTAACCCTTTTTTTCACGAGAGATAAGAGACCGAGCGAGGCGGAAGTTTCCCTTTGATTAATACGATTCTTCTTCTGCGGCTCTTACTCTATATACACTCCACCCCCGCATCACGCAAATCAAAGACAGATGCGCGCGTGTTTTATCTGGGCATCGGGCGCGGTGAGCCCCAGCAGAGAAAAAGGGTTAGCTCTCTCTCTCGGCATTGATCCGCTCAGCCACCCTCGTCTTTCTTCTTCTTCTTTTTTCGCCGGCAGCTTCTTCATCCCCTGCTTTCATCCTCGTCCCCTGAAGCTTTTCTTCGCAAGCTTCCTTTATACATATATATACACTAGAGCTTTCCACTTTTATCGCGCACACACCGTCGCGCATCAATAACGCGTCGGAGTCGTATTATAACGATGTGGAGAAGAAAAAAAAAAGTTTCAATCTACGCGGTCAAGCTCGTGAATTAAGTAGTAACAGTCGACGTTCAGTAGGCCGAACGCCGATGAATAAACAAGCGAGCGTGTATACAAACGATCCTCTTGTAGCTGCGGTCCAAAGTTATGTATACATATACAGAGATACAGCAGCAGCAGCTGTGGAAAGATGAGCCGACACGAAGATTCCATTAAGGGCGAGAGAGCTGCTGCCGGTGGTAGTGGTAATGAATGAAATCTCTTATTCACAGTCGAGCAGCGGCGGAGAGAGAGAGAGAGAGCGTCGAGGGGCAATTTCTTTTCCGCGTAAAAACACTCTCGTTTAACTTTCCTCGCTCATTATTCCGCTGGCGCCGTGACCTAGCTCCCTCTCTCAGCCTGACCCCCAAAGGCTTTCTTTAATAACTCGAACGAACAGAGAAAAGAAGTCTGCCGGCCGGCCGGGATAAGCTGCCGCTGCTGCTGGAGGGGAAAGAGCCTCTCTGCAACGAGCGAGAGGAGGAAAGTAAAAGGAGGAGGAAATATAGCTGCAAGACGCCAAGGGCAATCCTCTCGGATGCTAATTTGTAACTGGACTACTTTTCTCGCTTTAAATTCTCTCTCTCTCTCTCTCTATCTAGGTGAGAGCTTTATTATCGAGAGAGAGAGAGAGAAAAAAGGCATATTATTTCCATCACGAAGCTGAATGAGCATCAGAGCGCGGGGTTGGTGTATATACTCTCTTTCCTTTTCGCATCGGCAATTAGGCCGCGGCGCCGGCGTTGCCACCCTCCGCTCTATCTTAGCCATTATATAGTCGAGCGAACGGCGGCAACCCCGTCCTTGGCATTTAATTACCTCGGCTTGCGAGCGACCCCAGGCCATCGTCCTCCGGGGCCAAGGTCACGGATTCATTCAACCCTCGTCGAGCGATAGGAGAACGAGACAGACACACAGAGAGAGAGAATGAGTCGCGGCACACTGACCGAATTTATTTCTCCGCATTGGCACGATTTCCAGCTTCCCAAACTTCTTTCTTTCTTTCTCTTTCTCTCTCTCCTTATAATCGAACCGAGAGAGAGCCGGCGCTTATTAGGAGCGAAAAGTTTATTCCGATTCTTCCGCGCATATCGCAGGGACAAAAAGACACACGACGAAGAATGCGGCGTGGCGCAGGTTCGCGTGTCGGAGCGTAATAAAGCATAAATCATCCCGAGATCTCTCGGTTCTTTTATATATAACAACACACAGAGCCATGGCGGCGCGGCCGGCACGATAGAAAGAGCTTATCTAGTGTGTCCCTTATACCGTTATTATCCTCCTGTGTATATTTCATTGGAATGGCTCTCGTTAATACACAGTCGGCTCTGAATACATTTTCGAAGCGAGAGAGAGAGAGGAAAAAAGAGCGAGAAAAGTACGACTATGGCACTCGGCGCGGCCATTTTTCTCGGCATATATAGAGTAGCGAGCTATACATCTCTCGAGGTAAAAAGGAAGGAAGGAAGGAAGGAAGAAAAGCTCTCGGAAGAATTCCATATAGGGCCGTAGGTGGCCGCGCATTCGTCGCGTCTCGCCGAGGGGGCGGACGAAAGAAGAAGATGCGCGGCGTATATGTCAGAGAGGGATCTGCCTCCGGCAGACTCTACTACTACTGCGCAGAACTTTCTTCCTTCCGCTTGATCGACGTCGATTTCAAGATGGCAGAGAGCTACGCTTTTTCTCTCTCAAGCGCAAGCTACACGCCCACCTCGACTATATTCTTTTATTGACAAGTGCGCGCGGAAGGCAGAAAAAAAAGAGGTCGTTATGCCTACCTCTCCGTTTTTCCATTTCGCCCTTCGCGATTTCGATTCTCCGTTGCGCGCGCCAAATGTCCGGGACACGATATCGAAATCGCATTAGGAGCCGCATCTACTTCTGCACCGTTAAGGAGCTCGTTATATGCTCTCTCTCTCTCTCTCGTGTCTTATTTTGCGCTACACGTCGGGAAATAAAGTATACGGCTAGCTCCGCTGTAAGTAGAGGGAAAGAAAGAGTTACTGGCTACTACTGTGGTATATAAGCTGCTGTTGGAACGAAGCCAATGCACGAGTCTCTTGGAAGCGGAGTAATCCGCTGGCGTGTACAAAGTTCTGCGTCTGACGAGCACGGAGAGTTTGAAAAAAGGGAGGATACGTGTAGGTATATATCGACGAAAAAAGCAAGCTCTATATATATACACGTAAATCAGGAGCAAGTCGATCGCCCCCTCGTCGCGAATGTCGGAGATAAAATTGAATTTGCTCTCGCGTGTATATATATGACGACGAGACGAGAGTCGAGAAGGAGGCCAGAAATTATTGTCTGAATGAGAGGAATAGGAAGGGAGGCAGATTTCCACGCGTCATTAGGCGAGGATCGAGTCATGAAAATCGGCAAACGAGCGTCGATTATTCAAACGTAATGGCTAACAAGATTCCCGCCAATCATCGCTGGAAATTCAGCTGGCCTTTTCCGCGCCGCAGGCTTTAACTTTATTTTCTCGGCAGTAGTGCAGGAAAGCGCGCGCGAGCGCTGGTCTCTTCGAGACGAATTTCGCGGGATTGGAATCGAAAAAAAGAGTAGACTACCACTACCACTACTACTGCTGCGGTAAAAAATTCAGCTCTCGAAGGGGGCAACAAGAAAAAGCAGCTGCAAAGTTCAAGCCCAGAGAGGATTGCGTTAGCTCCCTCTCTCTATACTACTGAATTTAGCGGCAGCGGCAGCGCGATAAGAATGATAAAAACGCGCTTGCGCGCCCGGGAAAATTGCTTCTCTCTCCTCTCTCTCTCTCTCTTCATGCGGCATTCTCGAATCTACATATCAGCCGCGAATCGCGTAAGCGCAAATGGAAGTCGGGGCGGGGGCGAAAAAGGTCGTCCCCGGGAACACGGCTGCTATTGAAAATTCTTGCGCGGCAGCATCAGCGTCTCTCAAGTGAATTCGAGGAAGAGAGAGAGAGAGCGAGAGAGGAAAGCGTGGAAAAGCCGAGCAGCCGGGCTCTTTTTTGTGCTCCAAAGACGACGTCGCGCGATCGCAAATTTATTCCGAGCAGCTCGCTGAATCGCGCGCTGCTTTACACTCGGTCGAGAATCAATAGACAGCAAGCCGCGCTGCTGCTGCTGCTCCCGCCGGATATAAAAGTGTTCCCTCTCTCTCTCGCGTTCCCTGTCTGCCAGGCTGCTGCTGTTGCTGCGAAGTTGTGTATTTTTCTCTCTTTTTTCGCACCCCGGGCTTTATTGCCTTTCCTTTCTCGTCTAGCTCGCTTTTTTACCTCTCTCTCTCTCTCTCTCACTCTTCGTTCCCGTTCGCTCTTTGCAATTTCCTTCCTTTTTCAACGGCGTTCGCGCTCGGAGAAAAAGAAATGCATCTTCGCTTATATACAGATGTTGCGCGCAGCGCTACTACCCTTTCAAAGTATACGAGAAAGAGAGTGGCCCTGACGTTTTAGAGGGATTAGTCCGCGCACTTGTGTTATACATATTCGTTATTTCTCAAGCGCAGACCCTCGCCATTTCTCTCTATTTGTTACTGCTCGCTGCTCTCTCTCTCATCTCGCGCTCGCCCTAAGTAAAAATCAATAACTCCTTTATCGTGTCCGGGAAATTAAAGTAGCGGGTGTGTAATGTCACTGCTCCCCGCCGCAGTCTTGAATCTACTGTGTGTAGCGAAGTACGTATGTATGTATACACAGACGCGGGAGAAAGTGAGAAAAAGCGCCGTATAATTCATCGAGTCTAATGAGTTAAAGAGGATAAGGCGGAGAGAAAGAATGACTAGAGTACAACGACGGGGGGGTTGGAAAAATTAAAGAGTTCTGGGTCACGGAGAAACTGCCCGAGCGCGCGCGAGAACGACGCCTCGAGGGAGAGAGAGAAAGTACTCAAGTTCTGGCTACTACTCTTCTGGCCTCCAATCTAGCGCCACCTCCTTTTCTTTGCCCCCGAGACGTTGCTGCTGCTGCTGCTGCGGCTGCCGGAGAGCTGATTGCAAATTAGTTAAAGGAGATGTTCCCTATTAAGGTCAGCTGGCTCCGCTTCAGGATCCCGCTAATAAAGTTACCTTTACCTTGAGTCTCTTAGCCGCTCGAGTTCACTGCCACCCTCTCGACTACTTTCTCTCTGCTGTTTTTCCTCTCCTTCTTCTTCTTACCTCATCCCCCAAATGTCCTTTAAGTTTCGCCAAACTTTTTTACCGCGCGCGCGCAAGCTCGCGGCATCGCGCGCAAACTTTTCAATTATATGAGATGAGAGTGCTGGTATACCTGTATATAGGCTTGAAAAAAAGCGCGCGGAATTTTCAAATTTTCTCCGAGGCAGCGGTCTGGCGGAGAAATCGTTTCAAAGACTAGTATTATATGTTGTGTACTTTTTCATTCGAGGAAAAAGACTTGTGTTTTTTCCTCTTATAAACAGAAAAGAAAGAAGATATACATCTTTGATCTCCCGCTGGACAGGTTTTCTCATCCAGGCCGAGTTGCATTACTCTTCCCGCGCGTGTCTTTTTTTCCTTCCGCTCCTTCGACTCTTCCCATATTACTTACTCGCTCCGTTCGCCCTGCGGGCATGTCTTCGTCTTCTCTCCACTGCTTTTCATTACATGATATGAAAAAAAAGAGGAGTAGGAGGAGGAGGTAAAGGAAGGACGACGGGGATGATATCTACCGCTGTCGCGAGTAGAGCGGAAGCTGCCTCGAGCTAAGGGCACGCCCGCGACTTTCAATTCGCCGCTGCTGCGGAGAGCAAGAGAGCGAGGAATGTATATAACTCTCCTCTGCTGCTCGGAAAAGAATGCGCTTCTTTTTTTTCTCTCTACTCCGTGTATATAACGGAGGGGACAGTTTTCGAGTAATGCTGGGTAAACACGCGGCGGCGCTTGCTTAAATAAAACTTGTCGGGAAATGAGCCGAGTGTTTGGATCCTCAAATAGTGCTCGAGATCTCTCTCTCTCTCACTCGAGTGACATGTATACTCTGCTTCGAAATTATGCGAGAGAGAGAGAGATTGTTATGGCTCGCGGTTGAAAAACAGAAAAATATACACGCGAAGCGTTAAACATTCGAAGAAGCAGTAAAATGAGAGAGAGCTGCGAGTGCAGAAAAGTGGAAAAAGGAGCTCCGTCGAGAAAGAAAGACGGCAAAAAGAGAAGCAGTCGCGTAATAAAAGAGGAAGACGTATATATACATGTATATATAGATGTAAAAGCACGTAAGGTGGTGGTGCCGCCGTCGCCACTGTCTTCTGCATTCCCCCTAGGGAAATTATTGACAGTCAGCGAGGAAATGACGTCGTAAATATCAAGCCCCGTCGAGCTGCTCTAACCCCCTCCTTTCTCTCTCCGCACGTCTTCTTTCTTCCATATAGCGCCTCTCGCCTCCCCTATTTTCTCTACTTCCGGCCTGTCCTTAACGGCGCCGTCCTCGTTATACGCCCGCGCAACTCTTTTGTTTTCACTCGGTCCTCCAATAAGCATGTATATACATGTATCGAGCGATCGTCGCGTATTTGACTTCTCGTGTGACGTATATTATATATTTGGGTCATGTAATTACCCCTCCTCCTCCTCGTCCACGTCGTCGTTCGTGCGCACGGCTTCTTACCGTAATGCGGCGTTTAATCTGCATTTTACTACTCTTGCGTAGTTTGCCAAAGTCACGAAAACAGAGATAAACAGCAAACTCGCGCGCAGCGCAGAGAAAAGTTGCCGGTAAGTAAAATGAGTTTTGAAACGTTAAAATTGGATATGCAAGATTAAAGTTTTATAAATTCTTAAACTTTCTCTCTTGTTTTTTTTCCTCCTCCTCCTCTACTCTTTCTTCCGACGCGCCAGTGAGAGAGAGAGAGAGATAAAATTGTTTCCCCGGCAAAGTTTGATTTGTACTTTAGACTTTCCGAGCTGCACACGCACAAAGTTATATTTCCGACGCAGCCGATTTCCATATTCTTCGTCTAAACAAAAAGCCGTCGGACGACAATATAACGCGCGCGTTATTTAATATTTCTTTTTTGAAAAATGACCGTACGCGGCTACTGACAAAAGCGAGGAAGGAGCAGAGAAAAAGAGAGGAAGAAATTGCGCGCGGGCCTTTGAATCGCGAGCGCGAAAAATTTGAAAGAATTGAGAAACTGATAGCAAAGCCATTGTGCGTCGTCGTCGTCGTCGTCGAGGGAGAGAGAGAGAGAGAGCACAAGCTCGGCGCGTATTCATTAAGAATAAAGGATGAAACAGAGAGCCGAACAAAAGCAGAAAAGTACAGCTCCTCGAGCAAGACCAAGCGTGTTTAATACAAGAGCGAGGAGCTGTCTTTTCTTCGTTTCTTAGCGTACGCGCGAGCCCATGCACAGCGCGACGAGAGAGTGTATATTTTTTTTCTTCATTCTTCTCGTTTCAGCAAAGATAAAGCAGAGAGAAAGAGTCTCTCGCACTTTCAATTTTTCATCCCCGCAGCTGGCCATCATATCCGACGCGACAAAGCGCAAGGTCAAGGATTTCGCGTGTAGCTTAAGTCCGTGTAATCGTAATGAGTATAGCGACGATAAGGAGAGAAAGAGATATAGATACAATTCTCGTATATAGACGAGGGAACAAAAAATGAGCCAAGAGGGTCGTCGCTGTATATAGGAATGCAAGTCGCAGCTAAGGGTAGTTATTATAATAAATTTGTCGGAGTTTAAGAAGCGGAAACAATTCAGAGCTGCGAGCTCTCTAAGGATGTGCTTATCGTTGCTTTTATTCAAATGGAAGTGCGGAGAGAGCCTCCGCTGGAATCCTCTCTCTCTTTCTCTCCGCGTATATTTCCTACTCCAAAGGAGAGAGAGAGAGGGAAAAAGGACTCGAAAACAATTTGTCTTTTCAGCTTCGAGAGAAACTTTCTCTTATACGACGAGCGTCCACATTTTCCCAGTCTCTCGCGCACTTGCAGCCAAGACGAGAGAAGAAACAAATTGATACAAAATAAAGAGCGCCTCGCTCGCGCGCGCGCAGAGGGAGAAATAATCGGTCAGTCGCATTGAAATATAGGCGCTATGCTGCAGTCGCATTGATAATATATAAGCTCTCGATGGGAGGGATAAGCAAATCCTTGCGCGCGTTCTTTATACCTCCTTTCCTCGTTCGCCGCCGCGTGTAATAATAAAAGCAGATTATTGCCATACGCAAATCCATTTTCTCGAGTACGTAATATACAAGCACAAAAGAATGCGAGCAGAAAGAAAGAGCTCAGTTCGTTCGAGTGGAATGATAGTAGTCTAAATCTAATCGGATTTCAGTCTGATGGCTGCTAATAAATGTGGGAATAGCTCTGGATGACGAGCGCGAAATCACCTGTCAGCCGCTGCCTGCATAATCGAATCTTCTTCGTGCTGTCTATACTATCTCTCGGATCGATTTTTCGCTTCGGGCCAAAAAAAAAACACAGAAGCTTCTCCCCTCGCTCTATCACCGGGTATCAATTACAGGCCGCGCGCGTATAGGTGTCGCATTAGAATCGACGAGGGAGAGATCAACGGACAGTATAAACAAAAACGAGTATTCGCCAACTTCAAGAAGCAGGATCTTCCTTCGCCCCGCCGAGAGCTGCTCTCGAAACTTTGCACCCTTCTTCTTCTTATACTGCTTCTGCTGCTGCTATAGTAACAGAGAGAGAGAGAGAGAGAGAGCCTATATCTAATTTTACGGATGCTATTTCTTTCCCTCCGCCAGCTGTTTGTTATTTTTTTTTCTCCCGAAAATAACATATACGCGATGGTTTACAATAGTATATATGAGATTATGTGATTCTAGACACACGCAGCGAGAGCAGCACAGAAATAGCTCAGTCCAGAGGTAAACATACGCGTCGTGGGAGAGCTAAACGCGACGATAAGGGTCGAGTGCTTACGGAGAGCTATTAATCGGGAGAGAGAGAGACGTTTCCATTTTTATTTTCCGGCAAATCGATGTATAGAGCACACGCGACAATGCGCCCCGAGACGGAAACTCGCTCGCTTTGTATGCATTATATGTAAACGCGAGGACTGTATAGCAGAAATTGCAGGCATTGTTGCAGCGTATATATGCGTCTGTTACTATATAGAGGGAGAGATAGTCATCCTTCAGTGTCCACGTGTCCTGCGCGCACATCGACGATCACTTACCCGATATACGCTTCTCTCGTTTTCGAATTGGAGCATCGGCTCTATATACTCGCATTAGAAATGCGCAGCGGGGTAAAGACGGTTTGTTTTTTAATTCATATGTACACTCGCCAGATGACGACATCACGCAGAGAGAACCGCTGGATATACCCCGTCGCGCCGGATGTGAATTTAATTGACGCGAGTGATGAGCTTCCCGGTTATATAATCGAACTAGAGAATTTGGAATATCGAGCGAGTTGTAGAGTTTCTATCGCTTCTTTTCTGTACATCCGCGAGACTCCTTTTGCTATACACGAGAAGGAGAAGAAATTTAATGTAGTGTCTGGGCGCCGCCTTCGCTGGTGTATTCGTCTATATAGATGTATATATGTATATATGCCGCGGCACAATGCGATGAATCGGCGGCGATGGCGTTGCGGAGAGCCGGCTCCACGAGAAGGGGGAGGAGTTGGCTGACTCTTCTTGCTCATGTATATATATATACGTATATACAGATGCACACACACACATACACCCGCTCTCCACAGCCCTACGACATCAAAATGTTAAGTGTATCGTAGCCGGAGGTGCGTCAGGTGGTCTCGATCTCGCTTTCCCACGGACTTTTGCCTCTATTATATCATTCGATCACAATGAAACACATCCAGAGAGAAGACGTTTTCTTTCCTCCTCCTCCTCCTCCTCTCTCCATCTTTCTTATTTCTCTGCTCCCTCGCTACTCCTGCTGCTGCTGCTGCTGCACAAGAGGAGGAAGAGCTGCTACACCTGCGGCTGCATGCAGCTTGCGATCTTTTCTTTACTTTGTATATTATATTACGCTACTTGCTTTGTGCTATGCAAAGATTCGATGAAAGCCAGGCTGTTTTTTTCTTCCTCTTTTTTTTGCGGAAATATATGTGTATAGCGATGACGATTCGATTACGGTAGAAGCACGTTTCCCCGCACGACAGAAATTAAAGAGAGCCATTTCGACAAGAAAGCGAGTGTAGGGGAACAACGCGCGCCCGCGCGCTGAGGAAGGTGACTGTGCACGTATTTTAGGGCTTGGGCAACCGCGAAACTCGATTCGCAGCTCGTCAAAGCCTCTACTGCTCGGGCACGCGAACACGACTGTGGTAATGCACGCAATTCGCGTGTCATATTCCTGAGTTATTTCTGGCAGGTGGCGATGAGCTTATACGCGCCCGTCTAGATGATGAGTCGCCTCATTTTCTGATTCTTTTACCAGACTATGAGCTGGCTAATTTTTCGGTGCAATCCTTGTGAGAACACAACCTGGGCTTGCGAATTTGCTACTGGTTTGAGTTGTAATAGGTATTATACCTTAACTCTGAATGAATGCAAATATCAACGCTGATGAATTCTTTATTTTTAATCTTTTCATTCCCACAACTTTACAAAATACATAGTTGAAAGACTCCTACTGAGATACCGTGACATATTCAACCTGGGAAGCATCCTTAGTAGTTGCGTAATTGCAAATTAGAGTATGATGAAGAAATCAGCACAAGTTGGTGGAGAACTTCATCTCGTAGTTTTCGTAAGTCTGCAGCCCACTACGTTCACGGCTTCATAACGTTTTTTACTGGGCTTCATCGTGGTAAATATTTAAAATGGTCGTTTTTGTTTCATATCATTCGCGTTTTTCAAACGGTTAAAATAGTAACTCACGGATTCTTCCCTAATTATTTACAATATCAACGTTGCTTGGTGTCATCATCTTTTTATGCATTTGGTAGCCATGGTAGTTTGCCCTCGTAACTAAATACTTACTGATCGATCGACATTCGTCGTTGTTACCATACCTGCTGTCATGATGCATTAAGATGTATTTATTTTCTGTTCTAAAAATCACTCTTTCCTCATACGGTTATGCTCGGATTTGATCTTCGATTTTTCATCATTGGTTAAGCCAGGCCGAACAACTGTTGTCGATGATGTCGTACACGTAGGACCAGGTTTATGCTAAATGTTAATATAATGTTTTTATAAGTTCTGTATCTCAAAGTTATGTATATTTACAAAGCAGCACTTACCGGATACAAGCATGACGTGTCTAATAGATGGATCTCGCTGCATTTATTAACACTTACATATAGGGGGGCAACTGATATAACTGAATTTATGCTAGAATAAGATATATACTTATATATCTTATTCCAGCATAAACTCAGTTATATCAATTGCCCCCTATTGCAATCAGAAACATGTTCTTTAATTTAAACATTTTCTCTTATGAAAATGGAACAAGGAGATTGAAAAAGCTCGAATAAGTACCCAACTAGCCGGAAAAAGCCAACTTTTAAAACCTGTGACTATTCCACGATAAAAGTATTTATGATTCTGTTATTATAAAAACCGTGTTTATCGTCGAAGGTAGTCACGAAATGTTGTATAATCATTACTAGTTATTCTTAATATGCAGGAAATTTGAAAAACTCAACTTTTCTATATTTCTATTATTGTCAGATAAATTAATTTTTCTCGCAGTAGTTCTGTAGGTGAGTCCGATTTTGAATTGTTCACTCCCCCTCTCCTAGCAGGACGCTTTATCGATTCAGTGACGATAACGGTGGCGCAGCAAGCCGTACGCCGTATGCCGAGGACGTAGTAGGCCTCGCCCTGGTGTCTCCCTGACAGAGATGCAAGGCAGGAG